>SKCR01021742.1:0-178573 GCA_019454045.1 Zanthoxylum bungeanum | reverse complement strand
GCTTCTCTGATATCTTTCATTTTTTACAAGTTTAATCGTAATAGTCTTGATATTGATTCTGATGCCCCTTAAGCATACTCTACCCTCCTATTTATAATAGTGCATAAATCAGATTCCTTCTTTTACAAGGGTTTCCTAGTCGAATTAATCTCTTTCTTCCACAAGGATTCCTAATTTAAAACTACATTTACTTCTCTTGTCCTATTAAGACAGTGATTCACCAGTTCTCCCCATGAAAGTAGGATAATTTGTCTTCTTATTCGAGAAAATAGGATGTCTTATCTTCCTGAGCATGCCTCGTTATCTGGTCGGTCTTCATAAGGTCGGTCATGGTAGTCCTTTGAACTGAGAATGCTTCTGCCGATCTGATAATGCCCGGTCATCCGAGCCAAAGTGGTCGGTCACCAATCATCAAGTGCTCGGTCCCTACCTGTTGGCTTTATAACACTCATGTGATCGGGTCGGCATTAATGATCTCGATCAAGAAGGGAATTACCATTTTACCGCTGCCATACTCCTTAAATAACATAGGACCTGAAAACACCATCAACAACTGTGTCTTTCGTACATATGATAAAACAAAGACCATGCAGCACTTTGCAAGCCCGTAAATGCCTCCAAAGATTGAAGATGAACGTAGAGGAGAAAAAATTTTCAAGGTCGATCCATGTACCTAAATACGTTTCCGTTACGTGAAGAGTTAATTTCCGAAGAATTCGGGCAATCGGCCTGTTCCTACACTCTTACTCATGATTTTATCACTTTCTAAAGTCACATGCTCACACATTGTTTCAATTACTTTTCATACTCATCACTAATGGTAATCTCATAGTTATTTTTTATCATAACCTATTCTTTTGCAACTTTGACATTTTCACTCTCCTTTGCATACTCAGCATTTACAAGAATTAGCTCATCACACACATTTTGATGACAGTCAATTTCCCTTTCTTTCCTTCCGAATAGTTGTGACAATATTAATTCTTGGTTTGCCTAGGGATCACTTCTGCCTTGGAATGTAGGTACAGTCATATTGATTTTCCCTAAATCATCATCCTCGTCGTTTCTACTCCCAAAGTCTCTCATATCATAATATCTCAATCATCATCAGAAAGCCTCAAATGACAGTACCTCTAAAAAATTTAAAATCAAAATAAAAAAATAAAAAACAAAAACAAAAACAAAAAAATCAAATGAAAAAAATAAGTAAATTGGGGAACAAAATCACCTAAGAATCGTATCTGATCGATGCTGCTGAGAGAGAGAGTGAGACAAAGACTATAGAGTGAATCGAGGAAGAAATGATTTTTTTTATTTAGGGTTTTTGCCGACTGAATTAATTCGATCGATAAAATATCCAATTTATGAACTAAATTTTGGTCAATAAATGAAAAATAGCGGGCAACCTGGTTTTGTATGGCGGTAGTTAAAAATTTACCGACTGCTTATTCATTCGGCCAATAATATTTCAATTTACCAATCGAATAAGTTTAGTCAGTAAATGTTAAATAAAATCCCACTTTTGAAACTACAACGTGATCTTTTATTTAATAAATATTGAACACTAGTCCATCATTAATAATGGTTCATACTTTTTAAAATGGCACATACAGTTAATTATTTAACAAATAATAAGTCCAACAAAAAGTTCTTTTCTTTAATAAATATTGAACATTAGTCCATATTATCATCATTAATAAAATCATTGTTTTCATCTTCTTCTGTCCCTTCTGAGCTTGATTGAAGAATTGGTTCATCCAATTCTTGTTGATGGATTCAAATGACCAAGTTCATCAAACCCTATAGTTGTTTCATTTTCATGCACATACTCCACCATATCTTCTTGGAATATTGTCTCTGGGATACGAGTTTTATTTGATGATTTTTAAATATCCATAGTTGACCTAACTTTGATCTTGCATACCGCCAACCAATCACTTCTGTCTCGTTTGGCACTAGGGTAAGGAACATAGTACATCTGTGAAGCTTGCAGCGCGAGAATGAACAATTTATACTTTGTATATAAGCGTCTCTTGTTGTAACATCCCCGATCTGTGAGATGCTACCGGCAGGGGAAGGACCATTCCAACCCCATAAGCCTTTGACTCTGCAACTATAATCAATTATTAATACTCTTATAATTTTCTCTTATATATGGGACCGTGGCCCAAACTTAAATAACATTCAAACTTAACTACCATATATATAACTGTATAAACAGTAACACTTGCTTTTACAAAGACTGTTTCAAACAAAGACTAATACAAGACTTTTACGTATCACGGATTGGACACTCTCTGACTCTGACTTTGGCTGATGGACTCCATACCCTAGTGACCGCATTGTTGAGTTTCTAAGGGTCCCAAGATCAAAATACAAGCATGAATCACAAGTGAATAACGACGAAGTTGCGGAATACTTACATCGAGCGGTTGAGAGACGATTGGGCAACAAAATTTGCACTTCACTGCCCACTGCCACTGCTCACGTTTGTTCACTGTCATGGCCTCCAATGTTCTATTTTGTCACCAAAATCAAGCTCCAAGCTTTCCGAAATGGTTCCCGACTCATGGGGGGACTTCCCTATCACCTTCGCATTGATCCCGAGTGTGCTAGCACTCTTGATTTTACCATAAAATCACACTTGCTTCCCTTTTCCTCTTGGTTTGCTCGGCAGTCCACTGCCAGAAGAAGAAGAAAGAAAACCCTCCAAGGGCGTGAGAGAGAAAGCATTTTGTTGCTTAAAAAACGTGAGCAATTGGCTCCACAAATAAATAATAACGTGAGAGAGAGAGAGAGTTGTTGAAAAGCAAAATGTATTAGGTGTATTTAATTTCAAAAATAATAAACCATATACCACTTTTCATTTGGAAAAAGTCAAGCATTTAAATGCTTCAACTACCTCCATCAATCACCATCAATCACATCAATAAATCTTGTCAAGTCACATCACTCAAAGTGACAAGTGATTTGACGATTGATGCGACTAGCGATTTGACGCTTGATTTGACTTGCGTGCCGCACTCGAATTCGAAACGCGAATACGCTCGCAAATAATCTCGGGCTCGGGTTCGCTAATTCCAAATTAACGAATTTTCCATTGCGTCGTAATTAAATGATTACGCCTAGCGAAATCACTATTCACGTCGCTAACAAATTAATTCTAAATAATTCGTTTGCCCGAATTAAAATCTAATTTCAATTCCGCGTCGAAATCCAATTTTCTTTAATATATCGAATATATTAATTAATCGATTAATTCCAAATTAATCGTTCTCTCTCTTTAAATGATATTTTATCCCAGATAAAATATCTCCGTAATTAATCCCAGATTAATTTTCTCTCTCATCTAATTAATCCCAGATTAATTAAAAGTGCGAGTCATACGTCATCGGTGAATCTTTGGGAAGCGACCCATGAGATCCCCAGATATTTTGACAGTAAATACGGTCGTCGGAGTATCCGAATCACGTACGTACCAAGTACTACGTTCTACCGATTTACGAGACAAGGTCGGCTCCTAGCAAAGCACGATGTCTACCAAATTTCCGGTCATATTCATCTAAGAATATTAAGATCTGTATCAAGCGTAGTATACCATTGTATTGTGTATATCGGTCCAGTATCGGATAGTCACGTGCTAGGGTTGGGGCTGGATAAGTGTCTGCCCCGTCCGAAGCACATGTCGGATGTCTGGTAACATAGTCTCTATAATCGGATATTCATGACCTGGTCACAATATCCCGATTGGATGCGCATCACTCAAGAGCACTAGTACCGTATCCTGCGTGACATCATCTCCATTATGACTGAAGTGATACTTCCGTCTTGACATCACACCCAATACACTACGACTCTCTGATAAACCCAGAAGTGGTGTACACAGAACCGGTTAAAGCCCTGTAACACCAAGACCAAAGTCTATCGATTATCGTAAGTATTAGCGATGTAAGTCTCAGGTTAAGACTATACACACCTACCTTGATTTCGGCCTCCCATAGACACATAGTCATAATACCAATGGGATTCCGAGGGGTCTATCCAGAGCGAAGCTGTTTCCCGTACCATCGGTGAAACACGACCTCCTATCGCACTTGCATAAGTATCCGATACTTATATATATGAGAACTATGTCGTTGTGCCCTCACAACGCACACAAGTGCAATACTAGCCTATTTCGCATTATCGATGTCCAGTCTCGATAATACTCCGGCTAGGGATATTTAATGATTAATCCTTCGGGGACTGATACTGTCTCATATCATTCTCAGTCCAGGAACTAATCACATGGACCTCTCATCATTTATATATCTATGGTGATCTAATCACTAATGATGAGAGTGCAATTTCCTTGTCACATAGTTAATTTGTACAACAACACCATGATCTGTACAAATAGTGACGCTATGGGTCATATTATCCAACACGCATCAGTATCCATCCTCCCGAGCTCGTCCACTGAGAGTGCCTACAAAACAAGGAAACTGAAAGTGGGGTTTAGATCGCTATACGATCTAAGTGAGTGGACGAAAACTGAAAACTGATGTAAAAACTTTTGGTTCAGAAACCATAGTTCCAGAAATGTCTTTTTATGAAAACTCTTTTCTGAAAACTTCCTCTGAAATCTCTTTATAAAACTTGTCTTTCTGAAAACAACTTTGAAATCCTGGTTTCTGGAAACTGTTTCTAAAATCTAGTTTCTGAAAACTGTTTTCTGAAAATCTGAAAATTGTAGCTGATATGTGTCTGAAAAACCTTGACGTATGAGGGTGTTACGTATCACCGTCCCACTGTGGATAATTATGACCAATAGCATCACTAGCTGTTAAAAGACATTGTGCTTTTTGTATAAATTAACTATGTGAGAAAGGAAATTGCTATTTTATCATTTTGTAATTAGAATACTTGAATATATATAAATGATAAAAGTCCTTATGATTAGTTCCAGATTAATAAGATATGATACACTATCAATCCATGAACGATTTAATCATTAAATATCCCTAGTCGTAGTATTATCGAGACTGGACAACGATAATGTGGAATAGACTAGTATTGCACTTGTGCGCGTTATGGAAGCTTAACGGCATAGTTCTCATATATTTAAGTATTGGATACTTGTGTAATTGCGATAGAAAGTTTTGTTTGCCGATGGTACGGAAACAGCTTCGCTCTGGATAGACCCATCGAAGTCTCATTGGTAGTATGACTATGTGTCTATGGGAATCCGAATCAGGGTAGGTGTATTTGGTCTTAACTTGAGACTTGCATCGCTAATACTTGTGACAATAAGTACGCTTTGGTTTTGGTCGTCCGGGGCTTTAACCGGTTATGTGTACGCCTCTTCTGGGTTTACTGAGAATCATAGTGTATTGGGTGTGATGTTAAGATGGAAGTATCACTTTAGTCATATGGAAATGATGATCACGCAGGGATACAGAACTAGTACTCTTAAATGCTCCTACTATCGGGATAATATGACGAGGTCATGATTATCCGATTACAGAGACTAGTTGCTAGTGATCCGATATATGCTTCGTACGGGGCAGACACAATTCCAGCCCCAGGCCTAGCATGTGACATCCATATTGCATCGTAATACGTAATACTTAGTATACTACGCTTGATAAAGATTATCTATTCCTTAAAAGAATATTTCTGGAGAATTGGGTAGGCACGGTGCTTTGCTAGAAGCCAACCATGTCTTGTAAATCGGTAAGAACATGTGGTACTAGGTAAGCACATGTTCGGATAGTCCGATGACCAGATTTACTGCAACATATCTAGAGATCTCATGGGTCGCTTCCCAAATATTCATCGATGATATTTGACTCGAATAAAATTAATCTAGGATTAATTATGAGAGAGAGAAAATTAATCTGAGATTAATTACGGCAAGAATTTATCTGGGATAAAATTCTATTAGAAGAGAGAGAACGATTAATTTGGAATCAATCGATTAAATAATATATCGGATATATTAATTGAAATTAGATTTCAAAGCGGAATTAAAATTGGATTTTAATTCGGGGAAACGAATTAATTTAGAATTAATTCGTAAGCGACTTTAATAATAATTTTGCAATGCATAATTATTTAATTAAATTATATTTAATTATGTGGCAACGGTAAATTCGTTAATTCAGAATTAAACGAACCCGGGCCCGAGCGAAGTTGCGTGTTGGATTGTTTGAGTTAAAATCAGAATTTACAAGTGGTGGGACCCACTTGACTTACATCAACTAGTTTGACTAGTGATGGAAGTGGTGAAGGTTGAGTGAAAGAATTGGATTGCTTTTTCAACACACAATCAAAATCCAACACACTTTGTTTTTAATTATTTGGAATGACATATACAAACTTGGATTTGGTAAATGGAAATTGATTTTAAAAATCAAATACAAAAAAAAAAAACACTCTTTTCTCCCTCCTCATTGCCGAGACTTCATCTTCCTTTCTTGGAAATTTTGTTTCAAAATTTCAAAATTGCTAGCACATTCAAAGAGCAAAGAAGGTGATAGGGAAACCAATCCCTAGAGTTTGGAACACAAAGCAAAGTTTGGAGCTTCAACAAAGGATCACAAGTTTTTGAACTTCATACATCCATCAAATCCGATCATTGTAAGTTTATTCCGTAACTTCTTTGAATATTCACACACAAAATCATCTTAGAGATCATTGGCATGTTCTAGGAACACTAACAATGGTATCAGAGCCTTTTCTAAGTATGATTTAGTTTTAGGGTTTATATTCTTTAATTTGGGATTTTTGTGTTTGGAGCATGATTTCTTCAAATTGGTTGTTTGGTTGAGCTTGGATGATGATGAATTGGATTTATGCATCTTAGGAATTGAGAAAATAAATTGGATAAAAATTTTCCCTAATTTCCTTAGCTTAGCCGAATACTACCCTAGCGTGTATCATGGTGATTTTTTGAAAATTAGACAATTGGATGTTTGTTGGCATGAAATGTATGATAGATGTTGATTTAATTGGATTGAAATCAAATTGTGTGATAATTTCTTGTCCAAAATCGTGAGCATGATAAGCATGTATAGATTGATTTTGCTTCAATTTGTGTTGGACATGAGTTGATTAATTAAAGCATGATTAATTAGTTTAATTGGTATTTTGGAAATATTAGTTTAATTAATTAATTATGGCAATTACACTTTAATAAATTAATGTGATATTTATAATATTATGTTAATAATAAAATTAGTCTTTAAATTGGATTGGGCTAATATTGTTGTATTTGGGTTTAATGGGCTTGGTTGGGCCAAACTTGGTTTAGGACAATTGGATTGGATCCAAATTGGGCCTAAAACCATTCCATAAAGTCATAATATAATAATTGGGCCTTTTAATATTTAATTGGGCCTAATGGGCCAAAATTGATTTTATGGAAAATGGTGATTCCTAAATTGGGCCTTGGCATTTGGGTTTGATCTATATGGCCAAAGCCCATGCCTTAAGAATTAATTAAAAGCCCATTGGACTTTAATTAAAATGACATTAGATGTTAATTGGGCCTTTGAGACCCATTAAGATTGGATTTAGAATCTAAGTCTAAAAGGCACATAAATAAGTGTAATTATTTAATTTGGAATTAAATTAGAATTAGTATTGAATACAAATTAAATTGGATTAAAATTGTAGTTCGATATAATTCAAGAATACATACTTTGAGTATTTGTTCTTAAACGAGTTGGACTCGCGCAAATCAAATTGTTGTTTGAACATTGATGATCATTAATTCAAAGATTAATTAATTGGATTAGATTGATTGAATAACATGATTTGTGTGAATACATGGATGTATTGTATGATGTATATATCGGATGGATATTAGAAGAGTGAGGGCAATTTTAGAAATTGTTGCAAAAAAAATTAGAATTTATTAAATTGGACTTGTGTGTCTAGCCTATTATCTCTATTCTCTTTGTATTTCTCTTCTCACCAATTCCCCTCAATGCAAATGAGGTTTCTTTGATGTACTATGTAATTGAGTAGAAGTATGAATAGTGCTAGCAGAAGAGAGGAAATGAAGAGATTTGTTCTTGGAACAAATTTGCTAGATATTTATCCGTATATCATTATTAATTTATTTCGCACGTTATTATGCTTTTAGAATGCATGCTTAAGGGTGTATGATGAGACCTAATCAAAGATAATAAATTGATTGCCAATTACGCAAAAACCCTCATCAAATATTAAGCGTTTTTCTTCCATTGAGTGGTTCTCTCTCAAGATCCAAGATTGGCATTGGTTTGTTGGCCAAAGTCAAGATCAATGTCCATCGCGGATGTGTTTGAACCATGAAAGCTTTGTTCTATATCGCATGTCTTGGGCGGTTGTGACTTGTTGGCCAAAGTCAAGGTCACTTCTAGTTCATCGACGTGGATTACGAAGCTTTCCCACTGTCAATGGGTCCCGCTTAACTGGAATCATTAAGCTTGTTGAGCCAAAGCCATGGCTTAGTTGATTCAGAGGAAAAGGTTAGGAAATATATTGGACATATTTACATATATTGGATATATTTCGGACTTGGAGGTCTACCGACTGGATCTAGGAATTGGATGGGATCGAATTGATCTTAGAGATCTACCTAGTTAAGTTTCATACAACTTGTTGGCCAAAGTCAAGGTTGTGTGTTATTTAACGGGATCCTAGCCCACTAGGAAACTAGGTTTCTCGAGTACTCCACAGAGGGTTAGAGGCTCGCTGAAAATTAGTGGGAGGCTAGTATTAAATTTGCAATTTCATTTAGATACTTGTCAATACGCGCTCCTTAATTTTATTTATTGTTGTTATATTTATTAGTTGGACTAATAATTTATTGTTTTTTTAACAGTTGGACTGTACCCGAAATCGTTAATTGAATAGTTAGACTATTGCGATTAAGATGGCTAAAAAGATCAATGTTAGGGATATTATCATGGGCGAAAATGTCTTTAACGGGGTGAACTTTCCTGACTGGGATATGAACCTCAGGATTGTCCTGGGGCTGAGAAGATGCTCTATACGATAGAGAGACCTCTCGGGCCTAAGCCCGGAATTGAGCAGCCACTTGAGCTTGAGCTTTGGAAGACTCACAGTGATGGCAACTCAACTGCTCAATCCGTCATGCTTGCTGCAATGACCCCACAATTTCGTCGTCAAAACAAGGGATTGGATCCATACGAAATGATATTGAAATTAAGGGACCTTCACCGATCTAACCTTAGATCGCAGAAGTACGAGTTGCAGAAGAAGCTCTTTCGCTCTTGAATGTCAGAGGGTACATCTGTCGAGCACCATGTGTCGCAGATGATTGCTGACATCGAACAGCTGGGTCAGCTGGGCATAACCTTTGAGGCTGAAACTTCCATAGATTTGATCTTACAATCTCATCCTGACAGCTGGAGCGGGTTCATCATGAACTATAATATGATGAACCAAGAAAAGACTCTTGGAGAGTTGATGGAAATGCTGAAAGAGGTAGAAAATAAGCTTTTAAAGGGTAAGAAGCGCGAGGCGCACTTCGCTTTGACTGTAAGTGTTCCTAGAACATGCCAAGATCATCTAAGAGTGATTTGTGTGTGAATTATCAAGAGCGTTATAGAATACTCACATTGATTGGTTGAAGAGATTTCAAAAATTCATTCTTTGTTGGATGCGTTGGAAGCTTCAGAGCTTGAAATCGAGTTCCAAATTCTCGGGTGAGTTTCCCTATCATCTTGATTCACTCCTTGAAGTGCTAGCTATGAACAAAATGAAAGAAAAATTCTTCCTCTTCCAAAGAGAAGCAATCGGCATTTTGAGAGAAAAATATGAGAGAGTGAATAGTTGGTTGTTTCAAAAACAAGTGTGTGTTATATATTGTTTCCAAAACCATGTTGGTTAAAAGCAAGTGATTTTATGAAAACCATTCACTTTAGCCAACTACCATCATCACCTTTGACAAGTGATGTGACTAGTGGGTCTCACACTTAAATTCAAAATTCAAGTTGGGTGGCTCAACACACTTCGGGCTCAGTTTCGTTTAATCCGATTAAATTAATTTTCTGTCGCGACGTAATTAAATCCAATTTAATTAAATAATAATGCCTCGCAAAATTATTACTGTAGACGCTGGATTTCGCCCGAGGTCCACAATCGAGAATTTATAGTTGGGGGCGCTAGCGATCCTGCAAAACAAAGATGTAGAGTGAGCGGGAGTACTGCCCACCGGTGTGGTGGGTGCCGGGGGCACTCCGACGCCCAAGTCAGTAAATGAACAAAGGTAGTTGTAGATGGAAGGTCAAGGTTAGATGCTACCTTGAACTCCGTTGAATGCCGTGAGGGCGGTAAGTGGCAGGAGTGGCGAGCTTGAGGATGTCCCAAAGCTATGGGTAGGAGAGCTAGACGTTGAATGTCCTCCTATTGGAAACTCATTTCCTATATATACATGCTTAAGTAACGTGTGCCTTTATTGCCGTTTGATTGCTTGTCCGTTGGGTGGTGATAACGGTCGACTTCATGAAGGGGGTTTTTTTTGTATTTGCCCGTTGTTGGCTGGCAACTGTTGAATTTATGAATGGTGTTTATGAACTTAGGCGTTACGTAGGCCGGCCTCCGGATGGTCCTTCGGTTACGGGTGTGTGTGTGTTCATCGGGCCTGGGCCGACATTATGTATTTGGGGTTTGATTAGAAGGCTTCAGGGGTGCGTCCAGTATTGGGTCTGAAGTAAAATGACGAAACTACCCCTGGACCAAATTTGGCCCAAACAGTTTGTCCCCTACTCTCTAAGTCAAGAGTCATTGGCTTGGAGAGTACTTGACGCATGTGTCGCCTGGGACGAGGGCATATTATGTAGCTGTACTCGAGCGTTGATGCTGCCTACTAATTGAACCAAACGAATGTCAAGTTCTCAACTTGAGTCTACAAGAGCCATTGGGGAAGTACCCAATCGTTTGGACCCGATGAAGGTCAGTATATCAGTCATACGACATGTGCCCTCCATGTCTACAAGTTGACTCGAAATGAGTTTATGGGGGATGTCCCCGGTCGAATGGACTTGATGAGTCCAGGAGGATATGAGTCATACGACATGTGTAATCCATGTCTACAAGTTGACTCGAAATGAGTCTATGAGGGATGTCCCCGGTCGACTGGACATGATGAGTCCAGGAAGATATGAGTCATACGACATGTGTAATACATGTCTACAAGTTGACTCGAAATGAGTCTATGGGGGATGTCCCCGGTCGACTGGACTTGATGAATCCAGGAGGATATGAGTCATACGACTGACCGGCGTAAACACACATGTATAACGCAAGCGCACGTATCGTTCAAGTAGTATAAAAATATCGATCCCACGAGGACTTAATTCCTACTGTTGTTATTAATTATTGAATCTATTTATTTACAAATATCTAATTAATAGATAAGAGAATGATTGTTTGATTGATTGAATGTGGTTTTGCACAATAAATAAATAAATAAAAAGACAAAAGAAAATACTAATGAAAATAACAAAAGACACAAAGATCTAGGGTTGTAATTTCTTTAATATCATTTTAAAGATGAAGTGGTTATCTTACAGTTGGGTAATATATTGATTTATTAACCTGGAACACTAAATTATGTAAAAGCCTCTTCCGATGGTCAACTACAAATATCCAGTATAACTCAATTGAACCATATGTCTATGTCGACCAAATTACCTGGATTTATTAAGATTAAGTTCCAATTATGGCTACCCCCGCCCGACAGGTATATTCCTATCCTGTAAGGAAATCTATTAAAGGGTTATCTATCCTCAAGGAAGATCGTGGGCTATTGAGTCTAAGGCTGAAACCTAAAATCCCTATGTCTAGTTCATTTTAGATTTACCAGAGCAATTTTATTAATGGCCAATTAATGAAAAAGCATTAAGATTAAGACTCAATAAATAAATCTTTATATTACCCAAACTATAATTTAACCCCTTATAAACCGGTGATATTAAAAGTCATCACAACCCTAGATAAATAATTAGTTACAACACATAACTAGGGCTAGTAAAAACTGGAAAATAAAAGACATAAAGTAAAAATGCGGTAAAGTAAATACTGAAAAGTAAATTACAATAAAATAAAATGCTAAGGTAAAAGGAATTACTTTTACTACTACTAATTTAGATATCTCCCATAATATAATATATAAACTTGTGATAACATTACCAACCAGCCATATAGGCGGTAACCTGATTAAGTCAAATTAAATCCAACCGTCCATTAAGGCGGTAAAAAGATTTGTCCATGAACCTGCCATATAGGCAGTAAGAAAGTTTAATTACCAACCGACCAATCTGGCGGTATCCTTGATTAGTCAAGTTAAAACCAGATTAAAATGAATTACCAACCGACCAATATAGCGTTATCCTTTTTAAGTCAATATTTTAAATAGTGAATATATTATATTTAAGGGAGATTAATCTAAATAGCAATAGTAAAAGAATTACCTTTCACCCTAGCTGGGGAAGTTACCTCCTCATTACTGAAAAGTAAAAACTGAAAAATTAAAGAAAGAAAAGTACTGTGCGCGTAAAAGTAAATTGCGGAAAGTAAAAACTGAAAAGTAAAGAAAAGAAAGTGCGAAACTGAAAATTATTTACTGAAAACTAAAAATAAACAAATTAGATACAATCTTCTTATTTATTCATTAAGAATTTCAAAGAAGAAAGTATGAATTTTACAAATGAAATGGCTTGGTATTTATAGGCAAAATATTGCCACCATCAAATCATCCATCAAATTCTCCACCAAATCCATTATTAATTTCTCCACTAATTACTCCACCAAATCCATAATTGCTCCACTAATTGCTTATCTTGTTTGGTGTTGATTTGATAATTTTTATAATTATTAATTAATTAATATTTTTCTTTGAAAATGATTGATAATGACTTTTAATAATTACACTCCACACACTTAATGATGGTTCATCCATTTTGGTCATGAAATCATCAGAATTCGAAAATATTTTCTCTTTCCAAGTTGTAGATCTTTGAGTCTTCTTTAATCTGGAACTTGAATCAGCTCAATCCGATATCTGAGTAAAACGTTATGCCCAAAATACGATAGATGCACAAAACTAGAATTTCCAAAACTGCACTTCGTCAAAACGCCCTTTCAAGTTTCCAATCTCCAAAATTAATATATCAAGTACAATAATTGCCCTTATTTGATCCACATTTCGTCCTAAATGATTTCATTGAGTCCCGATATTATTTTATCTGCAAAATAAAATAAACATATCAAAATGTTCATCAAACCCGAGAAACTAAACAAAATATTAAGTAAAAGGGGCGGTAAATATTGATATATTTTCCGCTCATTACACCCCAAAACCTAACATTTTGCTAGTCCTCGAGCAAAATAATAAAATTAAATTAAAATTAAACTAAGCCACTTTCGTACGGATCACGGTTGCATTTAGCATATGCAACAAGCCTTTAAACCCCTAGGTGTCCCTAGTGGACGAGTTGTAGTCTCGTGAGGGTTTACAGCAATGATACCCACAAACATTTTACAAAAGTAAAAATGTATTAAAACTAATGCACACAAAAGCAAAAAGACAAGCGAAAAGAGAATAAAGATGTTAGTGACTAATCAGGTGAAACTTCTACTCCAAGTTACTAGTTGTTTTGTTTTATTTTAAATTACTGAATAAGTAAATTCTCCGATTATTTTTATCATTCTCCATATACACAGCTAACAAAATATTAATCAACTCATTTTTGCCCACAACAGTCATAAGTGCAGTTGATAAGAGAGTAATATTTTTGTCCTAAAGTTCTATCAGATTTCACACCTTTTTGTATAGCAATGGAATAATTTTTGTTCTTTTCTGATTTTTTTCTTTGATTTTTTCTCTATTTTTATTTTATACATATCTTCCATCTATGTAGTGAGTGTTGGGTCGGTGGCTCCCAAACCAGTTGGTTTTAGGGCACCAGGTGTTAAGACACCCCTACGGACTTAATTACTCAGACTTCAGATATATATATTTTTGCAGCATCTTTGATCCATGTAACGAGCTTTGGGCCAGTGACTCCCAAACCAGTTGGCTTTAGGGCACTAGGTGTTAAGAACACCCTTACAGACTTAATAACTCGGATCTCAGACGTTTTTTTTTTTTTACTCCATTGCTTTTTTTGAGATGATTTCTCCAATTAAACTAGAGCACTGAATATTACAAACTTTTCAATTTTAGCTCACGACCGTATGTTACTATGCATATTGATAATATCTGTCAACTGAGCATATAAAGATTCATTTTAGTCAGTTTTATGGAGAATTCACAAATTAAATAATTTAAAATGAAATAAACAAAAATTAACTTGTTTCAAAATAGGTTTGAGATACGTATCAGGAGTGGAAACTCCTTACTCAGCTATCTTTTACCAATTTCACATTTTTAGTCAAAAATAAAAAACACAAAAACGCAAAATATTTTTGTAATTTTTGAAAATTTTTCAATTTTTTTTGTATTTTTCGAAAAATTTTGGACTAAAAAATAAAAATAACATACAAACTAAAAAAAAGAAAAACAAGGTACTGATCAACTAATTCCCTCCCCCAAACCTAAATGAGACATTGTCCCCAATGTCTTAAACAGTAGAAGAAGAGTTTAGAAGATAATACCTGGTTAGCAGAAATTCTACAGGAAATTAAAGGTTAAGATCCAGATTAACGCGACGCCTCTTACAACGATCGTCCCCAGACCAATTTATCTTTGAAATGATAGGGTCAACTTGTAGTTTATAGGCTATGAGTTGGTCTATTAGATCCGGAGCAGTTCTGGTAGTGAAGAGGAGTTCTTTCAAAGGTTTTGACACGAACCCATTTCTCCGAGCATCATCAAGAAACACACAAAGAAAATCATAAAATCCATCAACATTAAATAGTCCAAGTGGTTTCTAGTGTATGTTCAGGTTCGCCCAAGATAGAACTATAAAAATTTCCTCCAATGTGCCCAAGCCACCTAGCAAAGCGATAAAAGCATCAGCACGGTTAATAATTTCTACCAGTCGTTCAGACATACCTGGCACGATCAGTTCCTCTCCGTTTGATGAACCAATAAGATTTGCCTCTGCCAAAGGTTTTGGGATGATTCCCAAAACATGACTGCCTCCTTCCTGTACAGCCTTTGAAACGATCCCCATAAGTCCAAGATTTCCTCCGCCATATATTAAGTGCATATTCCTTGCAGCTAAGACTCGACCCAATTCCTGTGCTGCTTCTATGTATTGTGGCTTAGTACCAACACTACTACCGCAAAACACGCAGATTTTTTCAACTCGTCTTCTTGAAGTGGCTTCCATATTTTTTTTTTGTATTTCTTTTTCAACTTTGGATGCCTTCAAAAGTGCAATGACGGGCTGAATTTATAGTACCTGAAAAAGGGTGAGTAATAATAGCACAAGTATCTTCCAGAGGACGATTAGTAGCGAAATAATATCGTGATAGTCAAAAAGGTCTAGATCTTGTCGGAGAAAATAAAAGAAAACAACAAAACAAATCAAAATTATTAAGAAAAGACAAAGAGATATAATATTTACAAGAAAAGTAACGGCTTGATTGATGTCTATGCGTCAGGGACAAGCTTCCCATCCAATTTTCTTATAAATTGGCAAACAGGGTCTTTTTGAGTCAGATTCCCAAGACTAAACTGTTGTCTTTCTTTTAGAAATTGTGTATGTAATTGGCGAATGGCTATATGAACATATCCACTGGGATGCGTCTCAAGAGTCGAAGATAGATCATCTAAAGACTCCTTACTCAAGCCATCCCTAATGAATTTAATTTTGTCTTCTCGATTATCAGACACCATTCCTAAAGAACGACAACGAGTATTACAATTCCAACGTGCACATTTGAAACAAACACCCATTTGCTTAGCTCTTCGTTTCTTTGCATAGGTGCTTCTTCCAAAACCAGGCAGATGTGAAATAAAAGAGTCAGAAGACTCACCTGCCAATCGGACTCATGCTTCAATTACCCAACGAATATCATTAGGAATACCATGGATTGTCAGTAACCTCATCCGTTCCAAGCGAGCTTTGTAAACTTTCATCAGAGATTTTTGAGGGAGAGAAGGAAATTGCTTGCGAAGATTTGCGAGAGCATCTTCCATTTTGAAATGACTAATCCTGCAAAAATTAAACACACAAAAATAAAACACACCAAATCATAATATATACACAAATTGCATGGGTTGCCTCCCTGCTAGCGCTAAGTTTAAAGTCGTCAGCCAGACTTGGCTTCTCGAACGTTAAGCTGGATCTGAAAGTGTAACACTTTCTTTTTGTCGCTCAAATGATTCTCCCCAGTAGTGCTTGACACGCTTGTTTTTAACCTTGAAAGTTTTGTTAGCGTCAGGATCATGTATCTCAACGGCTCTATTTGGTAAAACTTTGGTGATCACAAATGGACCTGACCACCGTGATTTTGGCTTCCATGGGAAGAATTTCACCCTTGATTTGTTTAACAGTACCTTCTGCCCTGGTTCCAGTTGTATGCGCACTAACTTCTCATCATGTCTCTTCTTGCCCTTTTCTTTGTACAATTTGGCATCCTCAAAAGGCTGATTATGAAATTCCTCCAATTCGTTAAGTTGGTGGAACTTTTTCTCTATGTTGCTTGTAGTGCAAGAATTGGCTCTTTCAGTACAAAAGACGCTTTATCTTTAGGCTCACAGGCAATTGACATGTTTTAAGTTTGTCAGTAGAACTTTGCATTGCATTGGAGTTCTGAATGGTACTGTGTATCATATCGAGTCTGAAACATTCCTCCTTCTAAAGACTCCTTACTCAAGCCATCCCTAATGAATTAATTTTGTCTTCTCGATTATCAGACACCATTCCTAAAGAACGACAACGAGTATTACAATTCCAACGTGCACATTTGAAACAAACACCCATTTGCTTAGCTCTTCGTTTCTTTGCATAGGTACTTCTTCCAAAACCAGGCAGATGTGAAATAAAAGAGTCAGAAGACTCACCTGCCAATCGGACTCGTGCTTCAATTACCCAACGAATATCATTAGGAATACCATGGATTGTCAGTAACCTCATCCGTTCCAAGCGAGCTTTGTAAACTTTCATCAGAGATTTTTGAGGGAGAGAAGGAAATTGCTTGCGAAGATTTGCGAGAGCATCTTCCATTTTGAAATGACTAATCCTGTAAAAATTAAACACACAAATAAAACACACCAAATCATAATATATACACAAATTGTATGGGTGCCTCCCTGCTAGCGCTAAGTTTAAAGTCGTCAGCCAGACTTGGCTTCTCGAACGTTAAGCTGGATCTGAAAGTGTAACACTTTCTTTTTGTCGCTCAAATGATTCTCCCCAGTAGTGCTTGACACGCTTGTTTTTAACCTTGAAAGTTTTGTTAGCGTCAGGATCATGTATCTCAACGGCTCTATTTGGTAAAACTTTGGTGATCACAAATGGACCTGACCACCGTGATTTTGGCTTCCATGGGAAGAATTTCACCCTTGATTTGTTTAACAGTACCTTCTGCCCTGGTTCCAGTTGTATGCGCACTAACTTCTCATCATGCTCTTCTTGCCCTTTTCTTTGTACAATTTGGCATCCTCAAAAGGCTGATTATGAAATTCCTCAAATCGTTAAGTTGGTGGAACTTTTTCTCTTATGTTGCTTGTAGTGCAAGAATTGGCTCTTTCAGTACAAAAGACGCTTTATCTTTAGGCTCCACAGGCAATTGACATGTTTTAAGTTTGTCAGTAGAACTTTGCATTGCATTGGAGTTCTGAATGGTACTGTGTATCACATCGAGTCTGAAACATTCCTCCTTCTAAAGACTCCTTACTCAAGCCATCCCTAATGAATTTAATTTTGTCTTATCGATTATCAGACACCATTCCTAAAGAACGACAACGAGTATTAAAATTCCAACGTGCACATCTGAAACAAACACCCATTTGCTTAGCTCTTCGTTTCTTTGCATAGGTGCTTCTTCCAAAACCAGGCAGATGTGAAATAAAAGAGTCAGAAGACTCACCTGCCAATCGGACTCGTGCTTCAATTACCCAACGAATATCATTAGGAATACCATGGATTGTCAGTAACCTCATCCGTTCCAAGCGAGCTTTGTAAACTTTCATCAGAGATTTTTGAGGGAGAGAAGGAAATTGCTTGCGAAGATTTGCGAGAGCATCTTCCATTTTGAAATGACTAATCCTGTAAAAATTAAACACACAAAAATAAAACACACCAAATCATAATATATACACAAATTGTATGGGTTGCCTCCCTGCTAGCGCTAAGTTTAAAGTCGTCAGCCAGACTTGGCTTCTCGAACGTTAAGCTGGATCTGAAAGTGTAACACTTTCTTTTTGTCGCTCAAATGATTCTCCCCAGTAGTGCTTGACACGCTTGTTTTTAACCTTGAAAGTTTTGTTAGCGTCAGGATCATGTATCTCAACGGCTCTATTTGGTAAAACTTTGGTGATCACAAATGGACCTGACCACCGAGATTTTGGCTTCCATGGGAAGAATTTCACCCTTGATTTGTTTAACAGTACCTTCTACCCTGGTTCCAGTTGTATGCGCACTAACTTCTCATCGTGTCTCTTCTTGCCCTTTTCTTTGTACAATTTGGCATCCTCAAAAGGCTGATTATGAAATTCCTCCAATTCGTTAAGTTGGTGGAACTTTTTCTCTTCTGTTGCTTGTAGTGCAAGAATTGGCTCTTTCAGTACAAAAGACGCTTTATCTTTAGGCTCCACAGGCAATTGACATGTTTTAAGTTTGTCAGTAGAACTTTGCATTGCATTGGAGTTCTGAATGGTACTGTGTATCACATCGAGTCTGAAACATTCCTCCTTCTTTTCATCATCTGGGAAATTCATGGCCTTGAAAACATTGAATGTTACTTCTTGGTCCTGTACCCTCATGGTTAATTCTCCTTTTTGTACACATCAATAATTGTTCGACTTGTAGCCAAGAATGGTCTCCCAAGGATGATTGGTACGTCTGCGTCTTCCTCCATATCAAGGACAATAAAATCTGCTGGGAAAATGAATTTGTCAACCTTGACCAGCACATCCTCAACTACGCCTCTCGGAAATACGAGCGTTTTATCAGCAAGTTGCAGTGAGACTGAAGTTGGCATTGTTTCTCCAATCTGTAATTTCCTGAAAATAGAGAAAGGCATCAAGTTAACACTCGCACCTAAATCACACAAAGCCTTACCAAAGTTATGTTCTCCTATGACGCAAGGAACAGTGAAACTGCCAGGATCTTTCAACTTTGGGGGAAGTTTCCTCTGAATGATGGCACTGCATTCTTCTGTTAATGCTACTGTCTCGTAATTTCCCAATCTCCGTTTTCGTGAAAGAATATCTTTCATGAATTTGGCATAGGTGGGCATTTGTTCTAACGCTGCTGCAAATGGAATGTTGATATGCAGCTTTTTGAAGATCTCCAGGAACCGAGAAAACTTCTTGTCCAATTTGTTCTTCTGAAGATGTTGAGGAAAATGTGGAGGTGGAGTGATCTGTTCTTTTTCCTTTGCTTCTTTTTCCTCCATCTGTTGCTTTGTTTCTTTTGGAACTTCCTCAACAGTTGTTTTGGCTCCAATATCTTTGTTGATTTCAGTACCGCTTTTTAACATGATGGCATGACATTGCTCCTTCCCCATGTTCCTTGGATTTGGCTCTGTGTTGCTAGGAATGGTACCTGGCGGTCTGTAACTCTGAGCATTTTCCAGTTGTCCAATTTGATTCTCCAGTGCTTTGATAGAGGCTGAATGGCTTTGAAATATAGTATCATATCTTGCTGCTTGAGAGTCGTGTTTTTTGCTTCCATCCTTTTCAAGTAGGTCAACACTTCTGTATTCCTGATTCATTTGCCTGCTCCTGGCCTTTGTTCTGTTGTTGGAATTCAGGTGGTGGATAGTTCTGCTTTTGGCCTGAATTGTTGCTCCATGATAAATTAGGACGATTCCTCCACCCTGGGTTGTAGGTGTTGGAATATGGATTGTTCCCTTGTCTGTTGAAATTGTTGACATAATTCACCGTCCCTTCATGTTGGTTGGTTCTGGTGCTCCTCCATATGGTGAACTTGTGGATCCAACGATGTTCACAACTTGCGTGCTAAGTGTTTCTAGACATTTGCATATCTGATCCAGCCTGGTATTCACTGCTGTGTTTGCTCCAACTTCATAAATTCCTGCAATTCTTTGGATCATGCTCCTTTCTGTTGGCCACAAGGAATTGTTGTTGGCCATTTCTTCGATTAGGTCCCAGGCTTGATCTTCTCATTTTGCCATCAAGGCTCCTCCAGCAGCAGCATCGATTGTGGTTCTCATTATTCCAGAAAGTCCATTGTAGAAAGTCTGAACTTGTAGCCACTTTGGAATCTCATGGTGAGGACATTTCTGGAGTAAATCTTTATACCTTTCCCAAGCTTCGCAGAGGGATTCTGAATCTTGTTGTACAAAGGATGTGATGTCATTCCTCAATTTTCCGGTTCTGGCTGGTGGAAAGTACTTTGCAAGAAATTTGGTGGCTAAAGTGTTCCATGTTGTGATGGAACCTGCTGGTAGTGAATGTAGCCAAGCTTTAGCTCTGTCCTTCAGGGAATATGGAAAAACCCGCAGTCCCATTGTTTCTTCTGATGCTCTGTTGTAGTTAAAAGTGCCGCAAACTTCCAGGAAGTTGCTGATGTGGGAATTAGGATCTTCAGTTGCATTCCCCCCGAACTGAACTGAGTGCTGAATCATCTGAATGCATGTTTTGATGTCACACGCATTTGCTGGTAAGGGAGGAAGTACAATACAGGAAATGAGTCTATCACCACCGGAATTGTTCTGTCTCGAATGGGAATTGGTGGTGCAACGTTCAAAGTTCAGGTTCCATGTTGACTAAAGCTTCTTGGCCTTCTCGCCTTTCCCTTCCCCTGTCTGATGGTTCTTTCAATTTATGGGTCAAGCGGTCGGAGTTCAAAGCCTCTGGTTCGTCTCATGAAGTTTCTGAGAACCTGAAACACAAGAAAATAAAAACAATAAGTAAAAAGAAATTAGATACAAGTAACGTATCTAACCCCTAAACTAATAGTAAAAGATAAATAAGTCCCCGGCAACGGCGCCAAAAACTTGACCGGCGTAAACACACACGTATAACGCAAGCGCACGTATCGTTCAAGTAGTATAAAAATATCGATCCCACGAGGACTTAATTCCTACTGTTGTTATTAATTATTGAATCTATTTATTTACAATATCTAATTAAATAGATAAGAGAATGATTGTTTGATTTATTGAATGTGGTTTTGCACAATAAATAAATAAATAAAAAGACAAAAGAAAATACTAAGGAAAATAACAAAGACACAAAGATCTAGGGTTGTAATTTCTTTTAATATCATTTTAAAGATGAAGTGGTTATCTTACAGTTGGGTAATTGATTTATTAACCTGGAACACTAAATTATGTAAAAGCCTCTTCCGATGGTCAACTACAAATATCCAGTATAACGCAATTGAACCATATGTCTATGTCGACCAAATTACCTGGATTTATTAAGATTAAGTTCCAATTATGGCTACCCCCGCCCGACAGGTATATTCCTATCCTGTGAGGAAATCTATTAAAGGGTTATCTATCCTCAAGGAAGATCGTGGACTATTGAGTCTAAGGCTGAAACCTAAAATCCCTATGTCTAGTTCATTTTAGATTTACCAGATCAATTTTATTAATGGCCAATTAATGAAAAAGCATTAAATTAAGACTCAATAAATAAATCTTTATATTACCCAAACTATAATTTAACCCCTTATAAACCGGTGATATTAAAAGTCATCACAACCCTAGATAAATAATTAGTTACAACACATAACTAGGGCTAGTAAAAACTGGAAAATAAAAGACATAAAGTAAAAATGCGGTAAAGTAAATACTGAAAAGTAAATTACAATAAAATAAAATGCTAAGGTAAAAGGAATTACTTTTACTACTACTAATTTAGATGTCTCCCATAATATAATATATAAACTTGTGATAACATTACCAACCAGCCATATAGGCGGTAACCTGATTAAGTCAAATTAAGTCCAACCGTCCATTAAGGCGGTAAAAAGATTTGTCCATGAACCTGCCATATAGGCGGTAAGAAAGTTTAATTACCAACCGACCAATCTGGCGGTATCCTTGATTAGTCAAGTTAAAACCAGATTAAAATGAATTACCAACCGACCAATATAGCGGTATCCTTTTTAAGTCAATTTTTTAAATAGTGAATATATTATATTTAAGGGAGATTAATCTAAATAGCAATAGTAAAAGAATTACCTTTCACCCTAGCTGGGGAAGTTACCTCCTCATTACTGAAATGTAAAAACTGAAAAATTAAAGAAAGAAAAGTACTGTGCGTAAAAGTAAATTGCGGAAAGTAAAAACTGAAAAGTAAAGAAAAGAAAGTGCGAAACTGAAAATTAATTACTGAAAACCAAAAATAAACAAATTAGATACAATCTTCTTATTTATTCATTAAGAATTTCAAAGAAGAAAGTATGAATTTTACAAATGAAATGGCTTGGTATTTATAGGCAAAATTTTGCCACCATCAAATCATCCATCAAATTCTCCACCAAATCCATTATTAATTTCTCCACTAATTACTCCACCAAATCCATAATTGCTCCACTAATTGCTTATCTTGTTTGGTGTTGATTTGATAATTTTTATTAATTATTAATTAATTAATATTTTACTTTGAAAATGATTGATAATGACTTTTAATAATTACATTCCACACACTTCTGGATGGTTCATCAATTTCGGTCATGAAATCATCAGAATTCGAAAATATTTTCTCTTTCAAAGTTGTAGATCTTTAAGTCTTCTTTAATCTGGAACTTGAATCAGCTCAATCCGATATCTGAGTAAACGTTATGCCCAAAATACGACAGATACACAAAACTGGAATTTCCAAAACTGCACTTCGTCAAAACGCCCTTTCAAGTTTCCAATCTCCAAAATTAATATATCAAGTCCAATAATTGCCCTTATTTGATCCACATTTCGTCCTAAATGATTTCATTGAGTCCCGAAATTATTTTATCTGCAAAATAAAATAAAACATATCAAAACGTTCATCAAACCCGAGAAACTAAACAAAATATTAAGTAAAAGGGGCGGTAAATATTGATATATTTTCCGCTCATCAATGACATGCGTAATCCATGTCTACAAGTTGACTCGAAATGAGTCTATGGGGGATGTCCCTGGTCGACTGGACTTGATGAATCCAGGAGGATATGAGTCATACGACATGCGTAATCCATGTCTACAAGTTGACTCGAAATGAGTCTATGGGGGGTGTCCCCGGTCGACTGGACTTGATGAGTCCAGGAGGATATAAGTCATATGACATGTGTAATCCATGTCTACAACTTTGACTCGACGTGAGTCTATGGGGGGTGTCCCCGGTCGACAGGACTTGATGAGTCCAGGAAGATATAAGTCATACGACATGTGTAATCCATGTCTATGATTTGACTCGACATGAGTCCATGGGGGATGTCCCCGGTCGACTGAACCAAATGAAGGTTCAGGATATAAATCACACGACATGTGTAATCCATGTCTACAACTTGACTCGACATGAGTCCATGGGGGATGTCCCCGGTCGACTGGACTTGATGAGTCCAGGAAGATACAATTCATACGACATGTGTAAACCATGTCTATGATTTGACTCGACATGAGTCCATGGGGATGTCCCCGGTCGACTGGACTTGATGAGTCCAGGAAGATACAATTCATACGACATGTGTAAACCATGTCTATGATTTGACTCGACATGAGTCCATGGGGATGTCCCCGGTCGACTGGACTTGATGAGACCAGGAAGTTTATAAGTCATAAGACATGTGTAATCCATGTCTTCAACTTGACTCGACATGAGTCCATAGGGGATGTCCCCGGTCGATTGGACTTGATGAGCCAGATGAAGGTCTATGAGAATCTTTACTCTATATAGACCTGATAAATGTCCAAGAGTCTTTCTTTCTCATACTACTAGAGCTGAAAAAGGTCCATGAGAGCACGGTGGAATGAATTTGATGAATATCTATGAGAATCTTCATACCACAAGACCTGATGAAGGTCATAAGTCTACTGTCGAATAGGCATGTCGTGTGGGCTTGATGAATGTCTATCAAGGTTATCACTCTACACTCTACTAGGCCTGACGAATGTACTAGAGATTCTTTTTTCTACTGGAAAAAGTGTTTCTAGACATGATGAAGTTCCATGTGGGTCTTTCCTTCTTATTCTACAAGATCATATATGTAGTGTGAATGAGACATAGGTCAATGAGGGTCTTTATTCCTCATTCTACGAGGACCATATATGTAGTATGAATGAGATTTAGGTCAATGACGGTCTATGGTCGAATGGACCTAATGGAGATCCATGAGGCTACAGTGAAATGAACATGATGGAGGTCCAAAATAATTTTCACTCTACTAGTCGTGAGACTATTATCAAATGAACTTGTCAAAGGTCCATGAGACAAGGTCGTATGAGCCTAATGAAAGTCTATGAAAATCTTCACTCTACCAGATATAATGAAGGTCCAAAAGAATTTACATTGGTTGATTGGATCTGAAGGTGACATCCATGTCTTGTCATATGAAGAAGATAATTCACCCATGACGTGTCGAATGAAACCCCCACGATAGCGAGTCTTCATCCATGTCGAATGAAACCTTTGCCTCTACGTTTGTGTTGTGTCAAATGAGACCATTGCGTGGCTGGAGGATGTGGCTCCTTTATGCTCTCGTGGCAAGTCTGCGTATGGGCCAACTTGGTGTGTGTGCTTGGCAGTTTGTCATGTTCTTTGTGCAGCTTTGGCGCTTGGCACATTTTTCCATTTTTTTTACGTGACATTGCAGGCTTTTAATTACCACAACCATTTCAAACCTAATGCAAACATTTGGGGCCCACGTTGCAAGCTATTCGCTTCATTCTCAAGGTCTTCTTTCATGGTCCAATAGCTTCCTTAGGTCAACAATTATATTTTAGTAAATATCATGCTGATCATCTGATGTGTCGTACGCCAGTCTTGAGGAACTATGGCTCAGCACGCTTCAAGACCTTCACGCAGATGTGAAAAGGCGTGTTAATGTGTTGAAAGACGAGGCTGCACGAATTGTAGAAAATGCCACTCTTAGTCAGAGTGAGAAGAAGAACATCCCATGTATGTCTCCAGTAACGTGAATAACCAGTAATGTTCGGAGATAATCCCCATCTGAAGAAGCAGGTGTGGCCGAACTTTGCACAATAAGAAGGAAAATCTCCTCCTCCAGCTTTCATTCCGGGAAGAATCGACAGGATGAAGAGTGGGCAGCAGTCCATAACTGGATTTCTAGTGGGTATACACAAGTCACTTCACGCGGAACTCCCTATGCACAACTTGCTCACTCGACACAAAATAAAATGGTCCACTCCGTCACACCATGAGCCAAATCCGAGAGGCAAACATAAAAATAAAACAAAAAAAAATGCACTCCTCTGGTCCTGGTACAAGCCGAGCAATAAGGATAAGGTCATGTAGAAGGACCACGTCCATATGCATGCTTCAATGTCGTGTGCTGAAACACCTCATGAAATACGGCACCATGAAGAGTATGGAGAGAAACTGAAGACTCCTCTAGCATCTGCTGCTGCACTTGGAGATGTGTCGTTCGCCAGTCCTCCCCATCTGTCCATAGAAGTCCCCATCTGGAAGCATGCTCGATGGCTGGACCATGCATGGTTCGACAATTTCTACGTGAAGAAGTATAGTTTGGGTTTACCCTAATTACCTACGGGTGTTATTCCTCAGTATATATCGATGAGGGCAAGCTAATACTTAGTGGGTGTATGTCGTTTACCCTAATTACCTACGAGTGCTTATTTATGCCAATTGTCGCGTGGGTAATGGATTTGGTGATGGGTTTGTCATGGAATGGACTTGTGGGGTGATATGTATGTTGAGACGACATAGATGTTCAGTGGTAAAGGCTTTGGGCTTGAGTGGTTTTGCTCGTCCTGAACTACTGAAAACAGATCCGAGTAACTTCTTATGTAGGCTTTGTGCACTACCTGTATCTTTAGGCTGGTGGGCAATCTATTTTTTTTTTATCCATGCGACTCAGCTGATTGTTGGGCTGAGGAGATGAATATCTTTTCGTGTCGAATGAAGAAGATGAGAGCTTTATTATGTCGTTTGAAGAATGAAAGAATAACTTCTTATGTCATCCGGAAGAGATGGTAAGTTATACTTATCATCTGGAGTAATAACTATGTTCTCCGTCGTTTGGAGGAGATGTTAATCTTTGTATGTTGTGAAGAGTCAACGACCACCTTGTCGTATGGAGAAAAGAACTATCCTCTTATGTCTTTTGAGGAAGATAACAATCATTACATGTAGTACGAATTTGTTGGCAATCTATTTTGACATATAGAAATTAATCTATGTTTTATCTAATGGTACCTTAGTCAAGCTAAGTCTTCTTCCATCTCATGTCGGATGAGATCTTAAACAGGCATTATGTGGTATGTCAAGTAGAATCTTTAACAAGTGACAGGCTACATTAGGTAAAATCAATTGGGACATCCTCAATAACACTCTAATATCGAGTAGGACACTCATAACAAGTTATATACCAGACATCGTGAATGTCGAGTGAGCCATCCTAAACCAGTACCTAATTGTACCTAGTTGTAAATCGTTGTGTCGACTGGGACACGCATAGCATACTACAAATTATAATACCAACTATCACATCTATCACAAGTTTCATGTCTTTCTAATGTCGATTGGGACATTATTAAAAAGTAGAAGCCATACCTGGCAATATTAACTGGGATGTCCAAGCCAAGACTTCATTCGGGTACCGTCGATCGAGACACTCTCCTCACGCCAAATTCATGTCACCAGTGGCAAAAGGTGGGAAATACAATTTCATTGAAGGGAATGGCTAATTATGATTAGTCTACTGGTGGGATATGGCTTCTTCTTTGGTGATTTTATGGACGGTCGTCTGATGGTGGATTTCCGCTTGCCCCATTATGAAATGCTTCTAATAGATCATATCAAATTATTAGGATTTTTGGGGTGACCCGTAGCCTCGGACCTTTTGGAGGTTGAAGAAATGTGCTCCAATGTTTGTAATTATCTTTGGAGGATGGCAAATTTGGTGATCATAAGATCTGAAGTCTGCTCGTTGCGCGACGCCATATATGTATGAGTGTCTGAAAGGATCGTAGATGGAGAAATCTTTGCATGTTATGGATCGCTACAGCCCCACGGTGGGCGCCAAATTGTAGACGCTGGATTTCGCCCGAGGTCCACAATCGAGAATTTGTAGTTGGGGGCGCTAGCGATCCTGCAAAACAAAGATGTAGAGTGAGCGCGAGTACTGCCCACCGGTGTGGTGGGTGCCGGGGGCACTCCGACGCCCAAGTCAGTAAATGAACAAAGGTAGTTGTAGATGGAAGGTCAAGGTTAGATGCTACCTTGAACTCCGTTGAATGCCGTGAGGGCGGTAAGTGGCAGGAGTGGCGAGCTTGAGGATGTCCCAAAGCTATGGGTAGGAGAGCTAGACGTTGAATGTCCTCCTATTGGAAACTCATTTCCTATATATACATGCTTAAGTAACGTGTGCCTTTATGCCGTTTGATTGCTTGTCCGTTGGGTGGTGATAACGGTCGACTTCATGAGGGGGGTTTTATTTGTATTTGCCCGTTGTTGGCTGACAACTGTTGAATTTATGAATGGTGTTTATGAACTTAGGCGTTACGTGGGCCGGCCTCTGGATGGTCATTCGGTTACGGGTGTTGGTGTTCATCGGGCCTGGGCCGACATTATGTCTTTGAGGTTTGATTAGGAGGCTTCAGGGGTGCGTCCAGTATTGGGTCTGAAGTAAAATGACGAAACTACCCCTGGACCAAATTTGGCCCAAACAATTACGAAAGTCGCTTGCAAATTAATTCTAAAATAATTCGTTCGCTTGAATTAAAATCCAATTTTAATTCCGCGTTGAAATCTAATTTCAATTAATATATCTAATATATTATTTTAGCCCAATTAAATAAATTAAATAGAAAAATCCAATTTAACTATTAAATTTATTTTACTGATTAATTCTAAATTAATCGCGTTCTCTCTTCTCGACGAATTTAATCCCAGATAAATTCTCGACGTAATTAATCCCAGATTACGTCTTTCTCTTTTAATTAATCCCAGATTAATTTATTACCATAATTAATCCCAGATTAATTTTCTCTCTCTTAATTAATCCTAGATTAATTTTCTGTTCGAGTCAAATCTCAATGGTGAATCTTCGGGAAGCGACCCAAGAGATCCCTGGATATGTTGGCAGTAAATACGGTCATCGGACTATCCGAACATGTGCTTACCTAGTACCATGTTCTTACCGATTTACAAGACATGATTAACTTCAAGCAAAGTATCGTGCCTACCCAATTCTCCAGAAATATTCTTTTAAGGAATACATAATCTTTATCAATCGTAGTATACTAAGTATTACGTATTACGATCCAGTATCGGATGTCACATGCTAGGCCTGGGGCTGGAATTGTGTCTGCCCCGTACGAAGCATATATCAGATCTCTGGTAACTAGTCTCTATAATCGGATAATCATGACCTAGTCATATTACCCCGATGACTGCAGTACTAAAGATTACTAGTTCCTTATCCTGCGTGATCATCATCTCCATATGACTGAAGTGATACTTCCATCTTGACATCACATCCAATACACTACGATTCTCAGTATACCCAGAAGAGGCGTACACATAACCTGTTAAAGCCCCGGATGACCAAAACCAAAGTATACTGATTGTCGCAAGTATTAGCGATGCAAGTCTCAGGTTAAGACCAAATACACCTACCCTGAATCGGATTCCCATAGACACATAGTCATACTACTAATGGGATTCCGAAGGGTCTATCCTGAGCGAAGTTGTTTCTGTACCATCGGTAAACAGAACCTCCTATTACATTTGCATGAATATCCAATACCCAAATATATGAGAAATATGTCATTATGCCTCCATAATGCGCACAAGTACAATACTAGTCTATTCTGCATTATCGATGTCCAGTCTCGATAATACTAAGACTAGGGATATTTAATGATTAAACCTTAGTGGATTAATATTGTCTCATATCTTATTAATCTGGTACTAATCATATGGACTTTTATCATTTATATATCCAGGTAATCCAATTTCAAATGATAAAAGAGCAATTTCCTTTGTCATATAGTTAATTTGTACAACAATGCCATGTTCTGTACAAATAGTGATGTTATTGGTCATAATTGTCCAACATCGACATTTTAGAATGCCATGGCTTGGCCGAAGGCTTCTGGAGGTGTGAAGAAGAAGAAGAAGAGAAAGGGCAAGGCCAAATCATCAAAGTCTTATGGGAAGGCAAATGACAAATCCCAAGATGTCTGCCTGCAGTGTGGCAAACGGGGTCACTGGAAACGTGATTGCCATGAGTTCAAGGCGCACATGAAGGAAGTGAAGGCGGGCAAGGCTCCGGCTTCAGGTGTGTTTGTTATTGAAATAAACATGTCTACTTCTAGTTTTAAAAATTGGATTTTTGATTCTGGTTGTAGTACTCATATATGTACTGATGTGCAGGATCTGCAGATTAGCAGGAGACTGGCTTTAGGAGAGATCGACCTCCGAGTTGGAAATGGGACTAGAGTCGCCGTTTTGGCTGTTGGGACCTATATTTTGGAACTGCCCTCGGGGCATGTACTTACTTTATCAGACTGTTATTATGTACCTAGTTTGACTAGAAATATTTTATATGTATCTTGTTTGACCCAATGTGGGTATACTTTTGTATTCAGAATCACTGGGTGTTTTGTTTATAAAAATGATTTTTAGATATGCAGTGCTAATGTTAATAATGGTCTTTATATTTTGAATATAAATCAATCTCAAACATATAACATGACAAACAAAAAGCTCAAAATGAGTAAAACAAATGAAACTTATCTGTGACATTGTCGTCTGGGACACATAAACAAAACTCGTATATCCACACTTTCGAAGAGTGGATACTTGGACGGATTTGATCCAAATTCATACGACGTCTGGGAATCTTGTTTATTAGGCAAGATGCCTAAAATGCCTTTTAGCGGTAAAGGTGTTCGTGCCACCGAACTGTTAGCCCTTGTTCATGTTGACGTATGTGGGCCCATGTCTAGCCAGGCTAGAGGTGGAAATGAATACTTCATAACCTTTACGGATTATGCATCACGTTATGGTTATGTGTATCTTATGAGACACAAGTCGGAAATTTTTGAGAAATTCAAAGAGTTTCGACATGAAGTAGAAAAATAGACCGGTAAAAGTATTAAAACATTACGGTCGGACCGTGGTGGAGAATACTTGAGCAATGAGTTTCTCGATTACTTGAAAGAGTATGGTATTCTTTCACAGTAGACTCCTCCCGGAACACCTCAATTAAATGGTGTGTTCGATGGGAGAAACCGAACTTTATTGGACATGGTGAGGTCTATGATGAGTCGCACAGAGCTACCAATTTCCTTCTGGGGATATGCATTGAACAACGCAATACTTATTTTGAATAAAGTTTCGTCAAAATCTGTTGGACAGACTCCATATGAAATATGGACAGGAAAGAAATCGGGTTTCTCCTTCCTGAAGATTTGGGGATGCTTGGCATACGTTAAACGTTTGGATGGTACCAAACTAGAACCCAAATCGGACAAGTGTCTATTTGTAGGTTATCATAGGGAAACTAAAGGATATTACTTCTACAACCCACAAGAGAACAAGGTATTTGTTGCTCTCCATGCGGTTTTCCTCGAAAAGGAATTCCTAAATACAGTGGTAAGTGGGAGGAAAGTATAACTCGATGAAAATAGTAGTGATACTGTTCCTGGCACCGACTCCTAAACGGAACACGAACAGTTCATCAGGGATGAGACTGTAGCACAATATTCTAATACACAAGAACCGCGTAGATCGGAGAGAGTCAGAAAACAACCTGAGAGGTATGGGTTTTTGATCTCACCTCACGTAGATATTAATCTTATTGATGATAATGAGTCGGCTACGTATGAGGAAGCGATACAAGATATCGACACCGCTTTATGGCAAGATGCCATGAAGTCTGAAATGGATTCCATGTATACCAACCAAGTTTGGACACTGGTTGATGCACCAGAAGGCGTAAAACCTATTGGTTGTAAATGGGTCTTCAAGAAGAAGACCGACATGGATAGCAATATACAAACTTACAAAGCTAGGCTTGTAGCGAAAGGGTATCGTCAACGACATGGTGTCGATTACGATGAAATTTTTTCACCTGTTGCCATGATTAAATCCATTCGGATAATGCTTGCTATTGCTGCATATTTCGATTATGAAATATGGAAAATGGACGTCAAAACCGCTTTCCTTAACGGAAATCTTTTGGAGGATGTTTATATGCAACAACCTGACGGTTTTGTCGTTCAAAAACATGCAAACAAGGTTTGCAAGTTAAATCGATCCATTTATGGATTGAAGCAAACATCGCGTTCTTGGAACCAACGTTTTGATGAGGTCATAAAAGAATATGATTTCGTTCAAAACGAAGATGATCCTTGTGTATATAAAAAGCTTAGTGGGAGCGCACTGACATTCATTGTCTTTTACGTTGATGATGTATTGCTTATTGGAAATGACATTCACATGCTACAATCGGTGAAAGCTTGGCTTTCATTAAAATTCTCCATGAAAGATCTGGGAGAAGCAGCTGTTATTCTGGGAATAAGGATCTACCGGGATAGATCTAGAAAGCTGCTTGGACTCTCCTAGAGCTCGTACATTGACAAAGTGTTGAAGAGATTCAATATGGATCAGTCTAAGAGAGGACTGCTGCCAGTGTCACATGATGTTTCTCTATCTAAGGACATGTGTCCTAAAACTCAAGATGAGAGAGACAACATCAGTCGGATCCCGTTCGCTTCTGCAGTCGGATCTATCATGTATGCCATGATATGTATGCGACATGATGTCACGTATGCTTTGAGCATGTGTAGTTGCTATCAGGGCGATCCAGGTGATGGTCACTGGGTTGCGGTTAAGAACATCCTTAAGTATCTTAGACAAACTAAGGATGCTTTCTTAATCTATGGAGATGGAGAACTTGAGGTAACTGGGTTCACCGACGCAAGTTTCCAAACCGATAAAGACGACTCTAAGTCGCAATCAGGGTACATATTTTATTTGAACAACGGAGCAGTGAGCTGGAAATCATCCAAGCAAGAGACTGTTGCCGATTCAACAACAGAAGCGGAGTATATCGTTGCAGCTGAAGCAGCAAAATAGGCAGTTTGGATCTGAAAATTCCTAATTGGATTAGGAGTAATTTCATTAGCAGCTGAGCCTGTTCCTTTGTATTGTGACAATAATTGGGCTATAGTGCAGGCTAAGGAATCACCGTCTCATCAACGATCCAAGCATGTACTTTGATGTTTCCATCTGATTCGTGAGATCATTCATCGTGGTGATGTGAAGATCGAAAAAATCGCTTCAGAAGACAACATTGCAGATCCGCTGACGAAAGTCGACTCTCAGCAAAAGTTTGAGTGACATGTACATAGTTCAGGTGTTAGATACTTGAGTGATTGGCTATAATCCAAGTGGGAGATTGTTGGACAATTATGACCCAGAGCATCACTATTTGTAAAAGACATTGTGGTTTTTGTACAAATTAACTATGTGACAAAGGAAATTGCTATTTTATCATTTTGTAATTAGATTACTTGAATTTATATAAATGATAAAAGTCCTTATGATTAGTTCCAGATTAATAAGATATGAGACACTATCAATCCACGAACGGTTTAATCATTAAATATCTCTAGCCGTAGTATTATCGAGACTGGACATCAATAATGTGGAATAGACTAGTATTACACTTGTGCACGTTATGGAAGCTTAACGACATAGTTCTCATATATTTAAGTATTGGATACTTATGCAAGTGGGATAGGAGGTTCTGTTTACCGATGGTACGGAAACAGCTTCGCTCTGGATAGACCCATCGGAGTCTCATTGGTAGTATGACTATGTGCCTATGGGAATCAGAATCAGGGTAGGTGTATTTGGTCTTAACTTGAGACTTGCATCACTAATACTTGCGACAATCAGTATGCTTTGGTTTTGGTCGTCCTAGGCTTTAACAGGTTCTGTGTACGCCTCTTCTGGGTTTACTGAGAATCGTAGTGTATCGGGTGTGATGTCAAGATGGAAGTATCACTTCAATCATATGGAAATGATGATCACACAAGGATGCAGAAATGGTACTCTTAAATGCTGCAGCTATCGGGATAATATGACAAGGTCATGATTATCCGATTACAGAGACTAGTTGCTAGTGATCCGATATATCCTTCGTACGGGGTAGACACAATTCCAGCCCCAGGTCTAGCATGTGACAAAGATTATGTATTCCTTAAAAGAATATTTATGGATAATTGGGTAGGCACGGTGCTTTCCTAGAAGCCAACCATGTCTTGTAAATCGGTAAGAACGTGGTACTAGGTACGCACATGTTCGGATAGTCCGACGACCCGATATACTGCCAACATATCCAGAGATCTCATGGGTCGCTTCCCAAAGATTCACCGATGATATTTGACTCGAACATAATTAATCTAGGATTAATTATGAGAGAGAGAAAATTAATCTGGGATTAATTACGGTAAGAATTTATCTGGGATAAAATCCGATTAGAAGAGAGAGAAGGATTAATTTGGAATTAATCGATTAAATAATATATCGGATATATTAATTGAAATTAGATTTCAAAGCGGAATTAAAATTGGATTTTAATTCAGGGAAACGAATTAATTTAGAATTAATTCGTAACCGACTTTAATAATAATTTTGGAAGGCATAATTATTTAATTAAATTATATTTAATTATGTCACAACGTCAAATCCGTTAATTCAGAATTAAATGAACCCGTGCTCGAGCGAAGTTGCGTGTTGGATTGTTCGACTTCAATTCGAAATTTACAAGTGGTGGGACCCACTTGACTTACATCAACTAGTTTGACTAGTGATGGAAGTGGTTAACGTTGAGTGAAAGAATTGGATTGCTTTTTCAACACACGATCAAAATCCAACACACTTTTTTTTTTAATTATTTGGAATGACATATACCAACTTGGATTTGGTAAATGGAAATTGAATTTAAAAATCAAATACAAAAAAAACAAAAACACTCTCCTCTCCCTCCTCATTGCCGAGACTTCATCTCCATTTCTTGGAAATTTTGTTTCAAAATTTCAAGATTGCTAGCACATTCAAAGAGCAAAGAAGGTGATAGGGAAACCAATCCCTAGAATTTATAACACAAAGTAAAGCTTGGAGCTTCAACAAAGGATCAAAAGTTTTTGAACTTCATACATCCATCAAGTCTGATCATTGTAAGTTTATTCCGCAACTTCTTTAAATATTCACACACAAAATCATCTTAGAGATCCTTGGCATGTTCTAGGAACACCGACACCCCTCATACGCCTAACTGAAGGTAGCAGTGCAAATTCATGACTTTGGGGCGTTACGTATCGCCGTCCCCCAAAGCATGCCACTGCTGTCTTTGAAACTGTTAGTCTTGGGGCGTTACGTATCGCCGTCCCCCAAGCCACAAACTAGAACTGGGGGTGCGGATCTATGCTACCACCCAAGCTCTGAACTAGAGTCCAGGTACACAAACCTATGTCGTCATTCTGGCTCTGAAACTAGGATATATGGGCGTTACGTATAGTCGTCCCCCTAGTTCTCTACATGTGCACATGTCTATGTCCGTAAATTCCAAGCTGTAAAAGTGGCATACGGGGTTGAGTTTTTCCCTCATGCCCCGAAAAACATAAAATCATACTGGAAATATCTATTTTCTAAATCATTATCATCTGAAAAATAAGTATAAATAAATAAAGGCTAACACCCTATGTGCTGGAAAAAGTAAGTCTGATCTTATAAAGAATAAATAAATCAATAAATGAAATCGACTTAAAGAAAGAGGTGTCCACTCACTGTGCTTGGAAACTGGCTAGAACTATACTACTTCATTGAAGGAGATCACAATTCCTGCAATGGTCTAAAGATGATAGCTTGATCAGACTAAAAGTTACGAGATGGATTCTAGAAGTAGGCTAAACCACTAATTTTAAATGTGTAAAGTTGTAATTCAGTATATCATTTGTATTAGAATGTAATGTGAGCATAAAAACTGATTCGAGATCTTAAGGGTGGTCTCTAATACGTTAGGGTGGAACTGGAATGGTCTAAATCAATTTGGCCGAATTTTGTATCCGCATCGCGACGGAAGGGTCATGCGCGTCACGACGCCCGTCACCCAGAAACTGTCCATGAATTCCATCACGCGTCGCGACGCAAGGATCTTCATGCGTCGCGACGCATACCTATTTTCCAGGTTTCTGCATTTTCTTTTCCTCATGCGATTCTTACCGAATTTCATCCCCAATGCAAATGTAATCAATCTAATACACCACCCATCACTTTATATTAATTCTACACACTTTAAACTACTAATTTATCATTATTAACTACTCATTTAATCACAAATACATTACTCCCAAATCAAACTTTAAACCTTTCCAACTCAAACACTTACTCCATAATTAATTTATTTACCCAAAATTACCACAAGCATTTCAATAACAAAATCTTTGTACATACCAACTTATCGAACTTCAAATTCACTAATTCTATATCAAATTATCATTTTCAAATAATTCTTTAATCTCAAACTTCTTGTTTTTAACTCAACCTTTAAAATTTTCCAAATTGGTATTTAACTCATTAATCATTTTCCTTACTTAACAATCACAAATATACAATCCTTATCATGCCAACATCTCCATTCTATCATCATATTTTCAAAATTCAACAAACCAAAATTTGGGTCAAGTTTTCTTACCTTCTTCTTTTTTATCTTCTTCATTTACTAAGCCCCCCAATTGATGCTCATCTTCTTCTTCTTGCTTCTCCTTCTCCTTTATTTCTTCTTCTTCTTCTTTCTTCTTCTTCTTCTTCTTTCTTCTTCTTCTTTTCTCTTTATCTTCTCTCTTTTTCTTCTCGGCAATATGCTTCTTTCTTTTCCATTTTGTTTCCCAAATCTTAGGTATTTGTGAATAGTATCCCCTTTAAATACTAGGGCTTAAATGATAAAGAGAATATTATAGAAGTGTGTAGAAAAATGAAGAAAGTTTGAGATTTTTACTTTTGGATCCGAAATCACTATTCATCCGAATTTTGGACTTGTATTTTTGACCTGTTTCTGGTCTGAATTTAGAAAAATATTCAACGTGGAAGTTGTAGGTCTCAGTCTCAGCTTTCCGACGGTATAAAATTCATAAAAATCGGAGTTCATATGAAAAATCTAAGCCCCAAATACCATGGGCGGTCCAAAGGAAACATTGTACAGTCTCGTCCCGGGACTACGAGAAATTTACCGATTATCCCCAAAGTCATACCATGTGTATATTTGAGTCTCAACATAATTTATTTTATGTGCTTCTATCCCGTACGTAACAGTACAGTTGTATTCCGTAGTAAAAACTACCGGTCGTTACACTTGTTGACATCCACCAGCTTATAATGTGTATGAACCTTCGTCCTATTAATCAGATCATACCAATCACAATTGAATAATATGGTTCTCTTAATGGGTAAACCAGGGTACTCCGTCGTTAAAATTTCCTTTAATTAATTGACCATAGATGTCCTATGAGTTATCATTGTAGCTAGATGCCTTTATATAAACTCCACTGTTCATCGTTGCCCAACCGGAGCAATGCGATTCAGTGTGAAATTTATACTCATTAACGAAATACATATTAAAACATGTGATCGTTTATAGAGGATCTTTTGCTAGATCTCTTGATAGAGTGTTCGTTGTCGCGTGCCTATCCAATAAAGTTAAAATTATTTACATATAGTGTAACACACATTTTAACTATATATATCACATTGGTTATTAATTCATTACTTAGGTATCTTTGGAGCCAATCGGCAAAATATGTATCAATTGCGTGCACCAGTTGTTTTAACTCGTCAATGAATTTTCTACTAACACATGGCAGAAGAGGACTTAGAAGAATATGACTTGGAATGAAACTAATAATATTGTAATTGTAAAAAGAAAAATACTCACTTCATAATAGTACAACCTCAGTGCAGTTCAACAAGATGTAAGTGTTAACTACCAATATTTCTTTATATTCCGATTTTTTCTTTGATATTCCATATGGTCGACCAGGATATGTGAAAATGCTGAGATTTCCTTCAACCTCTTCATCATCTCCACCATCATCATTATGAAGAACTTGTCGGAACCTCATGTTTTCATGAGGTTCAAAATAATATGAATAAAATATTGATGATTCTTGAACTATATACGCATTACAAATGGAACCCTCGACTTTTACCTTGTTTTTGACATTATGCTTTAAATATCGAAGGTATCTGATAAAATAATCATAAAAATAATGTACAATCAGTAATTCTATTGACATAATAATTAGATTATTTTCATTTGTTACCTCTCAAATGGATACATCCATCGGTATTGCACGGGTCCAGCTATTTTTGCTTCATACAATAGATGTACCGGAAGATGTTCCATAGAATCAAAGAAGGCTAGAAGGAAAATATGCTCTAATTTGCATATAATGATTGGGATCTCTTCTTCAAATCTTTCCATCTCAACCACTTTAAGAGTAGTTGATATTAAGTCTTTGAAAAATGAACTTAACTCTGTAAGTGTCTGCCGAACATGACTTGGAAGTAATTCACGAAATGCAATTGGTATTAACCATTACATAAACACATGACAATTGAGACTCTTCATCCCAAATAACTTATAATTTCGCATATCCACACATCGACCCATATTCGAAACAAAACCATCTGTGAACTTGAGTTCTTTTAACAATTTGCATAAAACTTCTTTCTGATTTCTATCCAATGTGTAACATGCTCTAGGATACTTCCCGACTCTGCATGCACTTGCAACTCAGGTCGTTTGCATAATAACATTGTGTCTTCCCTTCATTTTGCAGTATCTTTAGTCTTTCCCTTCATATCTATCACTATGTTGAACACATTTTTGAATAGATTTTTCTTAATGTGCATCTCATCGAGATTATGCCTGATCAAATTAGAACTCCAGTACGATAAATCCTTGAAGATGCTTCTTTTCTTCCACCAATAATTCTAATATATTGTATAGTTATTAATCTCATCAGCATTAAGTTCAGTTACCTTTCTCAACCCTAGCTTATCTATCTGCAGCAAGATTTCTTAACTGGTCTTAATTCTGTAGTATTCCAACGGAAATAATTTTTGTTTTGTCTGTATGGATGATTAGGCCGAAGAAACTTACGGTGATTATCAAACCATGAAGACTTTCGACTACTTGGGAGCGATAATGCCTGTGTATTCTCCATATAGTAAGGACAAGCCAATTTTCTATATGTAGTCCAACTTGACAGCATCGAGTGCAGCTCTCAAATTGAAGTTTTGCTTTCTTGATATATCATTTGTCTGCACACCCACATCCCACAATAATTTTAGTTCAGCTATCAAAAGCTGGAGGTAAACATCTATATTGTTTCGGATTCTGAAGCCTTCGAATAATTAACGATAAGAACATGTATTGCTCTTTCATGCATATCCAAGGTGGCAAATTGTACGGAGTGACTATGATTGTCCTTGAAGAATATTATTGTCTCTATTGAACGAAAGACTAAAAACCATCAATGCACAACCCTAATCTAAGATTATGACTTTCATATACAAATGAAGGATGAGTGCAACTAAAATGCTTTCATGTCTCTGAGTCAGATGGATGACACATAATGTTTTCTTCTTGTTTGTGCCATCTCATAAGCTCGGCTATTGCCACTGAAGCGTATAGTTGTTGAAACATTGGGGTCAATGGAAAATAATACATCTTATATGACATGTTCTTGTGTTTAGCCGATCTTTTTTTGTTCTTAAATTTGGGTTGAGAATAGAATTTACACATTGTCATAGCAATATCATTATCCCCAGTATATCATGCAGCCATTATTACAATAATTAATTTTTTCTATAGGCAACCCAATGTCTTGAACTAACTTCTTCATACTGTAAAAGTTATCCACCATCGTAACACTTCTTTATGAACTATACCCAATCATCGAAGGCCTTCTCTAACTGATGTTGCTCAAATTTCGTATTCAAACATCGAGCTACCGCTGACAGCTGTGAATATTTTTCACACCTCGACCACAACTCTGTATTTAAAGAATTCAGTATCTTATAAAAAATCTATGTATAAGGATTATGGGATTCCTCCAGATTCTCTGTCTGAAAACTAGACTCAGCTCTATCAAAATAATTGTGGTCATCATTAACAAAGCTAGGCCAACAACATCATAAACCATTTGGTGATGTGATTTATGGCTTCTATTTCCATCACCGTTGACGTGTTATATGTGAGTTGCTCGAACGAACTACAAGTAAGAGTTTCCTTATGCTGATCCAATACATAATAATCTAAAACAAATATCTTTTTCACCATATGTAACTAGACTTTCTTAATTTCTCTAAACTTTCGAATATGACACATTTTACAATGACACCTTATCTGATTGCCTTGCATATATACCGACTGACCACTAGCATATTCAATCAAATCATGTATCTCGTTCACAAATTCATGTTAAGTGTGCCATCATTGTGAAGACTCGCATACATCCACTATTTGTTTGAATTCATTTATAACAATTCACCGTATTACAAAAAGAAGCACATCAAACTATAATACTTCAAAATAATCATCAACACAATCATAATACAAGTTCTTAATTAATTTGATTTTCTTACCTAAATTCAACCACACCCAAACATAATCCATAAATATAGGTTCCTAATTAATTTGATTTGTAGATAACATTTGTTAATTAATACGGTATAAAGAAAAAAAATACCAAGACTGGAGCAGTGAAGATGACAGTAAACATAAATCTGCAAATGAAGAAGACAATGAGCAATGAGTAAGAGGAATCAGAAAGTTTATTTTTATATTCTGAAATTTTATCTACCGACCAAATTCGCTCGGTAATTTTAGGATATTTACTGATCGAAACCTATTTGGTCGGTAATACGCTAGTAATGGCGCCATTTCTTGGCGCTCAATTGTTGTTCGACGCCTTATTTTTCCTACTGATACGAGCCAGTATGGGCCACCTATTCATTATGGTGGCAAGTGAAATTTTGAATTGACCTCGGGTATTTATATTCATTATCTTTGATCCAGGTTTGGATTCGATGATTGAGGGAATGACATGAATCTCGTAGCATAAGAATCACTTAGTTTATAGTTTCAAGGCCGATTGCAACAGACAACTCAAAGGCACATTGTCATGCAAGGGTTTCAATGGAGTGGACACAAAGTTATTCCATGTGGCGAAAGTCATAATGAATGCCCCACTTTGTTGATATTTTTGACATTCTTTAAAAGAGTGCCCCATTTGTTGACATATTAGGCATTTTTTAAAAAAAAAAAAAAAAAAACCACTTTTGTTGAATTTTTGTGATATTTGTTGTTTTTCTTTTATTGACTTTTTTGTCAAAATTGTCGACCTTTGTTAACTTTTATGGAAAGTTGTTTAAATTATTTAATGACTATTAAGGGAATAGCCTTTAAGTAGCCATTAGTTAGTCATTAAGGGTGTTTTGGTCATTTTGAGCCCATTAAGGCTTCTTTCATTGTACTATATAAACTCTTTTCTTTTTAATGAAAAAGGGATCACAAATTTTTCATCAAACTTGATGGTTTCAAGCTTTTGGCTATGGTTAAAATCCTTGTAAGGGAGGGATTCCCCTTCTTCAAGTGAAAATTGACTTCTCTAAGCTTGGAAAGCTCAGTGGCGTCTCCAAAGCTAGCAAATACCATCAAAGCTTCGTCCTTTCAGTTACCTAAGAAACAGTTCTTATGGGGGTTTAGAGGCTAATCTTAGAAGGGATTTGTTCCAACAAATCATTGATCAATGTTCTTGGGGCTTGTAACAAAACTAGGGGTTTGCTTGGTTTAACCTAAACAAGTGGGTTCCTTGTCACCGACCGTATTTATGTCGGTCCGTAATTATCGACCCAACTATTCGATCGGAATATATGTCGTCGGTATATATTTAATTTTTTGATAATTTCATCTAAACTAATTGTATATTACCGACCAAATTACAATCGGTCGGTAGAAGATACAGATGACCGACCGACATTTTTGGTCGGTAATAGAAATTTATTTACCTACCAAAATTACAGTCTGTAATACGTCAGTAAAAGCTTGGCTTCAATTTTTGGTCTTCAGTGCCTTTTTTACTGAACGAATATCGACAGAGTAATCCGTCGATCATTATTCGGTTGGTAAAAGGTCGGTATTTGGTCAAATAAAAATTGAATTTTAATAAGTCAGTATTTGGTCGGTATTTACCGACCGAAAAAATTCGGTTGATAATTTATTTCGGTATTTCACCATTTTCTTGTAATGACCGTTTGAGCTAAGAAATTTTAGTCTTAAGGGGCAGCATCAAAGCATTAATTTGATGAATTTAGTAAGAAATACACAATGTCAACAATATTAACTACGATTTCTCAGAAGAGAAGAGATGCATAATGCAAAAAGATTTTGAGTTTAAGATTTTGACATAAATTGTAACACAAGCCATACCTTGTCGAGCGGCGATGGTGAGCAGCAATGGCCGGCAGCGAGCAGTGACCAAACAGTGGCGATTGATGCGTCAAGTAGAAGCAGGAAGGAGATGCAGAGAAGCTTCGCTTCAAACATACACCTTCTTGAACATTGACAAGTTCAGCAGCTTTCCTTCACGTCGGCGGCTTCACGATAGCTGCTTCCTGACGTTGTCTGCTCTTGAGGCAAAAGGAAACAAGTTTGATTAAGAAGAATCAGAGTTGATTTTGTTAACAATGGGTGTTGATTTTGACAGACAAATAGGTGTTGATTTTTTCTGCTTCTTCGATCATTGAGGGTGAAGCTTTGTGAGAAAAGGCCAATATAATTAGGGTTTTTATTTTTTGGCTTTGAAAAATTAAATTTTTAATCGTTGTTATAAACAATCCTAAAGAAATTTTTAAGAGTGTAGAACATGAATCCCTCAGAATTCAAAGTCTTCCTTTCAAGACTTAAGATGTTTATATTTTTAAAAATTTTGTGATAGATAAAAATATATCATAAATTATGTGATAGATAAGATTTTTATTATAAAATCGTCATCGTGATAGAAATATTTTATCATAAGTCCATAAATTTTATGATAGAAAATATTCTATCACTAATCTATCAGAATATGTACATATAAATATTTTTTCTTAGAATTTAATTTTTTGATAGAAATATTTTATCATAAATTTTGTGATAGAAAATATTCTATCACTAGTCTATTAGAATATCTGTATAAAGATTTTTTCTTAAAATTTATCATGAATTATCTGTTAAGATAGGCATATTTTCATATAATGAAGAATCATCGTCAAACCAAGAATTTCAGACATTAATACTATGTAAATCTCCATATCAGATTTGTCACGCTAGCCTTCTTTTGTCTTATCATTTTCATATAAATATTGATTGTAACAAGACAAAAATCTCATTGAACTGTCTTAGCTCACTTATGAGAAGCTAACTCATTGTTACAATGAGATTTATTATATTTCACAAGAAATCAAAATCTTGTACAGGTAGTAACGGCTTGAATGACATCTATGTGTCAGGAACAAGCTTCCCATCCAATTTTCTTATAAATTGGCAAACAAGATTTTTTAAAGTCAGATTCCCGAGACTCAATTGTTGTCTTTCTCTTAGAAACTGGGTATGTAAATTGAAAATTACGTGATACACATATCCACTGGGATGCGTCTCAAGAGTCAATGATATGTCATCTAAAGACTCATTACTCATGCCATCCCTAATGAATTTTATTTTATCTTCGCGTTTATCAGACACCATTCCTAAATAACGACAACGAGTATTGCATGTACAACGTGCACATTTATAGCAAACACCTAATCGTTTAGCTCTTCTTTTTTAACATATATGTTTTTTCCTAAACCAGACATAAATGAAATAAAAGAGTCAAATGACTTACCTGCCAATCGGACTCATGCTTTAATTATCCAACGGATATCACTAGGAATACATTTGATCATCAGAAGCCTCATTCTTTCAATGCGTGCTTTGTAGACTTTCATCAGAGAGTTTTGAAGGAGAGAATGAAAATGCTTGTGAATTTTTACGAGAACGTATTCCATTATGTCTGTGACTTTTTCTACAAAAATTAAACACACAATAATAAAACACACAAAATTTCAATATATACACAAATTGCATGGGTTGCCTATCTGCTAGTGCTAAGTTTAACGTCGTCAGCTAGACATGACTGCCCAAACGTTATGATGGATCTGCCAGAGTGAGACTCTCTTTTTGTCGCTCAAATCATTCTCTCTAATACTGCTGGACATGTTGGCTGTTGACCCTGAATGTGTTGTTGGAGTTGGGGTTATGTATCTCAACTACTCCGTAGGGTAACACTTGAGTAATCACAAATGGACATGACCACCGTGATTTCTGCTTGCTAGGGAAAATTTTCAACCTTGAGTTGTATAACAACACATGCTGCCCTGGTTCCAGTTGTCTACGCACAATTTTCTGATCATGCCACTTCTTGGTATTTTCTTTGTACATTTTGGCATTTTCATAAGCATGAAGGCGAAATTCTTCCAATTCGTTCTGTTGTAAGAGCTGTTTCTCTCATGTTGTTTGTAGATCAAAATTTAGCTTCTTCAATGCCCAGTAAGCTTTATGTTCGAGCTCCACAGGAAGATGGCATGCTTTCCCAAACACCAGTCGATATTGGGACATTCCAATGGGTGGCTTGTAAGCTGTCCGGTAGGCCCATAATTCGTAATCCAATTTTGTAGGCCCATAATTCTCATAATCTCAGGTATGCATTTTTAGGAAACTCGTCTGATTTACCTGTGATTATTTCTTCGTCGCTAACATTGGAGCAGGAAGATAAATAGCTGAGAGTGTTACGAGAACAAAAGAAAGCCATTGGCTGGACTATAGAAGACATTCGAGGTAGACCTGGTCGACGGTTCGGTTCGGTTTCGAACCGGAACCGAACCGAACCGGTTAATTTTCGTTCGGATTCGGTTCCACACTAAAGTGGAACCGGAACCAGAACCGAACCATTCGGTTCCGGTTCCGATTCCATTCATTTATTTATTTATTTATTGAAAATAAAAAATTGAGATTGATAAACCAATATAATTTAAAATTATGAATTTGAATTTATATAATACATTTACATTATATAATTAAATTAAATTACAAATAAAATTCTTATATAAAAAAAATATTATTATAAAAATTCAAACCGGTTCGAACCGGAACCTTACGATTCCGGATGGAACCGCTGGAACCGAACGGTTCTAGTGGTTCCAACCGGTTCGGTTTGGGTAGGAACCCTAAACGAACCGGTTAGGTTCTGGTTCGGTTCCAGAACCGATTAGGTTCCGGTTCAGTTTCGGAACCGGAATCGGTTGGAACCGAAACCGTCCGGTTCCAATCGATTCGGTTCTGATTTTGAACCAGAACCTTGGCTGGGTCTAATTCGAGGCATTAGTCCATCATTTTGCATGCACAAAATTCTGATGATCGACGAGTACAAAGCCACAGTGGAGCATCAACAGAGACTAAATCCAATCATGAAGGAGGTCGTGAAGAAAGAAACTATCAAATGGTTGGATGCCGGCATCATCTACCCCATCTCTGACATCACGTGGGTGAGTCCTATGAAATGTGTGCCAAAGAAATGAGGAATAATTGTAGTCACAGATGAAAGAACGAGCTGATTCCAACAAGAACGGTGACTGGATGGAGAGTATGCATGGACTATAGGAAATTGAACAAAGCAAACAAAGCAATAAAGAAAGATCATTTCCTGTTACCATTCATGGACCATATGCTAGACAGATTGGTGGGACTCGAATCATATTTTAAATAAGCCTATGCCTCTAAAGTAATCACTTAAAAAATCTCATATTAATTAAGGATGATGTTGAATTCTATTTTAAACAATCTATAAATATTTATTGAATTTAATGTCAAATTTCACTTTTTTGGTGTGTGTATATATATATTGCGAATTATTTTTTTAAAGGGTCATATTGGCGAGTGTCTTAAGGACACTTATTAATAATCTATTTTAGAAAAGTTTTCACATCATTTTTATGAGAAATATAAAAATTATCATAACATTAATTATTTTTTTTCTTTTTCCCATGTAAATTTTCCTAAAATATATGGTTAATAAGTGTTCTTAGGGTACTCGTTAACATTTTTTTTTTAAATACACTAGATAATAATAAAAAAAGTGGTAGTTCCCAAAGCATATTGATGATACGTGTAAGCCCTTGAGCGATAGTTGAGAGGAGAAAAATTTTTACTGGGAAATTTCCTGAGTCTGGGAGCTTCAGTAAATTTTTTATTGGAGTTCTGCTCGGTGCTCCAGTTAAATCTGAACCATTAAATTTTGATCCTACGAATTATATTTGGAAAAAAAAAAAAGATTTCTCTCCAATTTTTTTCTAAATCTTAAAATTTGGGATACTGGATCAAAATTCAACTATCTGAATTTTGCATGACGGGAGCCCGGATCCCATATTTCCTTAGATGGAGTCAATTTGAAGTGGGGCCAAGTTGATTTCGAACATCAGATTACGCTTATAGGTTAAGATTCTTTTCACCCGTACACCAAATTCATCAAAACAACAAAAACTTATCCTACATTCATATATACAAATGAATTACATATTCATAAAAATGACACATATTATTTTTTTAAAAATATTTTACTTGAATATACAAATATTTATAATTAAAAGTTTTGTATGATGCTATATGAATATTTAGGCTCAAAACAAATATATTTGCCTTTTATTATGAGTTGAAGTGTATAAGATATGTATTTAAATTGGAAAAACAAAATGATCTCATATGGGAAAGTAAAGTTATTTAGTAGTTCATTATATAAACTTGTGTCATGCCAGTTTAATTAATAGAATGAGTTCGGCTTGACATTGAGTTTGAAATTGGGCTCATACACATACATATATTAAATGTCAAAAGATGGGCTTATGATATTTTAATTTCATTTTTAATTTTTAATAGTTTTATTTCAAGAAAAAAAAATGTTAATATTTTTTTGAATGGAAAAGGTTTATTGTAAAGTTGCGATGCTTCACTAAAAGGTTTAATTTAAATTGAAACCTAAGTAACACAAATCTTTATACAAACACTTGAAGAGTTGCATATTGTCTATAAATAGAAGTAATTTATAAACATTTCAAACACACAAAATATAATCATCAAATTCTATTTTTTTATTCTTGCATCTGAGAGACCAAAAACAAATTTATTTGCTAGATTTATGAGTTTGTTGAAATATAAATAGTTTATCTCGTGGGCAGAATCCTGTTGAATTTCAGTGACCGAAATGAAAGAAATTCTATCTGAAGATATTGTTATACAAGCCTCCATTTCTTACAAGTTAATATCAAATGTATATATTTTTTAAGTAGCATCACAATTAGCGATTGCGAACATTGTCTCCAAAACATCAACTGATGAAAAACTTGAGAAGTTCAAGGGACTTGATTTCAAGAGATGGTAGTACAAGATACTGTAAATTATTTCAAGATATTATAAGTAAAATATGTTAAAATATCAATAAAGATTTCAAAATAATTAGAATGATATTCAGACAGAATATGATAAAAAAAAAATCAGGATAAAATAGTATTTTTTTGTCTTTCATTTTTTTTAACACCATTTTATCTAGATATAGACAAACTACTTTTTAAAATTTAACTATTTACTAACTCTGATGTTAATGAAGTCAATTACTAAAAATCGATTGTGTTTAACAATATTCTAGACGTATAAATGCAATTAAAATTAATGTTTAAGAATTAGAGATCAAATTAATTAGAAAAATTTTATATTAAAAATTATGTTGATTATTTTAACAAAATATATTTAAGTTTATTAAGATTTTTTTAAAAAAAAAAAATTTACCAAAATTTATTTATTACCATGACCTCGAAAAGAAAAAAACAAAACAAAACCTTGTTTTCCTGAAAAGAAAAGAAAAGAAAACTGAAGGAAAAGAAAAAAAAAAAGAAAAAATTTTAAATTAATTACACTGTAGTCCCAAAATCAATGACTTTTTTCAAAGAAAGCAGCCCGTCAGCAAGTCAAAACTAAAAAGAGACTCAGAAACACCACTCTCTTTCCACACTTGCGGAATTATTAAGTCCTAAGTCCCAAGTCCCAACCACCTCCGCACCACCACCAAAAACAAGTGAAACAGCACCGTTTTATAAACCAAAATGAACGAAATCCAAAACAAAACGACAGGCAAACAACCGATGGCTATAGACATAGACGACATGCCGGAGACGCCTCAGCAGCGTGGGATCCACCACCGTAGGGCCCACTCAGACACCTCCTTCCGCTTCGACGACTTCTTGCTCTTCGACCCCTCCTCCCTCGACCTTCCCTCCCACAATCCGACGCCGCCACGTGGCATACCCATGCCCCTCGATTCCTCCGACGACTCCTCGTCCAACAGCCACGGCCAGAAGCAGAGCCAAAGCCAAAACCCTCCCAAGCCTAAATCTATTAACCACCTCCGCAGTCTCTCCGTTGACTCCGATTTCTTCGACAGTTTGGTTTTGACTTCCCCCGCTACCGGAGGCGGTGCTGGGAACAGTGCGGCGGTGGCTGGAGGGGGAGAGAAGAGAAGTTACCATAGGCATAGTAACTCAATGGATGGGTTTGAGCTCGAGTCTATTTTAGGTGACGGTGTTAAGAAGGCCTTGGATCGCGATCGCCTCGCTGAGCTTGCCCTTATCGATCCCAAACGAGCTAAAAGGTAATGTTTTTTCCCACACTATTTCGAAGTTTTCTTTGATGAATTTATTTTATATTAATTTGCTATCTATGTGAAAGAATGTGTGTTAATTAAGTATTTGATATACAAAAGAATGTTCTAAGGGGTAATGATTTTGCTGTAGGATTTTAGCTAATAGGCAATCAGCAGCCCAATCGAAGGAGAGGAAAATAAGATACACAAGTGAGCTAGAGAGGAAAGTGCAAACACTACAAACTGAAGCGACCACCTTATCGGCTCAGGTCACTATGTTGCAGGTAAGGTTTTGCTTTAATATAGAAGTTTTAGACGTGGAATTGAGGATATGTATGGTTTTTGATAACCTTTCTGTTATTGTTATTTGTTTCGTTCTCCAATTACAGTTGTGATCTTCAGTTTAACTATCATAACCTTTCTGTTATTGTTATTTGTTTCGTTCTCCAATTACAGTTGTGATCTTCAGTTTAACTATCTTGAGGTTTTTGTGCATCAAATACTTTATTCCAAAATTCTGCGATATGAGGGTGTTTTATTCAAATTACAGTTATGTAATTAAGAAATTTTTATTGAGAGACTCTTCGTGGAATTACTTCTTGCATGGGGTGTCTTGTGCGTACATTTGCTTTTTTAAAGTAAAGCAATACTATTACTCCATTCCAATTGCTCGATGTTTAAAATTCAAGCATGTTTGAGACTTTAATTTGCATGATTAATGCTTTAATGCATAGTATTCCCGATTTTGGTCATTTCTTAGATTTTTGGTTTTGGCTGTTTTGTCTATATATTTCCACAATAGGAAACTAAAGTCTACCCAATATTCAAAAATACGGATAACGCCTTGAGGCGGTCGGCCTTTGATGCGAAGGCGGTGAGGCGGGCGCCTCAATCCAAACGCCAAAAAAAAAAAAAAAAAAAAGGGAGAAAATAATTTATAATTTATTAAATTCCAACACACTTTACAATAAAAGTCTTAAGCAGTTGTACACACTTATATTTAGAAGATTATTAATTTTTTAATAAAAATAAATAAAGAAATAGACAATACCGTGTTTCACATTTATTAGTTTTGCACTTGGTCAAAGAGTCTTCTCCTTTTTCATTTCTTCATTTTTGCTCCTTACTTTTGCGTCAAAACTCAGTCTTCTTCTTCTTCATTTCTTCTTCCTTTCTTCATTTTCTGGAGATTTGCGACGACCACTTTTTCATTTCTTCACTTCTTCAAAAGTCAGTTTCTTCTTCTTCATTTCTTCGTCAAAGAGTCTTCTCCTCCTTCATTTCTTCAAAAGTCAGCTTCTTCTTCATTTCTTCAAAAGTCAGCTACTTCTTCTTCATTTCTTCTTCGCCGTCGTGAGGCGGCCGCCTCACGTCGACAAAGCGGGTGAAACACAAAACCCGCCAGAGGCGGACGCCTCGACGCGCCAACGTCGCAAGGCCGCAACGCGGCGCCTCGAACCGTTTTTTTAAACAATGGGTCTACTCTTTTCCTGTTGGGTCTTTGGTGCACCTCATTATTTTGCTACTAGTTATTATATTTCCAGTTTCATTGGCCTTCCTGTCTACATGTTAATTTTTTAATTCTCATAAGCCATGGTTTTTTAAAATTTTGTGATGCATCTCATCTGAGGAACTCTGGATCCTGTGGAATATGGACCAGTAATTTGTTGGTTCTGCAGCTGAGCATGGAGTTACATGCAAAATTGCTGTAGCTCTCATTTCATGACGTTCAATTGGCTGTTAGAGAAAGACCAAGTTGTATTAGAGTCCTGTGTTGAGAGATATTGGATATAATCCGTTTTGCATTAATCCTCATCTGAAGTGATCCATCCACTATACATCACCAGTATCAATCTATTTTGCATGAATCTTATTCTCAATTTTCGAGGTGAGAAGGGACGGGTAGATTTGTCAATTTGGTCGCAGCCATTGAAATTACTTGATATGGACGATCTTTGGTTGACTTCAGATAAATTAGTTACCAACATGTCTAGTAGTTACCACATTTTCATTTTAGTAGAATCTAGACGATAAGATAGAATTTAGATTAATTACTCATTATTTTAATTAATATGTCTAGTTGTACCTCATATCTTGATAGCTTGTAGTACAAGTGCAAAAAGGCATATTATATGAACCATGACAAATAAATAAATAAATAATTTTGATTTATGATGTTTATATGATTATTTGAAAGACAATGGAGTGTACGCACATGGAGACTTCTGCTTAATTCTATACTTGGAAAAGTAAATGAGCAATGGTTCAATCAAGCGGTATCAATATCTGTCACAAATTACATCGATGGTTTGGTGCGGAAATTATGAATGGTTCTTGTGGTGCCCAACTTTATTCTTATTTTCCCACTAGCTTTTTCTTAGTTTGGAAATATTCTTTCTTGATTAGGTCCTTTTCTGGCCTTGCTCAATAACATAGAAAACAGTATACTTTAGAATTATACCATTTTATCTTTATGAACTTCTTAGTCACCATTCTGAATATCGTATCAATTTGACGATACTCATTAAAACTATTGTAAGTGGAAAACAAAATTGGAAGTATATAAAAAAAAGATAATCAAGGTTCATGTACGTTGTTCTATGTGATGCAGAGAGACACTAGTGGGCTTACAGTTGAGAATAAGGAACTCAAACTGCGGTTACAAGATATGGAGCAACAGGCACATCTTAGAGATGGTATTATTTTCCTGATAATTCATCATTTAGAACATAGTTGTTAAAGTGCCTAGGCGCGCCACTCATTTAATCTATTTTTTTAATTAAAAAATTAAAACGTGAAATCATAAAAACCCAAGGAAACACGCCTTTGATAACTTTGATTTTTATTTTTTATTTTTTAAGTTATGACTTTTTTCGATGTGATATATTGTTAATTTTATTTATTGAATTGAAATTTATAGGATAAATTTATTAAATACAATTTATATGAATTATTCCAATTGAGAAAGTTATATAAACACGTGTCTCACTTTGATCAGGCTTGGCGCCTTGATGCACCTTTCACCTAGGCCCCAGGAGGACCTTGGCATCTCGGTGCACCTTGTGCCTTGAACAACTATTTAGAATGGAGTTTGTAAAATGGACTAATTTATCTCTTTCCCATTTAATGAACAATTTGCATTATTGAAGTTAACGAAATGTCTTAAATTGTGAAGTCATAACAAATTGAAAGAAATGGACAATGAAAATACTAGATTTATATTAAGTTCTATGACGAAGTGGCATTAAATAGGTGTAGTGCAAGATTTTGTGGTAACTGATTTCTAATAGTCTTTCCCGGTTGACTGCAGCTTTGAACGAAGCATTAAGGGAAGAAGTGCAGCGGCTTAAGATAGTTACCGGCCAGATTCCACCTGCAAATGGAAATACTTTTGGCAGAGGATTACCTCCTCAGTTTCCTCCCCACCAGCCAGCGGTGCATCCCTTTGGTGTCCCCCAGACTCAGCAGCAGCAGCAGCAGCAGCCGATGCCTCAATCATCAACCAACAATCAGACTTTAGGCGGGCTGTCACGCCCGAGCTTCATGGACTTCAACCAGATGGTCTAGTTCCATTCAAGAAACTTCGTTGTTACGGGTAATCTTATCATTGAGAAATTTCGTATCCCTATAAATAGAAATATTTGTGTTGCAAGATAAGGATGTGAAAAAAGTGTCACTCTGTATCAGTTGCACATATGGCTATGATACCCCTAGGATAGAAGATTAGTTCAAAGAAGATGTAGAATATTTAGATGGTAATGATAATTGATGTGCTGGTAAATGGATTATTGTTGTGATCTTGCTTTGCTTTGTGGAACGGTTGTTGTCTGAGTTCGTATGACATAACAGACTTAATGTTAATGTTTATGATATTCTATGTGCAGATTCAAGAACACTCTCTGTGTATGAAAAGGAATGGGGGCTTGAGTTGGATGGAGTTCAGTTTAACTATTTTGGAAATATTTTCTAACTTGTAAGATAAAAATAATAACCGTTTGAAGAGGGAGTTGGGGCTAGCCGGCAAAGGGCAGGTCAACATCAGTGAAGATGGAATATGAGCGAAGCTCTGCAGCTCGTGAAAGTGAAGATGTTATTTTCTTACTGTTCTTGCTCACTATATGTTCACACTGAGATATTAGTTTTTTAGCTTATACGAATGTCCTTGGTCCTTTTGGACGCTTGGAGTTGGCCAACTAGAGTTTGGTTTATTCCCTCTTTAGTTAGGGGTAATTTAGAGAATGTGCTTTGTCATCTTATTTTTTACGAGACATGGTAGTTATTGACCCTAGGACGAACTATATTGTATTTGTTGCTCCACGTGTCGATAGGTGGTTTGCTATCTTGCAGCAGACATCCTATTGAGCACTTAATGTGTTAATTAGATGACACAGCACATTCTCTAAATTAATAACATTGGTACTTCCTATTGAGCACGTAATGTGCGTTAATTATAAAGTACTAAATATCAATATCAAAGTGAGCAATATTACAAACAAAAAAATAATTAAAATAAATTACCCAAAATAAATTGTCAACTCTAAATTGCAATTGTGATGGTAATTTCAATACTAGTTGTACGAGTTCAAAATTAAAAACTGAAAGAGAGCGTCCGGAATTTGATTTCGGCTTCGTTTTCAAACAAACGAAACCTTCTCCTCACAAAAAGAAGTCACTCACTCTTATTTTCTATTTTCTCAACTTCTCAATTTAATACTTATTTGGAGTAATTTTCGTTGATGATGAATTTTAACCCTGAGAAAGTTTGAAATCTGGGAAAAGGTATAATGAGGTTTGTACGGGGCAGATGATGGAGGTCCAAGGTCTTTGAGGAAGAGAGAGGTCAGACAAAGGGGTCCGATTTCGAAGTACAGAGGAACACCTGAGGAAAAACCAGTTGACAAAGCTAGGATTGGACTACTGACCCGACCTAAAGGAAATGTATCAGATTCGACAGCATTTGAGCACACGTGGAAGCCGACCCGAGGTGGTCCGTGGCTACTGACCTGACCTATTAAAGAAGTAATGAATATTTGATCCAGCACCATCCACCTCAGCACGCTGACTCGGGGACCGAGGTAGAGGTATCAGTATCATGTACCCACAGGTATATGACGTATGTCCTACATGAGAGTTTGAGCTTCTGGAAGACTGATGTGACAGGAGTAAGCCAACGATTTTCCCTGGGAAAAGATTCTGACAGACGTAACAGTGCTGGAGTGGCTGAGTTACGAGCTGTCACGTTTGTAGAACGTATAACAGTGGACAAAAAGTTGGAATGATGGGCATTTGCTGGGAGAGGGTGGTTGAGTCAAAGAGCATAGCTACTGTTTGCAGAGTGGTTGGGGAAAAGGAACGTGGGCGATGATGACAGGGTGACATGAGCTAACGTCATAGGTTGGTGGAATAGTAAATTTGGAAGTCTATATATAGGGGTTGAAGCCAAAAATTGAAGGGTTAGCAATTTTGATATTTCATCGCTTGTAAAGAGAGATATAAAAGCTTAGTGACAGAGAGAGTAAGTTGGTTTTGATCCGAGCAAGTAATAAAATTCACTCTCCTTACTCTCGTGAACGTCGATTGGAGCCACTCTCCGCCGAACCAGGTTAGTCTATTATTTTCTCTGTGATTTTTTGTCTACTTGCTAAGTTTACTTTGGTTCCCAACTAACCAAACAAATTCACTACATGAGGGAGGTTTGTTCGAGGGGTTGATTTCCCAAATCACCATTGGAACGAAAAATAGCCATCAACAGTTGGCACCGTCTCTAGGAAGCAGTATAAAAAACAGCAAACACACTAAGACAATGGTAGTAGATGGAAACCACAAGGCTTCAGAGTCATCAATAACTGAATGAATGGAGAAGATAGAACAAACCCTACGGTAGGAAATGGAGAATGCTCGAAAAAAGAGAGAGATGACTCAAACCTTCATGAAGGCTATGATGGAAAAATTGAGAAGTAAGAAAGTATGAGAGAAGGGGCAAGAGGGTCCCAACAGAAGGAACAAATAGATATAAAGTGGGAAGAGAGTTGCCGAAGCTAGCGGAGATCGAGAAGCTGGGAAGAGAAATGCTGAAAGAGTGAGGTCTGTAGTTGTGGCTAGCACCACACCTATGGAGGAACCATAGGAAGAAGAAGACCACAGACGAACCTCATAATCATCTACTAATAGCGTGTATTTTGGGGAAAGTGACTTAGAATGATATCCAAAGAGGGATCACGGGGCTCACAGTCACGGAAGGAACCATGTTCGGAGTGGGAGATACGAAGAAGCCATCAGTCGATAGCAGGATAGCTTCGAGATCCAAATGAAGGATTACTTCCGGAAGGAGATGATGAAATGAGAGGAAAGTATAAAAGGCGAAGCTTGGGCTGACCATGATACAAAGACGCATCTCCATTTACGAAGGAGGTGTTGGGGTGGAGTTTCCAAGGAAGTTCAATATGCCCACGATGGATGCCTATAAAGGCAATGCATACCCCAAATCCCATGTGAAAAATTTCATTTACTGATGGAGATTCAGGGTATGGCAGAAGAGGCGATTTGCAAGGTGTCCCTACTAACCTTGGGGGGGTGAGCAAGCCTATGGTTCAAAAACTTGACTCCGGGGAGCATCAGCAGCTTTTCGCAGCTGAGGAAGTCTTTTATGCACCATTTTAAGAGAGCATGCGCACGAAGGAAAACAAACAGGTCTTTGAGAGTAACGAAGCAGTAAGGCGACGAGCCATTGAAGAGCTTCATTGACAAGTACCAAAGCCTGGTGCTGGAGGCTGGGGCTTATGAGTCACCATAGGATCTAAAGAGCTTTAAAGGAGCCTTAAAGGTGGGAAGGTTATGGTCATACCATAGGATCCATGAGGTGCTAGACTATGTTGCAGTCTTGGAGCTGGCAATGAGGTTTGTACTGCTGGAAGAGGATGAGAAGGTAGCCCGTGGATATAATGATTGAGTGAAAAGTAACCGAGGCAGGAGAATCGCATGGAACCTGGCAATAGTTGGAGAGGGTCGAACCCGAGGCAATGGGAGTTTAAGCGAATCACCCAGAGCCCCCGGCACCATAGATCAGGCCCATAGTCAAGGGCATATGTTGTAGGGGGCACAACGTACACTACACTTAACAGACCTCTGACACAAATAGCCCGGGAGATTAAGGACAAAAGCCTATTGACTGAGCTCGACCCGATGAGTTTTCAGTTGATTATAGGAATCATAGGGCCTACTGTGCATATCATAATGTCAGGGGACATGGCACAGAGATTTGTAAAAACCTGCAGGAACTAGTCAATGACCTGGTTAGAAACGGCTACCTCAAGGAATGTATTGATCATGAAGCCATGAGGGCAAGGCAGCGAAGGGAAAAGATGCCCATGTTGATAATGGCAGGAAGCAGGATGCTAGTCAGAGATTCTAACTGAGCAAGGAAGAACTACTAATGTTCACCGAGGTATTGACAGTAGAAAGAGCCTCGAGGATTCAAAAAGCCAGATTAGAACCCATAATGTTCAGCGAGGAGGATGTCTAGGGTGTAAGCTACCCACACGATGAGGCGCTAATAATCAAAGCCAATATGGGTAGGGCAGATGTGGATAAAATATTGGTAGATCCCGAAAGCACGGTGGACATCAGCTCCAGGAAGGGTCTGGATAGTTTGAGCGTGGAGTTCACTACTTTGATCCAGGACGCGACCCCGTTGCATGGGTTTGGGGGCACAATGGTTGTTCTATTGGGTCGGGTATATGACCGGAGCATAATGACACACGTTATACGCAAGCGCACATATCGTTCAAGTAGTATAAAAATATCGATCCCACGAGGACTTAAAACCTTTTGTTATTAATTTATGAAGTTAAATATTTACAAGTATCTAATGGATTGGTTGTTTGATTGGGTGATGACTTTAAAACTTAAAACAAGTAAATAAAAATTCTTGAAAGTGGATTGAAGAAAATTTGAATTTATAAAACTATCCAGGGTTGTGAATCCTTCCAATATCTTTTTAAAAGATGAAGTGATTATTTTACATTTGTGTAATATATTGGTTTATTAACCTGGAACACAAAATTATGTAAAAGCCTCTTCCGATGGTCAAATACAAATACCCAGTATAACCCAATTAATCATATTCCTATGTTAACCAAGTTATCTGAATTCATTAAGATTAAGTTCCAATTATGGCTACCCCCGCCCGATAGGTATATTCCTATCCTGTAAGGAAATTTATTAAAGGGTTATCTATCCTCAAGGAAGATCGTGGGCTATTAAGTCTAAGGTCTTAAACCTAAAATCCCTTTTCCAAGTTCATTTTAAGTTTACCGAATCAATCTTATTAATGGCCAGTTAACAAGATGCATTAAGACTAAGGCTCAATAAATAAACCTTTATATTACCCAAACCGTAATTTAACCCCTTATAAATCGGTGATATTGGACGTCATCACAACCCCAGATAACTGGCTTAGTTACGACACATATTTACGGGTAGTAAAAACTTAAATAAAATAAAAGACATAAAGTAAAATGCTGAAAGTAATTGCTGAAAAGTAAATGACGGAAAGTAAAATGCTGAAATTAAATACTGAAAATTAAATGCTGAAAGTAAATGCTGAAAGTAAAATGCTGAAAGTAATTGCTGAAAAGTAAAATGCTGAAAGTAAATTGCTGAAAAGTAAATTACTGAAAAGTAAATGCTGAAAGTAAATTGTTGAAAAGTAAATAAAGTAAAAGTACAATAAAAGAAAATATTGAGGTAAAATGATCCACTTTTATTACTTCTATTTTAGATATCTCATTTAATATAATATATTAACTTTGCATGATAATTACCAACCAGCCATATATGCGGTATCCAGATTAAGTCAAATTAATAATTAATTACCAACCGACTAATCAAGCGGTATCCAATTTAATCAGGTTAAAAACAATTTAAATAATTACCAACCGACCAATATGGCGGTATCCTCGTTAAGTCAGGTTTTAACTAGTTTAAATATTATAATTAAGGGAGATTAATCTAAATATTAGTTATAAAAGTTTTACCTTTTACCCCAGCAAGGGGGAGTTACCTCCTCATTACTGAAAAGTAAAAACTGAAAATTAAAGAAAGAAAAGTACTGTGCGTAAAAGTAAATTGCAGAAAGTAAAAACTGAAAAGTAAAGAAAAGAAAGTGCGAAAGCTGAAATTAATTACTGAAAGCTGTAAATAAACAAACAAGATACAATCTTCTTAGTATTCTTAAGGAATTCCTTAGAAGAAAGTATGAATTTACAAATGAAATGACTTGGTATTTATAGGCAAAATTTTGCCTCCATCAAATCATCCACCAAATCCATTATTAATTGCTCTACTAATTGCTCCACCAAATTCATTATTAATTTATATCATGTTTGGTGGGAGCTTGACTATTTTTATTAATTAATTAATTAATTAATTTTTTGCTTTGAAAATGACTTTAATAATTACACATAACACGCTTTCGGATGTTTCATCAATTTCTGTCATGAAATCTTCAGAATTCGAAATTATTTTGTTCTTCATCTTTGGGTCTTCTTTAATCTGGAACTTGAATCAGCTCAATCCGATATCGGAGTAAGAAGTTATGCCCAAATAACGACAATTGCGAAAAATTAGAATTTCCGAAACTGCACTTCATTAGAACGACCTTTCAAGTTTCCAATCACCAAAATTAATATGTAAAGTCCAATATTTGCCCTTATTTGACCCACATTTCATCCTAAATGATTTCATTGAGTCACAATATTATTGTATCTGCAAAATAAACTAAAACACATCAAAACGTTCATCAAACCCGAGAAACTAAACAAAATTTTAAGTAAAAGGGGCGTTAAATATTGATATATTTTCCGCTCATCACACCCCCAAACCTAACATTTTACTAGTCTCAAGCAAAACAACAAAATAAAATACAAGAAACAATTAAAATTAAACTAAGCCACTTTCGTAAGGATCACGGTTGCATTTAGCGTATGTAACAAGCCTTTAAACCCATACGTGTCCCTAGTGGACGAGTTGTAGTCTCGTGAGGGCTTACAGCAACGATACCCACAAACGTTTTACAAAAGTAAAAAAGATAATAAAACTAATGCACACAAAAGCAAAAAGACAAGAGAAAAGAGAATAAAGAAGTTAGTGACTAAACAGGTTAAACTTCTTATCCAAGTTAATAGTTGTTTTCTTTCTTTCTAAATTACCGAATAAGTAAATTCTCTAATTATTTTTACCATTCTCCATATACACAGCTAACAAAATATTAATCAACTCATTTTTCACACAATAGTCACAAGTGTAGTTGAAAAGAGAGTAATATTTTTGTCCTAAAGTTTTATCAGAATTCACACATTTTTTAGCAATGAAATTTTTTTTTTCTGATTTTTCAGATTTTTTTTCTTGATTTTTGATTTTTTATTTATTTATATACAATATCATCCATCTATGTAGCGAGCTTTGGGTCAGTGACTCCCAAACCAGTTGGCTTTAGGGCAATAGGTGTTAAGACACCCCTACAGACTTAATTACTCAGACTTCATATATATATATATATTTTGTAACATCTTTGATCCATGTAGCGAGCTTTGGGCCAGTGACTCTCAGACCAGTTGTTTTTAGGGCACTAGATGTTAAAACACCCTTACAGACTTAATAACTCGGATCTCAGACAATTTTTTTTCCATCGCTTTTTTATATGCTTCCTCCAATTAAACTAGAGCACTCAATATTAAAAACTTTTCAATTACAGCTCATGTCTGTATGTTACCATGTATGCTGTAATACCTGTCAACTAAGCATATGAAGATTCATTTTAGTCAGTATTATGGAGAATTCACAAAAAAAAAAATTTAAAAGGAAATAAACAAAAATTAACTTGTTCCGAAATAGGTGAGATACGTCTCAGGAATGGAAATTCCTTATACAACTATCTCACACCAATTTCACCTGATTAATAAAATAAAAACACAAAAATACAAAATATTTTTTTGGTTTTTATAAAATTTTTCAATTTGTTTTTGGCTTTTTCGAAAAATTTTGACTAAAAATAAAACATATAAACAAGATGCAATTTAATTATTCTCCTCCCCCAAACCTAAATGAGACATTGTCCCCAATGTCTTAAACAGTAGAAGAAGAGTTTAGAAAACAGTACCTGATTAGCTGAAATTCTACATCTAAATGAAAAGTTAAAGGTTAAGATATAGATTTATCCGACGCCTCTTACCACGATCATTATCAGACCAGTTTATCTTGGAAAGAATGGGGTCAATTTGAGGTTCAAAGGCTAAGATTTGGTCAATTAAATCTGGGGCAGTTCTGGCAGTAAATAGGAGTTCTTTTACAGGCTTTGACATGAACCCATTTCTCCGGGCATCATCAAGAAACACACAAAACAAATCATAAAATCCATCAACATTGTACAGTCCAAGCGGTTTCTGGTGTATGTTCAAGTTTGCCCAAAATAGTACTGTAAAAATTTCCTCCATCGTGCCCAAGCCTCATAGCAAAGCAATAAAAGCATCAGCACAGTTAATCATCTCTACCAGTCGTTCAGACATACCTGGCATGATTAGTTCCTCGCCATTTGATGGTCCTATCAGAGTCGCCTCCGCCAAGGGTTTTAGGATGATTCCCAAGACTTGACTGCCTCATTCATGTACTGCCTTTGAAATGATCCCCATTAGTCCAAGATTGCCACCACCATATACTAAGTGCATATTCCTTGCAGCAATGACTCGACCCAATTCCTGTGCCGCTGTTACATATTCTAGTTTAACACCAACACTGGTACCACAAAACACACAGATGTTTTCAACCCGTCTTCTTGAAGTGGCTTCCATTTTTATCTAGATGCCTTCAAAGGTGCAATGATGAGTTGAATTTATAGAACCTGAAAAGGGTGAGTAATAGTAGCACAAATATCTTCCAAAGGACGATTAGTAGCAAAATAGTAAATCGTGACAGGTCAAAAAGTAGCCTGGATCCTGTCGGAGAAAATAACAAAACAAATCACAATTATTAGGAAAAGACAAAGAGATATAATATTTACAATAATGTAACGGCTTGAATGACGTCTATGCGTCAAGGACAAGCTCCCCATCCAATTTTCTTATAAATTGGCAAACAAGGTCTTTTTGAGTCAGATTCCCGAGACTTAACTGTGGTCTTTCTTTTCGGAATTGTGCATATAACATGCGAATTTCATGATACACATATCCACTGGGATGCGTCTCAAGAGTCTTAGATATGTCATCCAAAGACTCCTTACTCAAGCCATCCCTAATGAAATTAATCTTATCTTCGCGATTATCAGACATCATTCCTAAAGAACGACAACGAGTATTACATGTCATGCGAGCAATGTCATCCAAAGACTCCTTACTCAAGCCATCCCTAATGAAATTAATCTTATCTTCGCGATTATCAGACATCATTCCTAAAGAACGACAACGAGTATTACATGTCATGCGAGCACATTTATAGCAAACACCCATTCTTTTAGCTCTTCTCTTTTTAGCATAGGTGCTTCTGCCTAAACCAGACAGATGTGAAATAAAAGAGTCAGAGGACTCACCTGCCAATCGGACCCGTGCTTCAATAATCCAACGAATGTCAGCAAGAATACCTTTGATCATCAGCAGCCTCCTTCGTTCCAAGCGAGCTTTGTAAACTTTCATCAGAGAGTTTTGAGGAAGAGAAAGAAATTGCTTGTGAAGATTTATGAGAACTTCTTCCATATTGAAATGACTTAACCTGCAAAATTAAATACACAAAAATAAAACACACCAAATCTGAATATATACACAAATTGCTTGGGTTGCCTCCCAGCTAGCGCTAAGTTTAATGTCGTCAGCTAGACATGATTTCCCGAACGTAAGGCTGGATCTGAAAGCATGACACTTTATTTTTGTCGCTCAAATGATTTTCCCCAGTAGTGCTTGACACGCTGGCTGTTAACCTTAAATGTGTTGTTGGACTTAGGTTGTACAATTTAACAGCTCCATATGGTAAAACCTGAGTAATCTCAAATGGGTCTGACCACCTTGATTTCAGCTTTCCAGGGAAAAGTTTCAACCTTGAATCATATAACAACACCTGCTGCCATGGTTTCAATTGTCTGCGCACTATTTTTCGGTCATGCCATTTATTGGTCTTCTCTTTGTTTAATCTAGCATTTTCATAAGCATGTAGGCGAAATTCCTCCAACTCATTCAGTTGGTGAAGTCTTTTCTCTCCTGCAGCTTGTGAATTAAGATTCAACTTCTTCAGTGCCCAGTACACCTTGTGTTCAAGCTCAACTGGCAGATGACATGCTTTCCCAAACACCATTTGATATAGGGACATACCAATGGGTGTCTTGTAAGCTGTTCGATAGGCCCATAATGCGTCATCCAAGTTTTCAGACCAGTCCTTCCTTGTTGATCCAATGGTTTTCTCCAAGATTCTTTTGATCTCCCTGTTTGAAACTTCAACTTGCCCATTTGACTGTGGATGGTAAGCTGTGGCAACTTTATGAGTAACTCCGTATTTGGATAGGAGTGCATCGAAGTATCTGTTGTAGAAATGTGAGCCACCATCACTGATAATCGCCCGAGGTGTTCCGAAGCGAGTGGGAATATTCTTTTTAAGGAATTTGATCACCACTTTTGAATCATTGGACGACAGTGCAATCGCTTCAACCCATTTGGAGACGTAGTCGACTGCAACCAGTATGTACAGGTTTCCAAATGATGGAATAAAGGGTCCCATAAAATCAATACCCCACACATCGAATATCTCCACTTCCATAATATTTTGAAGAGGTCATTCATTTATCCTGGAAATATTACCCGTTCTCTGGCACCTGTCACATTGAAGAGAAAATAGATAAGCATCTTTAAAAAAATGGGCCAGAACAAACCTGATTGTAGGACTTTGGCTGTAGTTTTGTTTCCACTGAAATGTCCGCCGTGAGGTGATGAATGGCAATGCTGCAGGTGATGAGCGGAAAATATATCAATATTTACCGCCCCTTTTACTTAATATTTTGTTTAGTTTCTCGGGTTTGATTAACGTTTTGATGTGTTTTAGTTTATTTTGCAGATAAAATAATATCGGGTCTCAATGAAATCATTTAGGACGAAATATGGGTCAAATAAGGGCAATTATTGGACTTGATATTTTAATTTTGGAGATTGGAAACTTGAAAGGGCGTTTTGACGAAGTGCAGTTTTGGAAATTCCAGTTTTGCGCATCTGTCGTATTTTGGGCATAACGTTTTACTCAGATATCGGATTGAGCTGATTTAAGTTCCAGATTAAAGAAGACTCAAATATCTACAACTGTGAAAGACAAAATAATTTCGAATTCTAAATATTTCATGCCCGAAAATGATGAACCATCCAGAAGTGTGTAGTGTGTAATTATTAAAGTCACTTTCAATCATTTTCAAAGCAAAAAATAAATAAATAAATAAATAATAAAAATTATCAAATCATCACCAAACATGATAAGAGATTAGTGGAGCAATTAATAATGGATTTGGTGGAGGAATTAGTGGAGCAATTAATAATTGATTTGGTGGATGATTTGATGGAGGCAAAATTTTGCCTATAAATACCAAGCCATTTCATTTGTAAAATTCATACTTTCTTCTAAGGAATTCCTTAAGAATACTAAGAAGATTGTATCTTGTTTGTTTATTTATAGCTTTCAGTAATAATTTTCGTTTTTGCACTTTCTTTTCTTTACTTTTCAGTTTTTACTTTCCGCAATTTACTTTTACGCACATACTTTTCTTTATTTAATTTTCAGTTTTTACTTTTCAGTAATGAGGAGGTAACTCCCCTTTGCTGGGGTAAAAGGTAAAACTTTTATTACTAATATTTAGATTAATCTCCCTTAATATAATATATAAACTAGTTAAAACCGGACTTAATGAGGATACCGCCATATTGGTCGGTTGGTAATTATTTAAATTGGTTTTAACCTGACTAAACTGGATACCGCCTGATTGGTCGGTTGGTAATTAATTATTAATTTGACTTAATCTGGATACCGCCTATATGGCTGGTTGGTAATTATCATGCAAAGTTAATATATTATATTAAAGGAGATATCTAAAATAGAAGTAATAAAAGTGGATCCTTTTACCTCAGCATTTTCTTTTATTGTAATTTTACTTTATTTACTTTTCAGCAATTTACTTTTCAGCAATTTACTTTCAGCATTTACTTTTCAGTATTTAATTTTTAGTATTTTACTTTATGTCTTTTATTTTATTTAAGTTTTTACTACCTGTAAATATGTGTCGTAACTAAGCCTGTTATCTGGGGTTGTGATGAAATCCAATATCACCGGTTTATAATGGGTTAAATTATAGTTTGGGTAATATAAAGGTTTATTTATTGAGTCTTAATCCTAATGCTTTTTATTAACTGGCCATTAATAAAATTGAACTGGTAAATCTAAAATGAACTAGACATAGGGATTTTAGGTTTAAGACCTTAGACTTAATAGTCCACGATCTTCCTTGAGGATATATAACCCTTTAATAGATTTCCTTACAGGATAGGAATATACCTGTCGGGCGGGGGTAGCCATAATTGGAACTTAAACTTAATGAATCCAAATAATTTGGTTGACATAGACATATGGTTCAATTGGGTTAAACTGGGTATTTGTGTCTGACCATCGACAGAGGCTTACACATAATTTAGTGTTCCAGGTTAATAAATCAATATATTACCCAACTTTAAGATAATCACTTCATCTTTAAAATGATATTGGAAGAAATCACAACCCTAGATAGTTTTTAATATTAAATTTTCTTAAAATCTACTTTCGAACAATGTTATTTACTTGTTTTTAAATTTAGAATCGTCACCATTTCAAATCAATCAAACAACCTGTTAGATACTAGTAATCATTTGACCTCATAAAATTAATAGATTAGATATTAAGTCCTCGTGGGATCGATATTTTTATACTACTTGAACGATACGTGCGCTTGCGTTATACGTGTGTGTTTACGCCGGTCAAGTTTTTGGCGCCGTTGCCGGGGACTTATTTATCTTTTACTATTAGTTTAGGGGTTAGATACGTTACTTGTATCTAATTTCTTTTTACTTATTGTTGTTGTTTTCTTGTGTTTCAGGTTCTCAGAAACTATATGAGACGAACCAGAAGCTTTGAACTCCGACCGTTTGACCCAGAAATGAAAGAACCATCAAACAGTTGAGAAGGGAAAGGCGAGAAGGCCAAGAAGCTTTAGTCAACATGGAACCTGAACCTTTGAACGTTGCACCACCAATTCCCATTCGAGACAGAACCATTCCGGTGGTTGACAGACTCATTTCCTGTATTGTACTTCCTCCCTTACCAGCAAATACGTGTGACATCAAAACATGCATTCAGATGATTCAGCAGTCAGTTCAGTTCGGGGGGAATGCAACTGAAGATCCTAATTCCCACATCAGCAACTTCCTGGAAGTTTGCGGTACTTTTAACTACAACAGAGCATCAGAAGAAGCAATGAGACTGCGAGTTTTTCCATATTCCCTGAAGGACAGAGCTAAAGCTTGGCTACATTCACTACCAGCAGGTTCTATCACAACTTGGAACACTTTAGCCACCAAATTTCTTGCAAAATACTTTCCACCAGCCAGAACCGGAAAGCTGAGGAATGACATCACATCCTTTGTACAACAAGATTCAGAATCCCTCTGCGAAGCTTGGGAAAGGTACAAAGATTTGCTCCGGAAATGTCCTCACCATGAGATTCCAAAATGGCTTCAAGTCCAAACATTCTATAATGGACTTTCTGGAATAATGAGAACCACAATCGATGCTGCTACTGGAGGAGCTTTAATGGCAAAAGGAGAAGATCAAGCCTGGGACCTAATCGAAGAAATGGCCAACAACAATTCTTTATGGCCAACAGAAAGGAGCATGATCCAAAGAATTGCAGGAATTTATGAAAGTGGAGCCAATACAGCAGTCAACGCCAAGCTAGATCAAATATGCAAATTTATGGAGACTTTACCACTGGATCCACAAGTTCACCATATGGAGGAGCAGCAGAACTAAACCAACATGAAGAGACGGTGAATTATGTCAACAATTTCAACAGACAGGGGAACAATCCATATTCCAACACCTACAACCCAGGGTGGAGGAATCATCCCAATTTTTCATGGAGCAACAATTCAGGCCAACAGCAGAACTATCCACCTGAATTCCAGCAACAGAATAAAAGCCAGGAGCAAGCAAATGAACCAGGAATAACAGAAGTGTTGACCCACTTGAAAAAGATAGAAGCAAAACACGACTCTCACGCAGCAAGATATGATGCTATGTTTCAATCCCAAGCAGCATTAATTCAAAGTCAATCTGCTTCTATTAAAGCACTGGAGAATCAAATGGGACAACTGGCAAATGCTCAGAGTTACAGACCGCCAGGTACCCTTCCTAGCAACACAAAGCCAAATCCAAGAAACATGGGGAAGGAGCAATGTCATGCCATCATGTTAAAAAGCGTACTGAAATTAACAAAGATGTTGGAGTCAAAACAGCTGCTGAGGAAGTTCCAAAAGAAACAAAGCAACAGATGAGGAAAAAGAAGCAAAGGAAAAAGAACAGATCAATTCACCTCTACCTTTTCCTCAACGTCTTCAGAAGAACAAATTGGACAAGCAGTTTTCTCGGTTCCTGGAGATCTTCAAAAAGCTGCATATCAACATTCCATTTGCAGAAGCGTTGGAACAAATGCCCACCTATGCCAAATTCATGAAAGATATTCTTTCAAGAAAATGGAGATTGGGAGATTACGAGACAGTAGCATTATCAGAAGAATGCAGCGCTATCATTCAGAGGAAACTTCCCCCGAAGTTGAAAGATCCTGGCAGTTTCACTGTTCCTTGCGTCATAGGAGAACATAACTTTGGTAAGGCTCTGTGTGATTTAGGTGCTAGTGTTAACTTGATGTCTCTCTCTATTTTCAGGAAATTACAGATTGGAGAAACAATGCCAACTTCAGTCTCACTGCAACTTGCTGATAGAACGCTCGTATTTCCGAGAGGTGTAGTTGAAGATGTGCTGGTCAAGGTTGACAAATTCATTTTCCCAGCAGATTTTATTGTACTTGATATGGAGGAAGACGCAGACGTGCCAATCATCATCAGGAGACCGTTCTTGGCTACAGGTCGAACCATTATTGATGTACAAAAAGGAGAACTAACCATGAGGGTACAGGACCAAGAAGTAACATTCAATGTTTTCAAGGCCATGAATTTCCCAAATGATGAAAAGAAGGAGGAATGTTTCAAACTCGATGTGATACACAGTACCATTCGGAACTCTGATGAAAGACAAAGTTCTACTGACAAACTTAAAACATGTCAATTGCCTGTGGAGCCTAAAGATAAAGCATCTTTTGCACTGAAAGAGCCAATTCTTGCTCTACAAGCAACAGAAGAGAAAAAGTTCCACCAGCTCAACGAATTGGAGGAATTTCACAATCAGCCTTTTGAAGATGCCAAATTGTACAAAGAAAAGGGCAAGAAAAGACATGATGAGAAGTTAGTGCGCATACAACTGGAACCAGGGCAGAAGGTACTGTTAAACAAATCAAGGGTGAAATTCTTCCCATGGAAGCCAAAATCACGGTGGTCAGGTCCATTTGTGATCACCAAAGTTTTACCAAATAGAGCTGTTGAGATACATGATCCTAACGCTAACAAAACTTTCAAGGTTAAAAACAAGCGTGTCAAGCACTACTGGGGAGAATCATTTGAGCGACAAAAAGAAAGTGTTACACTTTCAGATCCAGCTTAACGTTCGAGAAGCCAAGTCTGGCTGACGACTTTAAACTTAGCGCTAGCAGGGAGGCAACCCATGCAATTTGTGTATATATTGTGATTTGGTGTGTTTTATTTTTGTGTGTTTTATTTTTGCAGGATTAGTCATTTCAAAATGGAAGATGCTCTCGCAAATCTTCGAAAGCAATTTCCTTCTCTTCCTCAAAAATATCTGATGAAAGTTTACAAAGCTCGCTTTGAACGGATGAGGTTACTGACAATTCACGGTGTTCCTAATGATATTCGTTGGGTAATTGAAGCACGAGTCCGATTGGCAGGTGAGTCTTCTGACTCTTTTATTTCACATCTGCCTGGTTTTGGAAGAAGCACCTATGCAAAGAAACGAGGAGCTAAGCAAATGGGTGTTTGTTTTAAATGTGCACGATTTAATTGCAACACTCGTTGTCGTTCTTTAGGAATGGTGTCTGATAATCGCGAAGACAAAATTAAATTCATTAGGGATGGCTTGAGTAAGGAGTCTTTAGATGAAATATCTTCAACTCTTGAGACGCATCCCAGTGGATATGTTCACATTGCCATTCGCAAATTACATACACAATTCCAAAAAGAAAGACAACAATAAGTCTCGGGAATCTGACTCAAAAAGACCCTGTTTGCCAATTTATAAGAAAATTGGATGGGAAGCTTGTCCCTGAGGCATAGACGTCAATCAAGCCGTTACTTTTCTTGTAAATATTATATCTCTTTGTCTTTTCTTAATAATTGTGATTTGTTTTGTTGTTTTTTTATTTTCTCCGACAGGATCCAGACCTTTTTGACTATCACGATATTATTTCGCTACTAATCGTCCTCTGGAAGAGATACTTGTGCTATTTTTACTCACCCTTTTCAGGTACTATAAATTCAGCCCGTCATTGCACTTTTGAAGGCATCCAGAGTTGAGAAAGAAATACATAAAAATGGAAGCCACTTCAAGAAGACGAGTTTAAAATATCTTTGTATTTTGCGCGGTACTAGTGTTGGAACTAAGCCACAATACATAGAAGCAGCACAGGAATTGGGTCGAGTCTTAGCTGCAAGGAATATGCACTTAATATATGGCGGAGGCAATCTTGGACTAATGGGGATCGTTTCAAAGGCTGTACAGGAAGGAGGCAGTCATGTTTTGGGAATCATCCCAAAACCCTTGGCAGAGGCAAATCTTATTGGATCATCAAACGGAGAGGAACTGATCGTGCCAGGTATGTATGAACGATTGGTAGAAATGATTAACCGTGCTGATGCTTTTATTGCTTTGCCAGGTGGCTTGGGCACATTGGAGGAAATTTTTATTGTACTATCTTGGGCGAACCTGAACATACACCAGAAACCACTTGGACTGTTTAATGTTGATGGATTTTATGATTTTCTTTGTGGTTTCTTGATGATGATCAGAGGAAAGAACTCCTCTTCACTGCCAGAACTGCTCCGGATCTAATAGACCAACTCATAGCCTATGAACCACAAGTTGACCCTATCCTTTCAAAGATAAATTGGTCCGAGGACGATCGTGGTAAGAGGCGTCGAATTAATCTGGATCTTAACCTTTAATTTCTTGTAGAATTTCAGCTAACCAGGTATTATCTTCTAAACTCTTCTTTACTGTTTAAGACATTGGGGACAATGTCTCATTTAGGTTTGGGGGAGGGAATTAGTTGATCAGTACCTTGTTTTTAGTTTGTGTGTTATTTTATTTTTACTCCAAAATTTTTTACAAATACAAAAAAATTGAAAAATTTTCAAAAATTACAAAAATATTTTGTGTTTTTTTTGTGTTTTTATTTGACTAAAAAGGTGAAAATTGGTAAGAGATAGCTGAGTAAGGAGTTTCCACTCCTGAGACGTATCTCAACCTATTTCGAAAAAGTTAATTTTGTGTTATTTCATTTTGAATTATTTAATTTGTGAATTCTCCTTAAAACTGACTAAAAAGGAATCTTCATATGCTCAGTTGACAGGTATTATCAACATATATAGTAACATACGGACATGAGTTAAAATTGAAAAGTTTGTAATATCAGTGCTCTAGTTTAATTGGAGGAAGCATCTCAAAAAACAATGGAGTAAAAAAAAAAAAAAAAAAAACCGTCTGAGATCCGAGTTATTAAGTCTGTAAGGGTGTTTTAACACCTAGTGCCCTAAAGCCAACTGGTTTGGGAGTCACTGGCCCAAAGCTCATTACATGGATCGAAGATGCTGCTGCAAAAATATATATCTGAAGTCTGGGTAATTAAGTCTGTAGGGGTGTCTTAACACCTGGTGCCCTAAAGCCAACTGGTTTGGGAGCCACCGACCCAACACTCGCTACATAGATGGAAGATATTGTATATAAAAAAAAATAGAAAAAAAAAAAAATCAAAGAAAAAAATCAGAAAAATGAGAAAAATTATTCCATTGCTACCAAAAGGTGTTAAATCTGATAGAACTTTAGGACAAAAATATTACTCTCTTATCAACTGCACTTATGACTGTTGTGAGCAAAAATGAGTTGTTTAATATTTTGTTGGCTGTGTATATGAAGAATGGTAAAAATAATCGGAGAATTTACTTATTCGGTAATTTAGAAGGAAACAAAACAACTATTGACTTGGAGTAGAAGTTTCACCTGATTAGTCACTAACATCTTTATTCTCTTTTCGCTTGTCTTTTTGCTTTTGTGTGCATTAGTTTTACTACCCTTTTACTTTTGTAAAATTTTTGTGGGTATCATTGCTGTAAACCCTCACGAGACTACAACTCGTCCACTAGGGAACCTAGGGGTTTAAAGGCTTGTTGCATATGCTAAATGCAACGTGATCCCTACGAAAGTGGCTTAGTTTAATTTAATTTTATTTATTATTTTGCTCGAGGACTAGCAAAATGTTAGGTTTGGGGGTGTGATGAGCGGAAAATATATCAATATTTACAGCCCCTTTTACTTAATATTTTGTTTAGTTTCTCGGGTTTGATTAACGTTTTGATGTGTTTTAGTTTATTTTGCAGATAAAATAATATTGGGTCTCAATGAAATCATTTAGGACGAAATATGGGTCAAATAAGGGCAATTATTGGACTTGATATTTTAATTTTGGAGATTGGAAACTTGAAAGGGCGTTTTGACGAAGTGCAGTTTTGGAAATTCCAGTTTTGCGCATCTGTCGGTTTTGGGCATAACGTTTTACGCAGATATCGGATTGAGCTGATTCAAGTTCCAGATTAAAGAAGACTCAAAGATCTACAACTTTGAAAGACAAAATAATTTCGAATTCTGAAAAAATTCCTGCCCGAAATTGATGAACCATCCAGAAGTGTGTAGGGTGTAATTATTAAAGTCACTTTCAATCATTTTCAAAGCAAAAAATAAATAAATAAATAAATAAATAATAAAAATTATCAAATCATCACCAAACATGATAAGAGATTAGTGGAGCAATTAATAATGGATTTGGTGGAGCAATTAGTGGAGCAATTAATAATTGATTTGGTGGATGATTTGATGGAGGCAAAATTTTGCCTATAAATACCAAGCCATTTCATTTGTAAAATTCATACTTTCTTCTAAGGAATTCCTTAAGAATACTAAGAAGATTGTATCTTGTTTGTTTATTTATAGCTTTCAGTAATTAATTTTCGTTTTTGCACTTTCTTTTCTTTACTTTTCAGTTTTTACTTTCCGCAATTTACTTTTACGCACATTACTTTTCTTTATTTAATTTTCAGTTTTTACTTTTCAGTAATGATGAGGTAACTCCCCTTTGCTGGGGTAAAAGGTAAAACTTTTATTACAATATTTAGATTAATTCCCTTAATTATAATATATAAACTAGTTAAAACCGGACTTAATGAGGATACCGCCATATTGGTCGGTTGGTAATTATTTAAATTGATTTTAACCTGACTAAACTGGATACCGCCTGATTGGTCGGTTGGTAATTAATTATTAATTTGACTTAATCTGGATACCGCCTATATGGCTAGTTGGTAATTATCATGCAAAGTTAATATATTATATTAAGGGAGATATCTAAAATAGAAGTAATAAAAGTGGATCCTTTTACCTCAGCATTTTCTTTTATTGTAATTTTACTTTATTTACTTTTCAGCAATTTACTTTTCGGCAATTTACTTTCAGCATTTACTTTTCAGTATTTAATTTTTAGTATTTTACTTTATGTCTTTTATTTTATTTAAGTTTTTACTACCTGTAAATATGTGTCGTAACTAAGCCAGTTATCTGGGGTTGTGATGAAATCCAATATCACCGGTTTATAAGGGGTTAAATTATAGTTTGGGTAATATAAAGGTTTATTTATTGAGTCTTAATCCTAATGCTTTTTATTAACTGGCCATTAATAAAATTGAACTGGTAAATCTAAAATGAACTAGACATAGGGATTTTAGGTTTAAGACCTTAGACTTAATAGCCCACGATCTTCCTTGAGGATAGATAACCCTTTAATTGATTTCCTTACAAGATAGGAATATACCTGTCGGGCGGGGGGCCATAATTGGAACTTAAACTTAATGAATCCAAATAATTTGGTTGACATAGACATATGGTTCAATTGGGTTAAACTGGGTATTTGTGTCTGACCATCGACAGAGGCTTACACATAATTTAGTGTTCCAGGTTAATAAATCAATATATTACCCAACTTTAAGATAACCACTTCATCTTTAAAATGATATTGGAAGAAATCACAACCCTAGATAGTTTTTAATATTAAATTTTCTTAAAATCTACTTTCGAACAATGTTATTTACTTGTTTTTAAATTTAGAATCGTCACCATTTCAAATCAATCAAACAACCTGTTAGATACTAGTAATCATTTGACCTCATAAAATTAATAGATTAGATATTAAGTCCTCGTGGGATCGATATTTTTATACTACTTGAACGATACGTGCGCTTGCGTTATACGTGTGTGTTTACGCCGGTCAGCAGGACACTATTGACCTCCTCCTGTGGAACACACCGTCTCAATAATTGATCCGCACAGCGTTTGAACAGGTACGGCTCATCCCAGACGTAGTTCTTGACTTCTTTGAAGAATTTCTTCTGTTGCTGAGTTGTCCATTCCAACGGCCATTTTCCTGATACTATGTAGTTGACATAGTCAACATACCAAGGGAGTTCCTACTGTTTCATGGCAAACAACTGTTCATCTGGAAAATTTTCTTTGATTGTTAGTTCTTTCCCATCTGTATCTCCATTCTCGAGCCTCGATAAATGATCTGCCACTTGGTTTTCTGTCCCTTTCTTGTCTCTGATCTCCACATCGAATTCTTACAGAAGAAGTATCCAACAGATCAATCTGGGCTTGTCATCTTTCTTCGCGATCAGATACTTGATTGCTGAATGATTTGTGTAGACAGAATTTGTCAAAAGCGAACACAACTGCAAGCAACTCATTTTCAATGGTTGTGTAGTTGAGTTGAGCTTCATTCAGAGTTCTGTTGGAGTAGTAAATGGCATGGAAAATATTTTCTTTGCGTTATCCCAAAACTGCACCTACAGCAAAATCACTAGCATCGCACATCACCTCAAATGGAAGGGTCCAGTGCGGTGCTACTCTGATGGGGGCAAAGACCATCTTCTGTTTTAGGATCTCAAAGGCTTCCTGGTATTCTTTGGTGAAGTTGAAATGGAAATCTTTCTCCAGAAAATTGCAAAGAGGTTTTGTAATTTTTGAGAAGTCTTTGATAAGTCTCCTGTAAAAGCCAGCATGTCCGAGAAAACTCTGAAACCCTTTGACAGATGTGGGTAGATGTAGTTTTTCAATTGCTTCAATCTTTGCTTTGTCTACCTCAATTCCCTTTTGTGAGATCTGGTGTCCCAGAACGATGCTTCTTGTACCATGAAATGGCATTTTTCCCAATTGAGTACCAGGTTGGTATCTTCGCATCTTTGTAATACATGTTCCAAATTTTGCAAGCAGTGGTCGAAAAAATCTCCAAACACGGAGAAGTCATCCATAAAAACCTCCATACTTTGTTCCAGCATGTCTGAGAAGATGGCCATCATGCAACGTTGGAATGTGGCAGGAGCATTACATAGTCCAAATGTCATTCTACGAAAAGCAAAAGTACCATACAGACATGTAATTATGGTTTTCTCCTAATCTTCTGGGGCGATGGCAATCTGATTGTATCCCGAGTATCCATCCAGAAAGCAATAGAACTCATGTCCCGCCAGTTTGTCTAGCATATTGTCAATGAATGGTAGCGGAAAATGGTCTTTCCTTGTTGCTTTGTTCAGCTTCCGGTAGTCCATGCATACTCTCCATCTAGTCACCGTTCTTGTTGGAATCAACTCATTCTTTTCATTTGTGACAACAGTAATTCCTCATTTCTTCGACACATACTGCATATGACTCACCCAAGTGCTGTCTGAGATGGGGTAAATGATGCAAGCATCCAACCATTTGATGATTTCATTCTTCACAGCCTCCTTCATGATTGGATTTAATCTCCGTTGATGCTCCACTGTGGGTTTGTACTCGTTATTCATCAGAATCTTGTGCTTGTAAAATGATGGACTAATGCCTCGGATGTCTACTATAGTCCAGCCAATGGCTCTTTTGTGCTCTCGTAACACTCTCAGCAACTTTTCTCCATGCTCCAATGTCAGCGAAGAAGAAATAATCACAGGTAATTCAGAAGAGTTTCCAAGAAATACATACCTGAGATGACTCGGCAATAGCTTCAGCTCTAGCTGCGGTGGTTCTTCAATTGAGAGCTTGATTCGATCTTTTTTCGGAAGTTCCAGACTTTTCACTAGTGGTGTCGATTTGAATCGGAATGGCTTGTCAAGATAGTTGATACATTCCAGAATTTCAGCATCTAGCTCGTTGTCAGTCATGTTGGTGATACATGCTTCAAGTTTATCCATGGGAATTGTATCAGTATCCTGAATGATACTATCAACTGTTGGTTTCTATTAAGTTCCCAAGATCAATTATAAGCATGAATCAAGTGTGAATAACAATCGGGGAAGTTGCGGAATACTCACATCGATCGGTTGAGCGATGTGGAGGCAACAAAATCAACTTTCTGCCTTATGTTCACTGTCACAGTAGTAGCAGTCCAAGCTCACTGTTTTGGCCTTCAATTTGGTCCTTCGTCAAGCTCTGAGCTTCGTTGAACGGTTCCCGGCTCATGGGTGGACTTCCCTATAACCTTCACATGTCTCTGTTGGATAATATGACCCATAGCGTCACTATTTGTACAGATCATGGTGTTGTTGTACAAATTAACTATGTGACAAGGAAATTGCACTCTCATCATTTGTGATTAGATCACCATAGATGTATAAATGAAGAGAGGTCCATATGATTAGTTCCTGGATTGAGAATGATATGAGACAGTATCAGTCCACGAAGGATTAATCAATAAATATCCCTAGCCAGAGTATTATCGAGACAGGACATCGATAATGCGGAATAGGCTAGTATTGCACTTGTGCGCGTTGTGAGGGCACAACGTCATAGTTCTCATATATTTAAGTATTGGATACTTATGCAAGTGCTATAGGAGGTTGTGTTTCACCGATGGTACGGGAAACAGCTTCGCTCTGGATAGACCCCTCGGAATCCCATTGGTATTATGACTATGTGTCTATGGGAGGCCGACATCAGGGTAGGTGTATTTGGTCTTAACCTGAGACTTGCACCGCTAATGCTTACGACAATCAATATACTTTGATTGAGGTCGTCAGAGACTTTAACCGGTTCTGGTACGCCGATTTTGGGTATATTGAGAATCGTAGAGTATTGGGTGTGATGTCAAGACGGAAGTATCACTCCAGTCATAGTGGAGAAGATGTCACACAGGATACGGTATTAGTGCTCTTAAATGTTGCGCAACCATCGGGATATTATGACTAGGTCATGCATATCTGATTATAGAGACTAGTTACCAGACATCCGACATATGCTTCGGACGGGGCAGACATTTATCCAGCCCCAGCCCTAGCACGTGACTATCCGATACTGGGCCGATATACACAATACTTAGTAGACTACGCCTGATATAGATCTTAAATATTCTTATAAGAATATGTCCGGAGAAATGGGAAGACTTGGTGCTTTGCTAGGAGTCGACCTTGTCTCGTAAATCGGTAGAACGTAGTACTTGTTACGTACGTGATTTGGATACTCCGACGACCATATTTACTGCCAACATATCCGGGGATCTCATGGGTCGCTTCTCAATAATCCACCGATGACGCATAACTCGCACTCTTAAATAATCTGGGATTATATAGTAGAGAGAGAAAATTAATCTAGGATTAATTACAGAGATATTTTATCTAGGATAAAATATCGTCTAGAGAGAGATAATGATTAATTTGGAATTAATCGGTAAATTAATATATTCGATATATTAAATGAAATTAGATTTCGACGCGGAATTAAAATTAGATTTTAATTCGGGCGACCAAATTAATTTAGAATTAATTCGTTAGCGACGTGAATAGTGAATTCGCTAGGCGTAATCATTTAATTACGACGCGACGGAAATATCGCTAATTGGGAATTAGCGAACCCGAGCCCGAGTGTGATTGCGAGCGCATTCGTATTTCGAATTCGAGTGCGGCAACGCAAGTCACATCAAGCGTCAAATCATTCATCACATCAAGCGTCAAATCAAATGTCACTTTGAGTGATGTGATTGATTGATGTGATTGGTTGATTGATAGACACACATCAAGTCACTTTAATAAAGTGAATTGCATAGTGATGTGAGTTGTTAGAATAGTGTTTGGAGGGAAAAAGCATTTACTTTTTTTTAATTAATCAATTGTAATTGTTTTAATACATTTTTCATTGAAAATATATAAAGGCATTTTTTGGAAAATGCTTAACCAACCAACACACAATTTCTTCTCTCTCATTTTTCTCTTCTTCTAGTCACGCCCAAACTGTTTTTCTTCACTGGTTTTGAACCAGAAATGGCGTGAATAAAAGGAAGCATAGAGTGGTTTTCATGGTGAAAATCCAAGTGCTAGCACACTTACGAGACTTGCGAAGGTGGTAGGGAGGTTCACCCATGAGTCGGGATTCGTTAAAATTCTGTTTTGGAGGGCAGTGAACTGCTGCAGTGGGCGTGAATGGCAGTGCACTTTGTGGCTTCATTCGTCTTCAAATCGTCTCAACCGATCGATGTGAGTATTCCGCTACCTCCTTTGATGTATTCACACATGATTTCATGTCTTGTTTGATCTTGGGACCTAGAAACAAACCTAACAATGGTATCAGAGCTATAGGTTCAAGCATGAAATTGTAGGGCTTAAAATTGGATACTTTGTATTTGAGCATGATTTTATAAAATTGGATGTTTAAGCATGCTTAATATATATTATATTGATGATTGATTTGATCAATTTCAACAAAATGTGATTGGATCAATTTTGCCCAAATTTGTGATGTTGGCCGAATGTAATGTGAATTTTGGATTCTTGGAATTTTTGATTTTGATTCATTGGATGAGTTAGAATCATGTAGGATGATGTTAATTTGAAACTAATTGGATTGGATTTTGAATTAAACATAAAATCCCCAAAAATTATCACCTTGGCCGAATCTACATTGCCCTATAAAGTCTTGGATTTTTGATTTTTGAACATTAGATGTATTGGAAATCATTCGGGAAGTTAATTAGATGTCGATTGTGGAATTAATTGGATTAAATTCAAATCGGACAAAAAAAAATTACTCCTTTGGCCGAGAGCTTAAAGCATGTAATGGGTTTGATTTTTCATTTATGTGTTGGACATGTGATGATGATAATGAACATGATTAATTGGACTAATTTGGTGTTTTAGAAATATTGATTTGGGTGATTAATCATGTAATGCACTTTAGGTAATTAAATTGCGAAATTGGATTTGTGTAATTTAATTTATTAGGCCTTTAAATGGATTTGGGTTTATTATGTTGTAAATGGGCTTATTGGGCTTTGTTGTACAAAGTTGGATTTGGGCAAATTGGATTGGATCCAATTGGGCCCAAAGCCACTTCCGTTAAGCCCAAATGCGACTTAATGAACCTTTAAAGTTTAATTGGGCCTAATGGACCTAAATTGATTTATGGGCTTATGGGGTAAATCCCGGATTGGATTTTTGTTATTCGGTTTGACCCGAGTTGACCAAAAGTCACGCCTTAAGAAATCAATTAAAAGTCCATTGGACTTTAATTGAATTGACGTTGGACGTTAATCGGTCTTTGAGACGCGTTACGATTAAATTTGGAATTTAAATCGTAAAAGGTTTATTAATAAAGTGTAATGTTTAATTTGGAATTGAATAGTGAATTAGTATTAAATACATGTTAAATTTGATTTAATGATGTAGTTTAATTTAATTCATGAATTCGTACTTTGAGTACTTATTCGCAAAAACGAGTTTGACTCGAGCAAAATCAAATCGTTGTTTGAACATTGGATGATCACATAATTATCAGATTAATTAATTTGATTAGATTGATTGATAGCATGCTTATGTGTGAATACATGGGTGTGATAAATGAATAATGTATATCGGATGGATATTAGTCGGGTGGGGCAATTTTGGAAATTGTTGTAATAAATTCGATTTATTAAATTGGACCTGCGTGTCCAGCCTTATCACCTCTATTCTCTTTGTATTCTGTCTCTCTCACCTATTCCCCTCAATGTAAATGAGGTTTCTTTAGAAGTGTAGTGTAACGGGTAGAAGTAGTACAAGTGCTAGCTTGAGTAAGAAAGGGAGAGATTTGATCTAGGATCAATGTAAAGTATCCATCCGCATATCATTATTATTTATTTTCATACTCGCGCTTTATTATGTATTTAGAATGCATGTTTAAGGGTGTATGATGATGAGACCTTAACAAAGATAATGAAATTGGTAGCCAATTTGCACGCGAAAAGCCCTCATCAAATATCATGCGTCTTTTCCTTCCATTGAGTGATTCTTGCTCAAGATCCTAGATTGGCATGGGTTGTTGGCCAAAGTCAAGCCCTTGTCCGTCGAAGATGTGTTTGAATCACAAGGCTTTGTTCCATATTGGTGTCTTGTCCAAGTTGTGGTTTGTTGGCCAAAGTCAAGACCACTTCTTGTCCAACGACATTGATTACGAAGCTTCCATGGTCAATGGGTCCACGCTTGACTGGGATCACTAGGTTTGTTGTGCCAAAGCTAAGGCCTAGTTGATTCAGAGGAAAAAGGTTAGGGTATATATTGGATATATAGGCATATATAAGATATATGTTTAGGACTTGGATGTCCACCTACTGGATCTAGGAATTGGATTGGATCCAATTGATCTTAGAGATCTACCTAGTTAATTATCATACAATTTGTTGGCCAAAGTCAAGATTGTGTGATATTTAACGGGATCCTAGCCCACTAGGAAACACGGTTTCCCGAGTACTCGACAGAGGGTTAGAGGCTCGACGAAAAATAGTGGGAGGCAAGAATTGAATTTGCAATATTCGTTCAATTACTCGCCATACGCGCTCATTCAATTATTTTGTCGTAATATTAAATGTTAGTTGGACTAATATTTAAATTGTTGTTTTAATAAACAGTTGGACTATATTATACTTGATTATATATATTGGATTATATTAATCAATATATTTGAATTAATTAATTTCAGTTTACAGTTGATTTTATAATTGGATTATAGTAATCAATGTAATTGAGGTTAATTAATTTGGATTATATTTGATTATATAGTTGGACTATTATAATCATTATAATATAGTAGTACCACTAATCGTTGATTAAATAGTTGGACTATTGTAATCAAGATAAAAAATTGAAAAGTTGGATATTTAAAAATAATCTGGGATTAAAATATTTTAAATGATTTAATTTTCAAATTGGGAATAAATAATAGGTTACTTTATTTGATAAAATAACTTATTATACCTTACGCCCAAAATTAAGCAAAATAAGTAGAGCATAAAATCTTTGGAAGATTTATGTGATGATGACTTTAATGCTTAATTTAATATACTTGTCATAAATCTAATTTTAGATTTAAGAAGTATTAAAATTGCAATTTATAATTCTTGGAGAATTAATTGACTATTCTAGAGGAGATAAAGTCAAAGTTTGCAATTGGGCATGTAGCACGAGGTGCACATCGTTTCGATATTCTAAAAACCCAAGGCTTGGCCTAAGGTTCCTAAAATATTGAAAAGGATAATTGACATATACCAAAGTGACTACCATTTGGATATGGCAGACACGAAGGAATTAAAGAAAGGGCAAGGCTCTGACTTTAAAAATGTTTGTCAAAGTTATGTTCCCAACTAGTATTGAAATTAGATTTTAAATACTTAGTGTGGTACATAAAATATATGTATTGATGTTCAGAATCTGCTTTGAGCAGGATACTGACTTCAAGCTGAGATTGCTCTGCGAATCGGAAACGGGACGAAAGTCGCTGTTTCGACCGTAGATACCTAAGTTTAGGAACTACCCTTTGGGTGTGTACTTAAATTAGGAACTGTTATAATGTAACTAGTTTGACTAGAGACATTATCTCTATATCAGTGTTTAATCCATTGTGGATAAACCTTTATATTCTAGAACACTAAGTGTTTCATTATATAAAGATGATACTGAGATAAACACATTAGATGTGAATAACAGAATTTATATTTTGAATATAATTAAAATCTCAAAACATATAAAATGACAAATAAATAGCTCAAATTGATTTGATCAAGTAGAGACTTATTTGTGGCATTGTTGTCTAGGACAAATTAAACAAGACTCGTATATCCACACTTTTGAAGAGTGGGTACTAGGACTGATTTGACTATTCAAATAAAGTCTACGAATCTAGTTTATTAGGTAAAGTACCTAAAACACTATTTACTTGGTAATAGTGAAAGTGCCACCGATCTGTTAGCCCTATTCATGGTGAAATAAGTGGGCCCATATCTAGCTAGGCTAGATGTGAACATGAATATTTCGTGACCTTAACGGATGTGGCATCACGTTATGGTTATGTGTTTCTTTTGAAGAACACAAATCAGAAACTTTTAGAGTTTCGACACGAAGTAGATAAACAGATCGGGTATAGTATTATACCGTCACGGTAAGACCGTAATGAAAATACTTAAGCATTAAGTTTCATACGTACATGAAAGAGTATGGCATTCTTTCAGATGAGAGGACTCCTCCCGAGACGCGTCAGTTTGACGGTGTGTCCGAACTAAAAACTGAATTTTGTTAGACAAGATAAGGTTAAATTATGAGTCGCTCTGAGCTATCATTTCCTTCAACAGGATATGTATTAACAGTGCAAAACTTATTTAAATAAGGTTCCATAAATCTGTTTGACAGATATCATATAGGATATGAACAGGAAAGAAACGGGGTTTCTCATTCCTAATAATTTGGGTATGCCAGGCATAACGTTTGGATGATACCAAATAAAGAACCCAAATTGGATAAGTGCCATATATAGGTTATCCTAATGGAAACCAAAGTATAGTGCTTATAAATCTCACATGAGAACAATATGATTGTTGCTCACCATGCGGTTTTCCTGAGAGGAATACCGATATGCAGTGGTAAGTGGGAGGACAGTAAAACTCGATGAAAATCGGGGTAATACTGTTCAAGGCACGAAGTCCATAATGGAACATAAATAGTTCATCAAGGATGAAACTAAACCATTAATCTTCGAATACACAAGAACTGGGTAGATCGGATAGAGTCAGAAAACAACCTAGGGTATGGGTTTCTGATCTAACCTCATAAAGATGTCAATCTTATGAGGGTATACCATCCGACTACGTTTTGAGGAAGTGATACGAGGTATCGACTCCTCCCTATTATGGCAAAGTGCCATGAGTCCGAAATGGATTCCATGTATAACAACTATGTTTGGATACTAGTTGTTGTACCACAAGGCATTGTGCCTATTGGTACCGTAAACGTCTTCAAGGAAGATATACATGGATGGCAACATACCAACGTACAAAGCTAGGCTTGTGACGGAAAGGTATCGTTATCAACATTGTGTTAATAACGGTTCAACCTTTTACCTGTTGCCATGGTAAATCCATTTTGAAGATGCTTGTTGATAACTGCATATTTCATTTATGAAATGTGTCAGTTGTAGATCAAAATCGCTTTCCTGAAAAGGAAACCTCTTGGAGGATGCTTACAACATCCTGACGATTTTGTATAACCAACAAACAAGGTTTGCGGGTTATTCGATCCATGTTTGGATTGAAGCAAGCATAAGGTTCTTGGAACTGACGTTTTGAAATAATCATAATGGTTTATGATTTATTCATCAAAACGAAGTAATTCTTGTGTATATAAGGAGGTTAGTGGGAGCGCACTGACAGTGAAATTCCCAATAAAGCAATTGGTGAAAGCTTGGCTTTCATAGATATTCTTTCATAGAAATTCTCCGTAGAATTCTTGGGAGTAACAACCTTTATTCAAGGAATAAAGATCTACTTGGCTAGATTTGGAGTTGTTAACACTCTCTGAGAAATTGGACATTGAATAATGTACGTAACCTGGTGTCTCATACGCTTTGAGCATATGGAGTCACAATCAGGACAATCCAAGTGATAGTCACTGGATTGAAGTTAAGAACATCTATTAGTATCTCAGAGAACTAAAGATGTTGTCTTAAACTATGGAGAAGGAGAACTTGAAGTGACTGGGATCACTGCTGCAAGTTTCCAAACAGTTAAATACTGTGGTACTATAAAGTTTGAATAACGGAACAGTGAGCTGGAAATATTCCGAGCAAGATAACTGTGCCGAATAAACAACAAATGCGGATTATTGCTGCAGCTGAGGCAGCAATAGAAGCCATTTGGATCGATAATAAATCTAATTAGATTAGATATAGTTCTGTTAGCGGCTGAGCTAGGCGTCAGCACAGGCTAAAGAATTAATGGTCTCATCAACGATCCAGATATATACTTCGATATTCATCTGATTCGTTCGGATCATACATCATGGCGATGTGATGATCGTGTAAATCGCGTCAGACGATAATCATGCAAATCCGCTGACGAAAACCTTTTCTCAGCAATTTGAGCAAACCGTACATAGTTCGGGTGTACGACACTTGAGTGACTGGCTATGTGCCAAGTGGGAGATTGTTGGATAATATGACCCATAGCGTCACTATTTGTACAGATCATGGTGTTGTTGTACAAATTAACTATGTGACAAGGAAATTGCACTCTCATCATTTGTGATTAGAACACCATAGATGTATAAATGAAGAGAGGTCCATATGATTAGTTCTTGGATTGAGAATGACATGAGACAGTATCAGTCCACGAAGGATTAATCATTAAATATCCCTAGCCGGAGTATTATCGAGACAGGTTTCGATAATGCGGAATAGGCTAGTATTGCACTTGTGCGCGTTGTGAGGGCACAACGGCATAGTTCTCATATATTTAAGTATTGGATACTTATGCAAGTGCGATAGGAGGTTGTGTTTCACCGATGGTACGGGAAACAGCTTCGCTCTGGATAGACCCCTCGGAATCCCATTGGTATTATGACTATGTGTCTATGGGAGGCCGACATCAGGGTAGGTTTATTTGGTCTTAACCTGAGACTTGCACCGCTAATGCTTACGACAATCAATATACTTTGATTGAGGTCGTCAGGGACTTTAACCGGTTTTGGTACGCCGATTTTGGGTATATTGAGAATCGTAGAGTATTGGGTGTGATGTCAATACGGAAGTATCACTCCAGTCATAGTGGAGAAGATGTCACGCAGGATACGGTATTAGTGCTCTTAAGTGTTGCGCAACCATCGGGATATTATGACTAGGTCATGCATATCCGATTATAGAGACTAGTTACCAGACATCCGACATGTGCTTCGGACGGGGCAGACACTTATCCAGCCCCAGCCCTAGCACGTGACTATCCGATACTGGGCCGATATACACAATACTAGTATACTACGCCTGATATAGATCTTAAATATTCTTATAAGAATATGTCCGGAGAAATGGGAAGACTTGGTGCTTTGCTAGGAGTCGACCTTGTCTCGTAAATCGGTAGAACGTAGTACTTGGTACGTACGTGATTCGGATACTCCGACGACCGTATTTACTGCCAACATATCCGGGGATCTCATGGGTCGCTTCCAATAATCCACCGATGACGCATAACTCGCACTCTTAAATAATCTGGGATTATAGTAGAGAGAGAAAATTAATCTAGGATTAATTACGGAGATATTTTATCTAGGATAAAATATCGTCTAGAGAGAGATAATGATTAATTTGGAATTAATCGGTAAATTAATATATTCGATATATTAAATGAAATTAGATTTCGACGCGGAATTAAAATTAGATTTTAATTCGGGCGAACGAATTAATTCGTTAGCGACGTGAATAGTGAATTCGCTAGGCGTAATCATTTAATTACGACGCGACGGAAATATCGCTAATTGGGAATTAGCGAACCCGAGCCCGAGTGTGATTGCGAGCGCATTCGTATTTCGAATTCGAGTGCGGCAACGCAAGTCACATCAAGCGTCAAATCATTCGTCACATCAAGCGTCAAATCAAATGTCACTTTTAGTGATGTGATTGATTGATTGATAGACACACATCAAGTCACTTTAATAAAGTGAATTGCATAGTGATGTGAGTTGTTAGAATAGTGTTTGGAGGGAAAAAGCATTTACTTTTGGTTTTAATTAATCAATTGTAATTGTTTTAATACATTTTTTCATTGAAAATATATAAAGGCATTTTTTGGAAAATGCTTAACCAACCAACACACAATTTCTTCTCTCTCATTTTTCTCTTCTTCTAGTCACGCCCAAAACTGTTTTTCTTCACTGGTTTTGAACCAGAAATGGCGTGAATAAAGGGAAGCATAGAGTGGTTTTTCATGGTGAAAATCCAAGTGCTAGCACACTTACGAGACTTGCGAAGGTGGTAGGGAGGTTCACCCATGAGTCGGGATTCGTTTGACGCAATCTTGGAGCTCATTTTCGCAGCTCAAAATTATGTTTTGGAGGGCAGTGAACTGCTGCAGTGGGCGTGAATGGCAGTGCACTTTGTGGCTTCATTCGTCTTCAAATCGTCTCAACCGATCGATGTGAGTATTCCGCTACCTCCTTTGATGTATTCACACATGATTTCATGTCTTGTTTGATCTTGGGACCTAGAAACAAACCTAATAGTCTCGTAGTGTGCTAGCACTTGCGATTTTTGCCACAAAAATCCAACTCTAAGCTTCCCTCACTGCTCACGTTTTTGACAGAACCAGTGAACATTTTGGAGCCCCTTGGGCGTGAGAAGTAGAGAGAAAGAGAGAAGAGAGTTGTGTTTGGTTTGTGAAATTTGTGTATCTTATACACTAATTTGAATTTCAAATTCATTTCACATTAATTTGGCTTTCAAAAAGCAAACCATTAAAGCCATAAATGGCACAACCACTCACATCACTTCCATCAATCATGAATAGTGACTTGCGTCAATCACTCAAAGTGAAAGACATCCATCACTTGATTGACGAATGATGTGACGCTAGATGTGACTAGCGATTTGACGCTTGATTTGACGTGCCGCACTCGAATTCGAAATGTGAATGCGCTCGCAAATAATCTCGGGCTCGGGTTCGCTAATTCCAAATTAACAAATTTTCCGATGCGTTGTAATTAAATGATTACGCCTAGCGAAATCACTATTCTCAACGCTAACGAATTAATTCTAAATTAATTCGTTCGCCCGAATTAAAATCTAATTTTAATTTCGCGTCGAAATCCAATTTCGTTTAATATATCAAATATATTAATTTCTCGATTAATTCCAATTAATCGTTACCTCTCTTTATTTATATTTTATCCCAGATAAAATATCTCCGTAATTAATCCCAGATTAATTTTCACTCTCTTCTAATTAATCCCAGATTAATTTAGAGTGTGAGTTATACGTCATCGGTGAATCTTTGGGAATCGACCCATGAGATCCCCGGATATGTTGGCAGTAAATTCGGTCGTCGGACTATCCGAACACGTAAGTACCTCATACTACGTTTATACCGATTTACAAGACAAGGTTGGCCTCTAGAAAAGCGCCATGCCTACCCAATTCTCCGGAAATATCCTTACAGGAATAAAGGATCTGTATCAGGCGTAGTATACGTAGTATTGCGTATTTCTGTCCAGTATCGGATGATCACGTGCTAGGCCTGGGGCTGGAATTGTGTCTGCCCCGTACGAAGCACATGTCGGATGTCTGGTAACTAGTCTCTATAATCGGATAAACATGACCTTGTCATTTTATCCCGATAGCTGCAGCATTTAAGAGAACCAGTCCCGTATCCTACGTGACCATCATCTCCATATGACTGGAGTGACACTTCCGTCTTGACATCACACCCAACACACTACGATTCTCAATATACCCAGTATTGGCGTACACAGAACCCGTTAAAGCCCTGGACGACCGCAACCAAAGTATATTGATTGTCGTAAGTATTAGCGGTGTAAGTCTCAGGTTAAGACCAAATACACCTACCCTGATTTCGGACTTCCATAGACACATAGTCATACAAATAGTGACGCTATGGGTCATAATTGTCCAACAATCTCCCACTTGGCCTATAGCCAGTCACTCGAGTGTCTGACACCCGAATTATGTACGGTTGGCTCAAATTACTGAGAAAAACTTTCATCAGCGGATTTGCATGATTATCGTCAGATACGATTTATTCGATCATCACATCGCCACGATGTATGATCCGAACGAATCAAATGAATAGTCGAAGTATATATATGGATCGTTGATAAGACCATTAATTCTTTAGCCTGTGCTGACGCCTAACTCAGCTGCTAACAGAATTATATCTAATCTAATTAGATTTATTACCGACCCAGAAGGCTTCTATTGCTGCCTCAGCTGCAGCAATAACCCACATTTGTTGTTTATTCGGTAACGTATCTTGCTTGGAAGATTTGCAGCTCACTGTACCATTATTCAAACTTTAGTACCGTTTGCGACTTATAGTCGTCTTTATCGGTTTAGGAAACTTGCTATAGTGATCCCAGTCACTTCAAGTTCTCATTCTCCATAGATTAAGACAGCATCCTTAGTTCTCTAAGATAATAACGGATGTTCTTAACTTCAATCCAGTGACTATCACTTGGATTGGCCTGTTTGTGACTTCATATGCTCAAAGCGTATGAGACACCAGGTCGCGTACATTTTTCAATGTACAATTCCACGGAGAGTTTTCGAAAGCCAAGCTTTCGCCGATTGTTATTATGGGAATATCATTTCCAAGAAATGACGTATTATCATTATTATATAGGACAACGATTGTCAGTGCGCTCCCACTAACCCTCTTATATACACAAGAATCATTTCGTTTTTAATTAAATCATAAACCATTATGATTACATCAAAACGACAATTTCAAGAACCTAATGCTTGCTTCAATCCAAACATGGATCGAATAACCCGCAAACCTTGTTTGCTAGTTATGGTACGACAAAATCGACATGATGTTGTAAACATCCTCCAAAAGGTTTCCTTTTCAGGAAAGCGATTTTCCCTTAATGTTGTCATATTTCATAAATGAAACATGCAGCTTTAGCAAGCATTTTCCAAATGGATTTACCGTGGCAACAAGTAAAAGGTTTCGTCGTAATTAACACAATGTTGATAACGATACCTTTCCGCTAAAAGCCTAGCTTTATACATTGGTATGTTGCCATCAATGTATGTCTTCCTTGAAGACTAATAAAGTACGAATAGGCACAATGCCTTGTGGTACATCAACTAGTATCCAAACTGGTTGATATACATGGAATCCATTTCGGATTCATGACACTTTGCCATGATGGGGAGTCGATACCTTGTATCACTTCCTCATACGTAGTGAGTTGGTATACCTCAATAAGATATAAATCTTTATGAGGTGAGATCAGAAAACCCATACCCCAGGTTATTTTCTGACTCTCTCCAACATACGCGGTTCTTGTGTATACGAAGATCAATGGTAATAGTTTCATCCTTGATGAACTATTTATGTTCCATTAAGAATCGGTGTCAGGAATAGTATTACTCCGATTTTCATCGAGTTTTACTATCCTCCCACTTACCACTGCATATCGGTATTCCTCTTAGGAAAACCGCATGGTGAACAACAATCTAATTGTTCTCTCATGAGTTGTATAAGTACAATACTTATGGTATCCCTAGGATATCCTACAATTGGCACTTATCCAATTTGGGTTTTAGTTTGGTATCATCCAAACATATGCCTAACATACCCAAATGTTCAGGAATGAGAAACCCGGTTTCTTTCCCGTTCATATCTAATATGATATCTGTCAAACATATATTTATGGAACCTTATTCTAAATAAGTTTTGCACTGTTTAAAGCATATCCGTTGAAGGAAATGGTAGCTCAGAGCGACTCATGATTAGCCTTATCATGTCTAAGACAATTCGGTTAATCCGTTCGGACACACCGTCAAACTGACGTGTTCCGGGAGGAGTCTTCATTTGAAAGAATATTATACTCTTTCAAGTATTTTAGAAACTTATTGCTTAAGTATTTTCATTACGGTCTCACCGTGACGGTTTAATACTTTAGCCGATCTGTTTGTGTATTTCGTGTCGAAAACTCTAAGAGTTTCCGATTTGTGTTCTTCAAAAGAAACACATAACCATAACGCGATGCCACATCCGTATAGGTCACGAAATATGCATATCCACAACTAGCCTAGCTAGACATGGGCCCACTTGCTTAACTATGAACTAGGGCTAACAGATCAGTGGCATTTACACTTTTACCAAGTAAATAGTGTTTTAGGCACTTTGCCCAATAAACTAGATTCGTAGACTTTATTTGATTGGAATCAAATCAGTCATAGTACCCACTCTTCGAAAGTGTGGATATACGATTCTTGTTTAATTGTGTCCCAGACAACAATGCCACAATAAAGTTTCTTCTGATCAAATTAGTTTGAGCTATTTATTTGTCATGTTATATATTTAAGATTTTATTTATATTCAAAATATAAATTCTGTTATTCACATCTAATGTGTTTATCTCAATATCATCCTTATATAATAAAACACTTTAGTGTTCTAGAATATAAAGGTTCACCCGCAGCGGGTCAAACACTAATATAAAGATAATGTATCTAGTCAAACTTGTTACATTATAACAATTCCCTAATTTAAGTACACACCCGAGGGTAGTTCCTAAACTTAGGTATCTACGGTTAAAACAGCGACTTTCGTCCAGTTTCCTATTCGCAGATAAATCTCTATTGAAGTCAGTATCCTGTTCAAAACAGATTCTGAACATCAATACATATACTTATGTATCACACTAAGTATTTAAATCCAATTCAATACTAGTAGTGAACATAATTATGACAAACATATTTGAAGTCAGAGCCTTGCTCGTCTTCAATTCCTTTATGTCTGCTTTGTCCAAACGGAAGTCACGCTTCCGCGATCCTGTTTGCCACATCCAGGCAGACATTTTGGGATATGTCCTTTATCTTCCCAGAAGATTATAATGATTTTGCCTTTGCCAATTTTCCACATTCTAGAAGCCTTTGGCCAAGCCTTGGCCTTCTAGAATATCGAAGTATGGTGCGACTAGCGCTACTTGCCTAATTGCAAACTTTGACTTTATCTCCTTGAGAATAGTCATTAACTCTCAAAGAGTTATGTATTGCAATTTAGTACTTCTAAGATCTAAAATAGATTTATGAAGATCCTTCATTTTCTTTATCATACTTTTAAGGATCTAATCCTTAGTTCTGATTCAGAAATTAAGGAGTCTATTGCGATAAGTATAATGGATTAAGCACTAAAGTTATCATCACATTAATCTTCCAAGATTATGCTCTACTATTTGCTTAACTCCGGGCTTAGGCATAATAAGTTATTTTATCAAATAAAGTAACTTAGTATTTTCCAGGACCATCCTGATATTTATTCCAATTTGAAAATTAAACCATTTAAATACATTTTCCCTAGGATTATGTATTAAACGTCAATCTTTCAATTTATCTTGATTTTAAGTCCAACTATTTAATCAACGATTTCGGTACTATTTTATTATAATGATTACAATAGTCCAACTATTTAATCAACTATAATTTTATAGATTAAAATCAATTATATTGATTACTATAATCCAATTATAAAATCAAATATAAATGAATAGTTTGAATATATAGTCCAACTATTTATTAAAACAACATTTAAATATTAGTCCAACTAACATTTAATTTATTTTACGAATGATATTTGTGAATGAGCGCGTATGACAAGTAATTAAACGAATATTGCAAATTCAATTCTTGCCTCCCACTATTTTTCGGCGAGCCTCTAACCCTCTGTCGAGTACTCGGGAAATCGTGTTTCCTAGTGGGCTAGGATCCCGTTAAATATCACACAATCTTGACTTTGGCCAACAAATTGTATGATAATTAACTAGGTAGATCTCTAAGATCGATTGGATCCAATCCAATTCCTAGATCCGGTAGGGGGACATCCAAGTTCGAAACATATATCTTATATATGCCAATACATCAAATGTATTACCTAACCTTTTTCCTCTGAATCAACTAAGCCTTGGCTTTGGCACAACAAACTTAGTGATCCCAGTCAAGCGCGACCCATTGACCATGGAAAGCTTCGTAATCAATGTCGATGGACATGAAGTGGTCTTGACTTTGGCCAACAAACCACAACTTGGACAAGACACTGATATGGAACAAAGCCTTCGTGATTCAAACACTCCTCGACGGACAAAGGCCTTGACTTTGGCCAACAAGCCAATGCCAGTCTCGGATCTTGAGTGAGAATCACTCAATGGAAGGAAAAACGCTTAATATTATGCGAGGGTTTTTCGAGTGCATATTGGCAACCAATTTATTATCTTTGTTAAGGTCTCATCATCATACACCCTTAAACATGCATTCTAAACACATAATAAAGCGCATGATAAAATAATAATGATATGTGGATGGATACTTTACACAATGATCCTAGATCAAATCTCTCCCTTTCTCTCTCCCGCTAGCATAAGTATTTACTTCTACCCGGTACACTACACTTCGAAAGAAACCTCATTTACATTGAGGGGAATAGGTGAGAAGAGAATACAAAGAAATGAGAGGTAATAAGGCTGGACACGCATGTCCAATTAATAAATCAAATTTATTACAACAATTTCTAAAATTGTCCCACCCATCTAATAACCATCCGATATACATTATTCATGCATCGCAACCATGTATCCACACAAGCATGTTATCAATCAATCTAATCAAATTAATTAATCTGATAATTAGTGATCATCCAATGTTCAAACAACGATTTGATTTTGCTCGAGTCAAACTCGTTTTTGCGAATAAGTACTTAAAGTACATATTCTCGAATTAAATTAAACTACATAATTAAATCCATTTAATATGCATTCAATTCTAATTCACTATTTAATTCCAAATTAAATACTACACTTTATTAATGAACTTTTACGACTTAAATTCCAAATTTAATCGTTACGGGTCTCAAAGCCCGATTAATATCCAATATTAATTAATTAAAGTCCAATGGGCTTTTAATTAATTTCTTGAGGCGTGGAATTTTGGTCAACTCGGGTCAAACCGAATAACAAAATCCAATCCGGGAATTACCCCGTAAGCCCAGAAATCAAATTAGGCCCATTAGGCCCAATTAAACTTTAAAGGTTCATTAAGTCACATTTGGGCTTTATGGATGTGGTTTTGGGCCCAATTGGATCCAACCAATTTTGCCTAAACCCAACTTTGTACAACAAAGCCCAGTAAGCCCGTTTACAACATTAAAGCCCAAATCCAATTTTAAGGCCCAATTATAATTAAATCACAAAAACCCAATTTCATAATTTAATTACATAAAGTGTATTACACAATTAATTACCCAATTAATATTTCTAAAACATTAATTAACATAACTAATCATGCTCATTTTCATCATCACATGTCCAACACATTTTGATTAAAATCAAACCATAATTACATGCTCAAAGTCTCGGCCAAGGGAGGGGATTTGTGTCCGATTCGAATTCAATCCAATTAATTCCACAATCGACATTAAATCACATTCCCGAATGATTCTAACTCATCCAATGAATCAAAAATAAAAAATCCAAGACTAATAGGGCAACTCTACATTCGGCCAACATAGAAAATTTGGGGAAAATTATTCCAAATCAATTTCTTGAAATTGATCCAATCAAACTTCAATTCAACGTGTTTTAAACATACTCATTCATCCAATTTCACAAAATCATGCTTAAATACAAATTACCCAAATTTTAAGCCCTAAACATTTCATGCTCAAACCTTGCTCTAGATGCCATTGTTGGTTTCTATTAAGGTCGCAAGATCAATTATAAGCATGAATCAAGTGTGAATAACAATCGAGGAAGTTGCAGAATACTCACATCGATCGGTTGAGCAACGCGGAGGCAACAAAATCAACATTCTGCCTTCTGTTCACTGTCACGGCAGTAGCAGTCCATGCTCACTGTTTTGGCCTTCGTTTTGGTCCTTCGTCAAGCTCCGAGCTTCATCGAACGGTTCCCGGCTCATGGGTGGACTTCCCAATCACCTTCGCATGTCTCGTAGTGTGCTAACACTTGCGATTTTTGCCACAAAAATCCAACTCTAAGCTTCCCTCACTGCTCACGTTTTTGACAGAACCAGTGAACATTTTGGAGCCCCTTGGGCGTGAAGAGTGAGAGAAAGAGAGAGAGAGAGTTGTGTTTGGTTTATGAAATTTGTGATCTTATACACTAATTTGAATTTCAAATTCATTTCACATTAATTTGGCTTTCAAAAAGCAAACCTTTAAAGCCATAAATGGCACCAACCACTCACATCACTTCCATCAATCATGAATAGTGACTTGCGTCAATCACTCAAAGTGAAAGACATCCATCACATGATTGACGAATGATGTGACGCTAGATGCGACTAGCGATTTGACGCTTGATTTGACGTGCCGCACTCGAATTCGAAATGCGAATGCGCTCTCAAATAATCTCGGGCTCGGGTTCGCTAATTCCAATTAACGAATTTTCCGATGCGTCGTAATTAAATGATTACGCCTAGTGAAATCACTATTCACGTCGCTAACGAATTAATTCTAAAATAATTCGTTCGCCCGAATTAAAATATAATTTTAATTCCGCGTCGAAATCCAATTTCTTTTAATATATCAAATATATTAATTTCTCTATTAATTCCAAATTAATCGTTATCTCTCTTAATGATATTTTATCCCAGATAAAATATCTCCGTAATTAATCCCAGATTAATTTTCTCTCTTTTCTAATTAATCCCAGATTAATTTAGATGTGAGTTATACGTCATCGTGAATCTTTGGGAAGCGACCCATGAGATCCCCGGATATGTTGGCAGTAAATTCGATCGGCGGATTATCCGAACACGTAAGTACCTCGTGCTATGTTTATACCGATTTACAAGACAAGGTTGGCCTCTTGCAAAGCGCCATGCCTACCCAATTCTCCGGAAATATCCTTACAGGAATAAAAGATCTTTATCAGGCGTAGTATACGTAGTATTGCTTATTTCTGTCCAGTATCGGATGATCACGTGCTAGGCCTGGGGCTGAAATTGTGTCTGCCCCGTACGAAGCACATGTCGGATGTCTGGTAACTAGTCTCTATAATCAGATAAACATGACCTTGTCATTTTATCCCGATAGCTGCAGCATTTAAGAGAACCAGTCCCGTATCCTACGTGACCATCATCTCCATATGACTGGAGTGACACTTCCGTTTTGACATCACACCCAACATACTACGATTCTCAATATACCCAGTATTGACGTACACAGAACCTGTTAAAGCCCTGGACGACCGCAACCAAAGTATATTGATTGTCGCAAGTATTAGCGGTGCAAGTCTCAGGTTAAGACCAAATACATCTACCCTGATTTCGGACTTCCATAGACACATAGTCATACTACCAATGAAATTCTGAGGGGGTCTATCCAGAGCGAAGCTTTTTCCCGTACCATCGGTGAAACACAACCTCCTATTACACTTGCATGAGTATCCTATACCCAAATATATGAGAACTATGCCATTGTGCCCTCACAACGCGCACAAGTGTAATACTAGTCTTTTACGTATTTATCGATGTCCAATCTCGATAATACTCTGACTAGGGATATTTAATGATTTATCAATAGTGGACTGATACTGTCTCATATCATTCTCCGTCTAGGAACAAATCATAGGGACCTCCTATCATTTATATATATCTAGGTGATCTAATCACAAATGATAAGAGTGCAATCTCCTTTGTCATATAGTTAATTTGTACAACAACACCATGATCCGTACTAATAGTGACACTATGGGTCATAATTGTCCAACATCAACAACATCAATTCTGAAACATTCCTCTTCTTTTTCATCACTCAGGAATTTCATGGCTTTGAAAACATTAAAGGTAACTTCTTAGTCCTGCACTTTCATGGTCAGTTCTCCTTTTTGTACATCAATTACAGTTCGACGTGTAGCCAAGAATGGTCTCCCAAGGATGATAGGAACATCTTTGTCTTCTTCCATGTCAAGGATAATGAAATCTGCTGGGAGAATGAGTTTGTCCACTTTGACCAGTACATCTTCAACTACACCTCTCGGAAATGCGAGCGTTCGATCAGCAAGTTGCAGATAGACTGAGGTAGGCATTGCTTCTCCAATTTACAGTTTCCTGTAAATTAAAAAAGGACATCAAATTAACTTTGCACCTGAATCACATAAAGCCTTACCGATATAATGTTCTCCAATTGTGCAAGGAACTGTGAAACTGCCAGGATCTTTCAACTTCAGTGAAGTTTCCTTTGAATGATGGCGCTGCATTCCTCCGTCAATGCTACAGTCTCATAATCTCCCAATCGTCATTTTCGTGAAAGAATGTCTTCATGAATTTGACATAGCTGGGCATTTCTTCCAAGGCTTCTGCAAATGGAATGTTGATATGCAGCTTTTTGAACACCTCCAAGAATCGAGCAAACTGTTTATCCGATTTGTTTTTCTGGAGTCGTTGAGGAAAATGTGGAGGTAAAGTGATTCTTTCTTGATATTTTTCCTTTGCTTCTTTTTCCTCCATCTGTGGAACTGCATCTTTTGGAACTTCTTCAATGGTTGCCTTGATTCCAACATCTTTGTTGATTTCAGTGCCACTTTTCAAGGTAATGGCTTGACATTGCTCCTTCTATCGGTTTCTTGGATTTGGTTCTGTGTTACTGGGAAGATTTCCTGGTGGTCTGTAACTCTGAGCATTGGCCAGTTTGTCCAATTTGATTCGCCAATGCTTTGATAGAAGCAGATTGGCTCTGAATCATAGCATCGTATTTTTTTAACTGAGCCATCACTTCTGCAATTCCTGGTTCTTTTTCATGCTCATGGTCGTTGTTCTGTTTTTGTTGGAATCCAGGTGGTGGATATTTCCTTGTCCCCGAATTATTGCTCCATGAAAAATTGGGATGATTCCTCCACCCTGGGTTGTAGGTGTTGGAATATGGATTGTTCCCCTGTCTGTTGAAATTGTTGACATAATTCACCGTTTCTTTAAGTTGGTTTGTCTCTGGTTCTCCTCCGTATGGTGAACTTGTGGATCCAGTGTTACCTTTCATGCTGAGAGTTTCCATGAATTTGCATATCTGATCCAGTTTGGCATTCACTGCAGTGTTGACTCCAACTTCATAAATTCCAGCAATTCGTTGAATCAAGCTATTTTCTATTGGCCACAAGGAATTGTTGTTAGCCATATCTTCAATTAAGTCCCAGGCTTGATCTTCTCCTTTTTCCATTAAAGCTCCTCTAGCAGCAGCATCAATTGTGGTTCTCATTATTCCAAAAAGTCCATTGTAGAAGGTTTGGACTTGTAGGCATTTTGCAATCTCATGGTGATGGCATTTCCGGAGTAAATCTTTGTACCTTTCCTAAGCTTCGTAAAGGGATTCTGAATCTTGTTGCACAAAAGATGTGATGTCATTCCTCAATTTTGTAGTTCTGGCTGGTGGAAGTAGCAAGGAAATTTGTGGCTAGAGTGTTCCAAGTTGTGATGGAACCTGCTGGTAGTGAATGTAGCCAAGCTTTTGCTTTATATTTCAAGTAATATGGAAAAACTCGCAGTCTCATTGCTTCTTCTGATGCTCTGTTGTAAATGAAAGTGCCGCAAACTTTCAGGAAGTTGCTGATGTGGGCATTAGGATCTTCAGTTGCATTTCCCCCAAACTGTACTGACTGCTGAATCATTTGAATGCATGTTTTGATGTCACACACATTTGCTGGTAAGGAAGGAAGTACAATACAGGAAATGAGGCCGTCAACCACAGGAATGGTTATGTCTCGAATAGGAATTGGTGGTGCAACCTCCAAAGGTTCAGGTTCCATTTTAATGATTGCTTCTTGGCTTTGTCGCCTTTCCCTTCTCAACTGTCTGATGGTTCTTTCAATCTCTGGGTCAAGCGGTCAGATTTCAAAGCTTCTGGTTCGTCTCATGTAGTGTCTGAGAACCTGAAACACAAGAAAACAAAAACAATACGTAAAAAATAAATTAGATACATGTAAAGGTATCTAACCTCAAAATTAATAGTGAAAGATAAATAAATCCCCGGCAATTGCGCCAAAAACTTGACCGGCGCGTAATCAAATGCGTATAATGCAAGCGCACGTATCATTCAAGTAGTATAAAAGTATCGATCCCACGAGGACTTAAAACCTTTTGTTATTAATTTATGAAGTTAAATGTTTACAAGTATCTAATGGATTGGTTGTTTGATTTGGTGGTGACTTTAAAACTTAAAACAAGTAAATAAATTTGCTTGAAAGTAGAATGAAGAAAATTCAAATTTATAAAACTATCCAGGGTTGTGAATCCTTCCAATATCTTTTTAAAAGATGAAGTGGTTATTTTACATTTGTGTAATATATTGGTTTATTAACCTGGAACACAAAATTGTGTAAAAGCCTATTCCGATGGTCAAATACATATACCCAGTATAACCCAATTAATCATATTCCTATGTTAACCAAGTTATCTGAATTCATTAAGATTAAGTTCCAATTATGGCTACCCCCGCCCGACAGGTATATTCCTATCATGTAAGGAAATTTATTAAAGGGTTATCTATCCTCAAGGAAGATCGTGGGCTATTAAGTCTAAGGTCTTAAACCTAAAATCCGTTTTCCAAGTTCATTTTAAGTTTACCGAATCAATCTTATTAATGGCCAGTTAACAAGATGCATTAAGACTAAGTCTCAATAAATAAACCTTTATATTACCCAAACCGTAATTTAACCCCTTATAAATCGGTGATATTGGACGTCATCACAACCCCAGATAACTGGCTTAGTTACGACACATATTTACGGGTAGTAAAAACTTAAATAAAATAAAAGACATAAAGTAAAATGCTGAAAAGTAAATTGCTGAAAAGTAAATGACGGAAAGTAAATGCTGAAATTAAATACTGAAAATTAAATGCTGAAAAGTAAATGCTGAAAGTAAATTGCTGAAAAGTAAAAGCTGAAAGTAAATTACTGAAAAAGTAAATAAAGTAAAAGTACAATAAAAGAAAACGCTGAGGTAAACAGATCCACTTTTATTACTTCTATTTTAGATATCTCCCTTAATATAATATATTAACTTTGCATGATAATTACCAACCATCCATATAGGCGGTATCCAGATTAAGTCAAATTAATAATTAATTACCAACCGACCAATCAGGCGGTATCCAGTTTAGTCAGGTTAAAACCAATTTAAATAATTACCAACCGACCAATATGGCGGTATCCTCGTTAAGTCAGGTTTTAACTAGTTTATATATTATAATTAAGGGAGATTAATATAAATATTAGTAATAAAAGTTTTACCTTTTACCCCAGCAAGGGGGAGTTACCTCCTCATGACTGAAAAGTAAAAACTGAAAATTAAAGAAAGAAAAGTACTGTGCGTAAAAGTAAATTACAGAAAGTAAAAATTGAAAAGTAAAGAAAAGAAAGTGCGAAAGCTGAAATTAATTACTGAAGCTGTAAATAAACAAACAAGATACAATCTTCTTAGTATTCTTAAGGAATTCCTTAGAAGAAAGTATGAAATTACAAATGAAATTGCTTGGTATTTATAGGCAAAATTTTGCCTCCATCAAATCTTCCACCAAATCCATTATTAATTGCTCCACTAATTGCTCCACCAAATCCATTATTAATTTCTATCATGTTTGGTGGGAGCGTGACTATGTTTTTTATTTTTTTGCTTTGAAAATGACTTTAATAATTACACATAACATACTTGCGGATGTTTCATCAATTTCGGTCATAAATCTCTCAGATTTCGAAATTATTTTGTTCTTCAAAGTTATAGATCCCTGAGTCTTCTTTAATCTGGAACTTGAATCAGCTTAGTCCGATATCGGAGTAAACAGTTATGCCCAATATACGACAATTGCGCAAAACTGGAATTTCTGAAACTGCACTTCGTTAGAACGCCCTTTCAAGTTTCCAATCTCCAAAATTAATATGTCAAGTCCAATTTTTTCCCTTATTTGACCCAAATTTCGTTCTAAATGATTTCATTGAGTCCCAATATTATTTTATCTGCAAAATAAACTAAAACACATCAAAACAATCATCAAACCCGAGAAACTAAACAAAATATTAAGTAAAAGGGGCGGTAAATATTGATATATTTTCCGCTCATCAGTATAGCTAACAATGACCATCGGGACACTCCTATACCCAGATGATTATGATAGATTTAACTATAGTGGATTGTTTGAGCAGTTATTATCTGATTTTGGGAAGGCCCTTCATGATGAAGTCGAGGGCAGCTATGTCAAGTTATTACCTGAAGTTGAAATTCCCGATCAGAGAAGGAGTCGAGGTAGTTAGTGGAAGCCAGAAGGCGACAATGAGTTATTTTACAGCCATTATGAAAGAAAACTTGTGCAAGTGAGGGAAAAAATGAAGGAAATAGAGGAGGAAACGACAGAAGTGGAGTCATCCGACCCCCAACTCGAGGACCCCACTCAGCTAGGGCCAAGGGAGGAATTGGAGCTGTAGGACACAGAAATCGGCAATGCTGTTCTAGGCTCGCGGCCTAGTTGGGAGTACGGAGTAGCCCACAGGGGAACTAAACCGGCGAAATAACATGGAGTCACCACCCTGTGTGAACCGGGAAAATGATTTAAGGCCGCACTCACCCCTCGTAAGGGAAACCTCAAACCGTTGGGTTCGGAATGGTCCCTTACTTATGCCACTTGTAATGATATGATTTATGCAATAAACTAAGCAAGCCTAAGCAACATATATTTCCAAGGATAATCTATTCCTAAGTTCACATGTATAAAATAAATCATCATAACGACAAACATACGATATCACACAATAATCTCATGAACATGTTGAATCATCAAACACGAAAAATAAATAACAACCTAAACATAAACGTAAATTGAACGCCTATTGTGAAAGAAGATAACCAAATCATGCATAGGGGAATAACGTACTAATGGCTAAATCATGCTTAAGAAACAAGTAACATCCTAACGACCTAATCATGTTTTAAGAAACAAGTAACATACTAACGACCTAATCATGCTTGAACACAATCTCACGAACACTTCAAATAGATAAATGCGGGAATACAAATAGATGACAACAGTAAAAGTGTCAATAATGGAATGATATGATAATTACATAATGCAAGAGAAATCACCCAAGAAGCAATCATGCATGAAATGTGATGAAAAGGACTCGGTTCACTGTATATGCATTCGTGTAGCATTTGAAAACGTGTTCGAAGGGTAAACAGAAGGTTCGCGTTCATATATCATTCGAGAACGCATTCGAACGAGATAAGACTTGATGCATGATAAAAAAAATGCATGCGCGTTCGAGTAGCGTTCGTAAACGCGTTCGAACGGACTGAGACAGAATGCATACGTTCATGTAACGTTCGTGTGGGAACACATGAACTGGACGACGCACGCTGTTCCAGGCTCGCGGCTTGGTTGGGAGTACGGAATAGTCCGAGGGACTAAACTGGAGAATAATGGAGTCGCCACCTGGTGTGAACCAGGAAAATAAGATTTAAGGCCGCACTCACCCCTCGCAAGGGAAGACCTCAAACCGTTGGGTTCGGAATGGTCCCTTACTTATGTCACTTGTAATGAAATTATTTATGTAATAATTTAATCAAGTTTAAGTAACACTTATTTCCAAGAGTATCATGCTTCTAAATTCACATGCATACATCAACAAGTTCATCTAAATTTATATGTAACACATATCCGAATTTGCAGACAGCCTATTAGCATGTAATCTATGTCTCAATTTGCATACATAAAGATTAACATACGGCAAGCATACAAGTTAATAAACACATTATACTCATACATGTGGGGAATACAGATGAACGACACTTACACAATCTTGCATAATGCATAGAAACAATCAGGTTTATCATATAAAGGAATAGCTACTAGGGACAATTATGTACGAAATCTGATGAAATAACTCAGTTCAGTGGGTGCGCATTCGCGTAGCGTTTGAGAACGCGTTCGAATGGTAAACAGAAGGTTCGCGTTCGTATAGCGTTCGAGAACGCGTTCGAACGGAGCCAGACCTGATGCATGAAACACTAAGAAGATGCGTGCGCGTTCGCGTAGCGTTTGATAACGCGTTCGAATGGTAAACAGAAGGTTCACGTTCGTATAGCATTCGAGAACGCGTTCGAATGGAACCAGACATGATGCATGATGAAACTAAGAAAATGCGTGCGCGTTCGCGTAGCGTTCGAGAGCACGTTCGAACGGTAAACAGAAGGTTCGCGTTCGTGTGGCGTTCGAGAACGCGTTCGAACGGAACCAGACCTGATGCATGCAACACATTCATAGACAAACAAATCCACAATGTGGGACCTCACGTATCCGATTGAACTCATCTCACATCCAATCGAATATACACCAACCGGCGTGACAAAGCATCGTGGTAAAGGGTTTTAACCCCTCCAAATAGGGGACCCTTAATTCGACTTACTAAGCCCATGCACTCGATCGCATCATGCATACAAAGAATAAGGACAATCATATCAAACTTAGTATGTCCGATTGAACATATCTTATATCCAACCGAACACACATCAACCGGCGCGGCAAAGCATTGTGGTAAAGGATTTTAACCCCTCCAAATAGGGGACCTTTAATCCGACTTGCTAAGCCCATGCGATCGATTGTATCATACATACAAAAATAAAGGCAATCACATCAAACTTAGTATGCCCGATTGAACATATCTTGTATCCAACCGAACACACATCAACCGGCGCGGCAAAGCATTGTGGTAAAGGATTTTAACCCCTCCAAATAGGGGACCTTTAATCCGACTTACTAAGCCCATGCGCTTGATTGTATCATGCATACAAATAATGTGCGGAATTCAAATGACGAAAAATAATTAAATCAAAGCAATATAAAACAAAAGAAAGTGTCATTTACTCAAGCGGTACGTGGAGTTGTATCCCGAGTACAGATCATACTACCGTCCATTCGAAATCGGCTATGAAATTTATGTCCGGGTTTCCATCCGATATACCGCGAGAGTTGACACATCTCTCATTTTATTCCAAAGCCACAACATACAGTATCTCATGATCCATGCATATTTATCTACTCAAGGGCCACAACATGCATTTCAACATAACAATCATGCAAGCAATACTCAATAAATAATAAAAATAAAACAGAAAACGAATGTGGAAAATACCCTCAGGTCTAACCTTTTATGTCGACTTTCGAACTCGCGTTTCACGGCCGTCGGAAGGGCTATCACACCGCAACTTTTCTGGTTCACTGGTTTGCGTTTTACCTCGATGTTTCGCTGCTCAAGCTACTATTTTGACCTCTGTTTTACTGCTGTTTCCTCACGGTTTCTGCTTACTGTTTCAGGTCTCGTTTTGGTGTTTTAATGGACTGTTTTGTGCGGTTTCAGGGTGCAATTTTGGGTAGTTTTGGGGACTGTTTTGGGGTGTTTTTGTCTCGGTTTACTGGTTGTGTTCTGGATAGTTTTCGGTTACTATTTTTGGCTATATTTTGGGACTTCCTTCAGTGGTTTTACTCACTGTTTTCAGGGGTTATTCAAAGGCAGTTTTAAGGACCAGAGAGAGGGTTACGTTGAAGGCAATATACTGGTTGGTTACGTGTGTATAAGGGCTGTAGGCTGTCAAATATTAAGTGAGGCAGGGGGCTATTATGCGTGAGGAGGCAGGCTGTTTGGGCGTGGGGCCTGAAAGTTGGCAGGTGAGTCCATGGCGTAATGGTTTGAGGGTACAAGGGCAGTTAATCGTGGTGGTGTGAGTGCCGAGTGATCTTCAGTGCGTGAGGCAGGTGATGACACTGCTTTGTTCGTGGCTGTGGGTTGTTTAGGGCTGGTGTTAGTGGCTGTGATGATTCGTAATGAGGGTAACGTGAGTGGAGTCTGGTAGGCGGTGAGTGGCAGTGAATTGGGCAATATGTGTGAAGGCTAAAGACGTGTTGAATAGGTTTTGTTGATGGTTATTTGTGAGGGCAGTGAATGGAGGCAGTGGGCTCGTTAGTGGGTTCTTTGTGCGTTTGAGGCAATTGAAGCAGTTTATTTTTTTTGTGTATTATTGCCGTGAGTGAGAGAGAGATTGGAGAGGAGGATGGCTTGGAAAAGTGTTGTTTATATAGAGAATGACTAGGGCTTCACCTTGTCTCACAAGGAAGGGATTTGATTTGGTGTCTAAGAAGGAAAGCAATGGATTGAGGGGGGACAAATTTGGCTTAGATTAGGAAGTCAATATCTTTAATTTGTTATAATTGATTTTAATTTAGTATGTGATTTTGGTTAGTTATGAAGTTAATATATTTGATTTTTCTTAATTAGGTATGATTATATTTTTATGTTTTATTTAATTGGTAAATGGTTTAATTATTTTATTTAATTCAATTACATTATCTAATTAATATTTAATTTAATTTACCATGTGTTTTAAATGTGTTTTATTAATTGGGATGTGTTTTATAGGCTTTGGTGGGCTAATTGGGCTGGGGTGTGAGGCTAGCAACAAAACCAGAAATACCGACGCCGTTCAAACGCCCCTTCGAACGCTACACGAACGCCCGCAATCTGCTTGACGTTCGAACGAAGTAACGAACGCAGCACGAACAAAAACAGTGAACTTGCGAAATGAATCCGATGACGTACTTATTCTGAATTTCCCCTTCCGACGTCCGTTTCCCGAAATATCCTTAACTAAAAAGGTAGTGCCTCCAACTGAGACTCATCATCGGGTTTCACATGCAAAACTGCAATGCCTACAGTCCGAAAACGCGTTCGATCGAGATTACCAAAATGGCATCTGAAACGACACAAACACATGTATGGATTGAACAAATACACAATGTAGGACCTCGTGTGCCCAATTGAACACATCTCATATTTAATCGAGTGCACCTCGTCCGGCGCAGCAAACATCGTGGTAAAGGTAGCCTTTAGGCATTTCCCTCGAATAGAGGACCTTTAATCCACCCTAGTTAGCCCATGCGCACTAGAATGCAATGCATGCGTAAATAAAGCAATGATATGCAAATGGTAAATGACATAATAAAAGGTGCGGCAAAACATCGTGGTAAAGGTAGCCTTCATGCGTTTCCCTGGAATAGAGGACCTTTAATCCACCCTAGTTAGCCCATGCGCATTATATTACAATGCATACAAATGAATGAGACAATAATGTGGAACTCCATATATCCGATTAAACATATCTCACATTCAATCAAACATACTTCGTCCGGCGCGGCAAAGTATTGTCTTAAAGGTAGCCTTTTAGACTTTTCTTCCCTCAAATAGAGAACCTTTAGACCAACATACTAAGCCATGCGCACTATATCATCAATACACAAGCAAGTTACTTGCGGAAAGTAAAAGACGGAATATAAAATGTGAATAATAAACAAAAAAGATAAAATAAAGATTTGCTGTTTGCTCAAGTGGTACATGAAGTTGTTTCCCAAGTACAGACCGCACTACCGTCCATTCGGATTCGGCTATGGAATTTACGTCTGGGTTTCCATCCTATATACCACAAGAGAAGACACATTTTCCCATCCATTCAAAGGCCACAACATGCATCCACAATTGACTCTCATGCGAAGAAAATAAATAAAACAATTAAAAGATGAATGAAAATAAATAAGAAAAGTTCCCTCAGGTCTAACCTTTTAAATCGTCTCTCGGAATAACGGTACATGGTCGTCGGAAGGGTTGATGCTCCGCAACTCCTCCGGTTCACTGGTTTAACATTTTCCCTCGCTGTTTCACTGTTTGGGCCGCTGTTTTCGCTCTATTTCACTGCTGTTTTGCTGCTGTTTTTAGTCACTGTTTAGCGGTAAATAGAGGACTGTTTTGGAGATGTTTTATGCGGTTTTTGGGACTGTTTTTGTTGTGTTTCAGGGGTATTTTTGGTGGTTATAGGGGCTATCTCATGGGTTGTTTTAGGGGCTGTTTCAGGGGCTGTGTGCAGTAAAATTTAGGCTGTTTTGGGTTAACTCAGGGACTATTTTCGGGGTGTTTTTGGGACTGGTTTGTGGGCTGATGGTTTCATGTTTGGTTTCTGCATGTGTTAGTTTGTGTCTCGGCAGTTTGTGCTTGTTTGTGGCCGTATGTGAGGGCCCTAATCAGTGTGTGGAGTGCATGGCTTATATGTATGAGTCGGTGTGGAGTCAAGGGGCAAAGGGGAGTGTGACGTGAGTGGGCAGTGCGTGGTCTGCCAGGTGCGTTTGATGCTTGAGGGCTGCTTAGGGGCTTACGTGTTGAAGGCTAATGCTTGCAGGGGGTTTCTTTTATTTGTTGCTATTCGGTCAGTGCATGTAGGATTGATGGGTATTTGGCATTTTGTTTGTGTCGGTGAAGACTAGCCATGAAGGAAGATTGGGACGTGTCTGTGCATTGACGGATGGGCTGGCAGAGTGTTCGTGTGTCTTTGTGGGATGTCCGAGAGTGAGGCAAGGTTTGGCTTTCGTTTTGGTGAAGTCGTATGAGTGTTTTCTTTTGTGTTTTACCGTGAGAGTCCAGAGCCTTAGGATTGCATTAGTGTTATGTTTTATATTTACAAGCTAGGGTTATGGTTGTGCATGAGATTTTAAAATAAGGAAACAAGATCAAGTAAATTAGGGATGGATTTAATTAATTTAAAAAGGGAAAGGATAATTGTATTTTGGTGGGAGAATATATTTAAATTGGTATGTGATTTATTTAAATTAGGAATTTAATTTAATTGGTTTTAATTTAATTTAATTTAATTTGTGTTTTAAATATGTTTTAATTATTTCTTGGATTGGGCTTGGGTGAGATGGGATTGGTGTGTGTCTTAGTGATGTGTGGGCTTGGTGTGTGGTTTGTGGGGGTTTGGGCTAAGGGTGTGTTATAAAACGAAAGTCCAACAAGCAAACCTGAAGCATAAACAAACGAATTAATTCCAACAATATGTCAATTCTTGACTCTTCCCTTCCGACGTCTGTTTCCCGTGACTTTCGCAACTTAAGAGGTAATGTCTCCATATGAGACTATCATCGGAACTAACATGAAAAAATGAAGTGCCTACTTTGATGGGACTTATGCAGTGTGTGACAATGACAATCCTTACAAAGTTGTGCAATTCATTTTTACTTACCTGGCTCGCCAGCTGCCACTTGACTTGCCTGCTGCTTCGCCTCGACCCTGGGACGCATCCCAATACCGCTGACAATGTGGTTCACGAACCTGGGAAGCATCCCCAAAACTGATAATGCATGGGGCCAACGACCCTGGGACGCATCCTGATAACTGTAACCGATAACGGGGGCCTCGACCCTGGGACGCATCCCAATACCGCTGACAATGTAGGTCACAAACCTGAGACGCATCCCCAAAACTGATGATGCATGGGGCCAACGACCCTGGGACGCATCCTGATAACTGCAACCGACAACGGGGGCCTCGACCCTGGGACGCATCCCAATACAGCTGACAATATGAGTCATGACCCTGGGACGCATCCCCAAAACTAATTATGCATGGGGCTAACGTCCCTAGGACACATCCTGATAACTGCAACCGACAACGTGGGCCTCGACTCTGAGACACATCCCGATAACATTGACAATGTGGGTCACGACTCTGGGACGCATCCCCAAAACTGCTGATGATGTGGGTCACGACCTTGGGACACAACCCAAAAACTGCTGATACTGATGCTGATGTGGATGTAGGCCTCAACCCTGATACTAATCTCCAAAACTGATACTGATGCTGATGTGGGCCTCGACCCTGGTGACCGGCGTAAACACACACGTATAACGCAAGCGCACGTATCGTTCAAGTAGTATAAAAATATCGATCCCACGAGGACTTAATTCCTACTGTTGTTATTAATTGTTGAATCTATTTATTTACAAATATCTAATTAAATGGAGATGAGAGAGATTGTTTGTTTGTTTGGTTGAATGTGACTTTGCAAAATAAATAAATAAATAAAAAGACAAAAGAAAATACTAAGGAAAATAACAAAAGACACAAAGATCTAGGGTTGTGATTTATTCCAATATCATTATAAAGATGAAGTGATTATTTTATAGTTAGGAAATACAATGATTTATTAACCTGGAACACGAAATTATGCGAAAGCATCTGTCGATGGTCAGACACAAATACCCAGTATAACCCAATTGAACCATATCCTATGTCAACCACATTATCTGGATTCATTAAGATTAAGTTCCAATTATGGCTACCCTCGCCCGACAGGTATATTCCTATCCTGTACGGAAATCTATTGAAAGGGTTATCTATCCTCAAGGAAGATCGTGGGCTATTGAGTCTAAGGTTTTAAACTTAAAATCTCTATGTCTAGTTCATTTTAAGTTTACCTAATCAATTTTATTAGTGATCGGTTAATAAAAAGCATTAAGATTAAGACTCAATAAATAAATCATTATATTACCCAAACTATAATCTAACCCTTATAAACTGTTGATATTGAAATTTATCACAACCCCAGATAACTATTTAGTTACAACACATAACTAGGACTAATAACTGAAAGATAAAAGACATAAAATAAAAATGCTGAAAAGTAAATACTGAAAAGTAAATTGCAATAAAATAAAATGCTAAGGTAAAAGGAATTACTTTTACTACTACTAATTTAGATATCTCCCATAAAATAATATATAAACTTGTGATATTATTTAACCAACCGACCAATCTGGCGGTATCCTGATTAAGTCCAATTAAGTCCAACCAGCCATATAGGCGGTAATATTTGTCCATAATCCAGCCATAAAGGCGGTACCAAAATAAATTTACCAACCGACCAATCTGGCGGTATCCTTGATTAATCAGGTTCAAACCAACAGAAAATAAATATACCAACCGACCAATATAGCGGTATCCTTTATTAATCAGTATTTTAAAGTGTAAATATATTATTTTTAAGGGAGATTAATCTAAATAGTAACAGTAAAAGAATTACCTTTCACCCTAGCTGGGAAATTACTTTCTCATGAATAGTAAAAACTGTAAAAAGTAAAAAGTAAAAATTAAATTACTATTATTACAAATGGTAATTAAAATAAATTACAAATAAATAAATAAAGAGAGAGAGAGGTTTTTAAAATTCTGAAATTCGCGCAGTATTTATAGAAATATTTTTCACTGTTCCAGCGTCGCGACGCCAAGGACCTCAGCGTCGCGACGCTGGATTTGTCACTGTTTGTCGACGTGGCACGCTGAGAAGGCGACACGTGGCATGGCGGCTGACTGTTCACGCGACACGTGGCAAGGCGGCTAAGACTCAATTATTGTGATGACGTCATTGATGACGTCATGCTGATGTGGCGATGACGTGGCGCTGACGTGGCGATGACGTGGCTCTGGCGTGTGTTGCAATTGTCGGCACAATAGGATTGCGACACGTGGCGACACGTGTCACGCTGTGATTGGCTGATGCTGACGTGGCAAGTTGACTTCGTTGACCTTGTGACGTGGCTGATGACGTGGCATGACACATGGCATGTTGACTCGTTGACCGCTGACATGGCTGATGACAAGGCGACACGTGTCAAGTCAAAGTGTCGGCAGCATATGATGTTGACACGTGCACGGCGCACGTAGCCGATTCGTTGTGATGGTGACACGTGGCACGGTGCATTTTAGCAAAGTCAAACTTCTCAAATCCTAATCAGTTGACCAGGTGCACGCTAGCAGATTCGACGCATGTTGGGCGTCGCGACGCTGAAGGTCTGGGCGGCGCGACGCTGGAAATTACCAAAATGCCCTTTTTCACATTTTCACTGTTTTACTCCAAATCACCTCCAGAATGTCCTGAACTTTATTTATCTACAAAATAACACAAAACACATCAAAACATTCACAAAACTCAAGAAACTATACAAAATATTAGATTAAATGAGTGGGAAATAGTGATATAAATACCACTCATCACCTGGGACTCATCCCAAAACTGATATTGATGCTGATGTGGGCCTCGCCCTTGGGACTCATCCCCAAAACTGATAATGATGCCGATGTGGGCCTCGACCCTGGACTCATCCCCAAGACTGATGATGTGGGTCACGACCCTGGGATGCATCCCCAAAACTGCTGATGATGTGGGTCACGACTCTGGGACTCATCCCTAAAACTGATGCTGATGTGGGCCTCACCCCCGGGACTCATCCCAAAACTGATGCTGATGTGGGCCTCGACCCGGGGACTCATCCCTAAAACTGATACTGATACTGATACTGATGTGGGCCTCACCCCCGGGACTCATTCGCAAAATTGATACTGATACTGATGTGGGCCTTGGCCCCCGGGACTCATCCCCAAAACTGATACTGACAATGCTGATGTGGGCCTCACCCCCGGGACTCATCCCCAAAACTGATACCGATGTGGGACTCGGCCTGGGACTCATCCCCAAAATTGAAATTGATGTGGGCCTCGGCCCTAGGACTCATCCCCAAAACTGAAACTGATGTGGGCCTCGGCCATGGGACTCATCCCCAAACTGATGCTGATGTGGGCCTCGACCCTGGGACTCATCCCCAAACTGATGCTGATGTGGGCCTCGCCCCAAGCTGATACTGATGTGGGCCTCGACCCTGGGACTCATCCCCAAAATTGCTGATAATATGTATGGGCCTTGACCCTGGACTGATACTGATGTGGGCCTCGCCCCTGTGACTCATTCCCAAAACTGAAACTGATGTGGGCCTCGGCCCTGGGACTCATCCCCAAACTGATGCTGATGTGAGCCTCGACCCTGAGACTCACCCCCAAACTGATGCTGATGTGATCCTCGACCCTGAGACTCATCCCCAAAATTGATACTGATATGGGCCTCGCCCCCGGGACTCATCCCCAAAACTGATGCTGATGTGGGCCTTGACCCGGGGACTCATCCCTAAACTGTTACTGATGTGGGTCTCGGCCCACAGACTGATACTGATGTGGGCCTCGCACCCAAACTGATACTGATGTGGGCCTCGCCCCCTGGACTCATCCCCAAAACTGATGCTGATGGGGGCTCGCCCCTAAACCGATACTGACATGGGCCTCACCCCCAAACTGATGCGGATGTGGGCCTCGCCCCTAAACTGATGCTGATTTGGGCCTCGCCCCCAAGCTGATACTGATGTGGGCTCGACCCTGGGACTCATCCCCAAAATTGCTGATGATATGTGTGGGCCTCGACCCTGAACGCATCCCAAAACTGCTATTGATGTGTGGGCCTCGACCTTGGGATGCATCCCTGTGGGACACAGGATCTGGGGCGACGCATGCTGTCCCGGGCTCGCGGCCCGGTTGGGAGTATGGAGTAGCAACGTGGGATTAAACCAGAGAATAATGGAGTCGCCACCCGGTGTGAACCGGGAAAATGAGATTTAATGCCGCACTCACCCCTCGCAAGGGAAGACCTCAAACCTTTGGGTTCGGAATGGTCCCTTAGTTATGTCACTTGTAATGAAATGATTTGCGTAATAATTTAATCAGGCCTAAGTAACACTTATTTCCAAGAGTATCATGCTTCTAAATCCACATGCATGAAATTAATCATCACAACATGCAACATCACATGGCAATCTCACGAACATTTCTTAATCATATGATAGGGAAAACTAAGAACAACCTAATCAAGCTTGAGTAGTATCTCATGAATATATTAACCAAATAACATGCTAACAGCCTAATCATGCTTGAATATCATCCCAAGAACACATCGAATGGATAAATGCAGGAATACACATAATATTATTGGCTACATAATGCAAGAGAAATCACCCAAAAGGCAATTGTGCATGAAACATGATGAGACAGACTTAGTTCAGTGTGTGCGCGTTCGTGTAGTGTTCGTAAACGCATTCGAACGGTAAACAGATGGTTCGCGTTCGTGTAGCGTTTGATAACGCGTTCGAACGGTACCAGACCTGATGATACAAAATGCATGCGCGTTCGAGTAGCGTTTGTAAAACGCGTTTGAACGGGAAACAGAAGGTTCACGTTCATATAGCGTTCGATAACGCGTTCGAACGAATCCAGACCTGATGAAACAAAATACATGCACGTTCGAGTAGCGTTTGTAAAACACGTTCGAACGGGAAACAGAAGGTTCGCGTTCGTATAGCGTTCGAAAACGCGTTCGAGCTATAACAGACCTGATGCATAAAATGTGACGCAATACATACATAAAAAAAAGCAAATACCGAAATACGAAGCGCGGCGAAGCATCATGGCGAAGGATTTTAACCTCTTCAATTAGAGGACCTTTCATCGCACTTACTAAGCCCATGCGTTTATCTTAATGCATATAAAAATAAAGACAATAACCTTAGACTTCATGTACCCGATTGAACACATCTTACATTCAACCGAATATACGTTAATCGGCGCGGCAAAGCATCGTGGTAAATGATGTTAACCTCTTCAATTAGAGGACCTTTCATCGCACTTACTAAGCCCATGCGCTCGATCACATCATGCATACAAAAATAAAGACAATCATATCACACTTAGTATATCCGATTGAACATATCTTATATCCAACCGAACACACATCAACCGGCGCGGCAAAGCATTGTGGTAAAGGATTTTAACCCCTCCAAATAGGGGACCTTTAATCCGACTTACTAAGCCCATGCACTCGATTGAATCATGCACACAAAAGTAACATGCAGAATTCAAATAACGAAAAATAAATAAACCGAAGCAACATAAAACAAAAGAGTGTGCCGTTTACTCAAGTGGTACGTGGAGTTGTATCCCGAGTACAGATCATACTACCGTCCATTCGGAATCGGTTATGAAATTTATGTCCGGGTTTCCAACCTATATACCACAAGAGGCGACACATTTTCCATTTCATTCGAACCACAACATGCATCCACAAACGACTCTCATGCGAATAGAATTCAATAAACAATCAAAAGACGAATATAAACTAATGAGAAAAATGCCCTCAGGTCTAACCTTTTAAATCACCTCTCGGATGTACGGTACACGATCGTCGGAAGGGTGGATGCTCCGCAACTCTTTCGGTTCACTGGTTCACTGCTCTCGTTCGTTGTCTTACTATTTTGAGTCGTCGTTCTTTGTCTTTTACTGCTGCTTTTGACTCTGATTCGCTGCCGTTTTGCTGCTGTATTTTAGTCACTGTTTTTGGGATGTTTTGGCTACTGTTTTGGGTGTGATTTTCGGTGGTGTTATGGTGTGGTTCGGGGGCTATTTTATGTGTGTGTTTAGGGCTGCTGTATGCGTGTTTTAGGGCTGCTGTATGGGCTGTTTTTTGGTGAGACAAGGTCGCTAAATGGAGGTCTGGTTTTCGGTGATTAGGGAAAGGGGATGAAGAGAATTATTTGTGTTATTTCTTTGTAGTATGCGTGAACTTCTAGGGTGTCTGTGTATGTTGTGATTTTCGTGTGAATTGTGTGTATATTATGTGTATGAGCTAGGGGAGTGCATGTATTGGTTAGAGGTTGTTTATATAGAGAAAGGTTAGGGCTACTCCTTGTCTCACAAGGAAGGGATTTTAGCATTAAAAGGAGGATTTGATTTGGTATTCAACAAGGAAAGGATTAGATTGAGGGGGGGCAAATCTTGGCTAGATTAGGAATACAAAATATTTAATTTGTTAAGGTTGATTTTAATTAGGCATGACATCTTTTTAATTTAGTATGTGATTTTGTTTAGTTAGGAAGGAATCTTGTGTAATTGGTGGGTGAATATCTTAATTAAGGAATTAAAATATTTGATTGATTTTAATGTTTATTTTAATTTGGTATGTGATTTTTAGATTTGTTTTGATTGCACCATGTGTTAAATATGTGTTTTAAGTGGGCTTGGGCGTGTGGGCCAAGGCTTGGGCGAATTGGGCTTGATGAGAGGCTAGCAGCAAAACCAGAATTACTGACACCGTTCGAACGCTTCCTCGAAAGCGGCACGAACGCCCGCAATCTGTTTGGAGTTCGAACGTATACACGAACGCAGCACGAACGAAAACAGTGAACCCTGTTTATTCTGAATTTCCCCTTCCGATGTCCGTTTTTCGTGACCTCCGTGACTTAAAATGTAGTGTCTCCAAATGAGACTCATCATAGGGACTTATATGCAAAAATGCAGTGCCTACAATCCCAAAAACTGCTGATGATGTGGGTCACGACCCTGGGACTCTTCCTTAAAACTGATGCTGATGTGGGCCTCGGCCCACAGACTGATACTAGTGATGTAATGGTTCATTCCGACATATCGTACTGCCTCTCACGAGATAATCCTGATAGCTAAACATATTTTCGTCCTCAACGGATGCTTCGTATCGAAACCAGAGAACCTTCAAAGTACTTAATACACTTAGATGCGCTCGTCTGAATGAGTGATCTGAACTAGACTCCTAGTGTGTGTGTGCCAAAGCTCTTTCGCAGCTTAATCCTTAAGTAAGCCAACTCGATGATTTTCTCTCGGAGAATCGGATCAGTGGGTCTAACCAACCTAGATGTCTTGATCACACTCTGTGATTACTTCCTCGTACTCAACATGATACAGTTTTCTTCTTTTTTCTCTTGTCTCTTTCTCTTTTTTTCGACACATCTACCTTTTAAGGTATCATTTCTCCTCGTGGTGGTCCTAACACTCGCCCATGGGTAGCTTCACGCTTATCGGTTATAGGCGGCCTATTTTTTTTCTTTTCTTTTCAGAGACTTTTTCTTTGTTTCCAACCATATCATATATCATAGCATAAGTAAACCAGGATGGACATCTAGGCAAACGTTCATTCACTGATCCATCATCTCTTTAACTAGTCATCTTGCCGACTACTCAGGCTTCCACCACTAAGATCCTGTGATCAAGTGCTCGCGAGTCTAGCTGAGATCAACTATTCAGAATACCGGATGAGAACACATCTCACACTTATCATTTCTAAGGTTTCTCCCTACAGCAAAAAATGTCATCACCGGACATATGCCTAACCATCAAGGACTTTTTTTTTCACTCACTCCACGCAATTCTTCCTTTCAACCGCTGATAATATGGGCTTCGCCCCTGGGATCCATTCTTGAAACTTATACTGGTATGGGCCTCAACCCTGTGATTCCTTCCTAAGACTAATACTGATGTGGGCCTCAACCCGGTGATTCATTCCTGAAACTGATACTGATTCTGATTCATTCCTAAGACCGATGTGGGCCTCAACCGCATGATTCATTCCTAAAACTGATGACATTATACTATTGCTGCTTCTGATTGGCTTAACTTTGCCGTTTTCTCTTTTTCTTCTTTGAAACTTGTGAATACAACACAAAACAAACACAAAAAGGAATGCAAAATACGTTACATGTATGCGTGCATGGATGAATTCCTTATCCCGTTGGGTTAGGTCTTTTGTCAGGTCTTCTCTTTCTCAAGCGAAGTAATGTTTCAATCTGTCCACGTTGATCGGCTCGGTGAACTCGTTATCTTCCAAATCTGACAGTCTCACTGCCCAATTTCCTATTACTTTCTGCACTATGTAAGGTCCTCCCCAGTAAGGTCTGAACTTTCCTCTTGGATCTATCATCGACGGCCTTGACTGCTTAAGTACCAAGTCACCCTTTCTGATCTTAGTAGGGCGCACCTTCTTGTTGAATGCTCGGGCCAGCCTTTTCTGATATATCTCCATGTGAAGTAAGGACTTCATTCTCTTCTCATCCAGCAGTGCTAACTGTTCAAATCTCTGTGCGGCCCATTCTTGTTCAGGTAACTCTGTTTCTGCTAATACCCTCAAGGACTGTATCTCAACTTCCACTGGCAGTACTACTTCCATTCCATAGACCAAAGAGTAAGTCGTGGCTCATGTTGCTGTTCTTACTGATATTCTGTACCCCCACAGGGCATATGGTAGTTTATTGGCCCAATCTTTGCAGTTTTCTGTCATCTTGGCTAATATCTTCTTCACTGTCTTATTGGCTGCCTCGACTACCCCATTTGCTTGCGGTCTGTAAGGTGACGACTTGTGATGTCCTATCCCAAATCTCTATAGCATTGCCTTCGTTTCTATTTGAAACCGAACTCCGTTATCTGTCACTACATGATGTGGCATTCCATATCGACAAATGATGTTCCGGGCTATGAACTTTGCCATCTACTTTGCTGTGACGTACGAAATGACTCGGCTTCCACCTACTCCGAAAAGTAGTCTACTGCCACTACTATGAAACGATGTCCATTCGATGCATTCGGTCGAATCTCTCTGATCATGTCAATTCCCCATGCTGAAAAAGGCCATTGCTCTGATAGCCCGTGTAACTCTGTGTGAGGCAAATGGTTCATGTTACCATGTGCTTGACAATCATGACAATGTTTTACCAGCTTTGCACAGTCTGTCTCCATGGTCAACCAGTAGAAACCTTGTCTTACAATCTTGCGAGACAAATTCAACCCATTCATGTGCGGTCCAAATACCCCGACATGTATTTCTTCCATTACTTTCTGAGCCTCTTGTTTTCTTAATGATTTCAACTGAATACCATTCGCTTGTCTCTCTATCCTTGCCGTAAGGTTTTCTGTTCCTCAGTTTCCTTTTCCCGATATCTATGTTTGTTAAACAACTTTTGACAAGTCTTTCTTTCCTAACCCAACGGATATCTATGATGGCTTTTAAGATACGGGGTTTAACATGATGCATGTATGCATGAGATGCATGAGATGCGTGAGATGCATGTAATATATAAGTCGGCCTCTTGTCATTTTAAAGCTTCAATCACATTATTGCAGGGTGCAAACTTGTCCCAGTTGAAAAGGCCCAACATGTTTACACATTTGCGATAACATGGTTAAACAACTTGAAATGATAAGGGACCCAAACACATGATGGTCCATAGGCATTTTAGAAACTTTTAGCCCAATTGTCATAAGATACAAACTCATCCCAGTTTAAATGGCCCAACAAGTTCGCATTTCTGACAAGAAGTCTAACTGAATCCAAATGATGATGGTCCTAAGATCAAGCATAAAGAAACAATTTCTATAGAGTGGCCCATCAGCATTTTAGAAACTTTTAGCCCAATTGTCATAGGATACGAACTCGTCCCAGTTTAAATGGCCCAACAAGTTCTCATTTCTGACAAGGAGTCTAACTGAGTCCAAATAATGATGGTCCTAAGCACAAGCATAAAGAATCAATTTCTACAGAGTGGCCCATCAACATTTCAGAAGCTTTTGGCCTAATTGTCATAGGATACAAACTCGTCATAGTTTAAATGGCCCAACAAGTTCACATTTCTAACAATAAGTCCAACTGCATCCAAATGAGGATGGTTCACAAGCACAAGGAAATAGTTGCTATAGGTCATACAAATTTGGTCTTTGTGTGGGTTTGCGGGAGTGTAGACAAAGACTCTCGCTGGTGAAGGATTGCCGACCAAGTGAGCGCACGTGTCAGATACGGATAAGTGAGTTAATGATTGATACTGACGTGGTGCTGACATGGTGACACGTGGCAAAGTGACTATCGGCACCATAGAATTGCAATATGTGGCACTTCGTGATTGGCGGATGATGATGTGGCGGTGAGGTGGCACGTTGACTCGGTCAACTGATGATGTGGATGATGCCGTGGCTGACAGATGGAGTGACACATGGCGATGGCGGCTGTCAGCACCGTAGGATGATGACACGTGCACGGTGCACGTTAGCAAATCGGCTGTGATGGTGACACGTGGCACAGCGCACGTTAGCAAAGTCAAACTTCTCAAATTATGACACATTGACCCGGTGCACGTTAGCAGCTCTGGTGTATGTTAGGCATCGCGACGCCAAGGGCTTGCGCGTCGCGATGTTGCCAAATTACCAAAATGCCCGTTTCATCCAATTTTCACTGTTTTGGCCCAAATCACCTCCAGAGTGTCCTGAAACTTTATTTATCTACAAAATAACACAAAACACATCAAAATATTCACAAAACTCAAGAAACTATACAAAATATTAGGTTAAATGAGTGGGAAATAATGATATAATTACCACTTATCACACCCCCAAACCTAACATTTTTCTAGTCCTCGAGCAAAACATAGAATAAAATAACATAATAAAATTAACTAAGCCACTTTCGTAGGGATCACGGTTGCATTTAGCGTATGCAACAAGCCTTTAAATCCCTAGGTGTCCCTAGTGGACGAGTTGTAGTCTCGTGAGGGTTTACATCAATGATACCGACAAACATTTTATAAAAGTAAAAAGGTAGTGAAACTAATGCACACAAAATCAAAAAGACAAGAGAAAATAGAATAAAGAAGTTAGTGACTAATCAGGTGAAACTTCTACTCCAAGTTACTAGTTGTTTTGTTTCTTTATAAATTACCGAATAAGTAAATTCTCCGATTATATTTACCATTCTTCATATACACAGCCAACAAAATATTAAACAATTCATTTTTACCCACAACAGTCATAAGTGCAGTTGATAAGAGAGTAATATTTTTGTCCTAAGGTTTTATGAGAATTCACACCTTTTTGTAGCAATGGAATAATTTTTTGAATTTTTCTGTTTTTTTCTTTGATTTTTATTTATTTATATACAATATCTTCCATCTATGTAGCGAGTGTTGGGTCGGTGGCTCCCAAACCAGTTGGTTTTAGGGCACCAGGTGTTAAGACACCCCTACAGACTTAATTACTCAGACTTCAGATATATATATATATATATATATATATATATTTTTGCAGCATCTTTGATCCATGTAGCGAGCTTTGGGCCAGTGACTCCCAAACCCGTTGGCTTTAGGGCACTAGGTGTTAAAACACCCTTACAGACTTAATAACTCGGATCTCAGACATTTTTTTTTATATTTTTGAGATGCTTCCTCCAATTAAACTAGAGCACTGAATATTACAAACTTTTCAATTATAGCTCATGTCCGTATGTTACTATGCATGTTGATAATACCTGTCAACTGAGCATATGAAGATCTATTTTAGTCAGTATTATGGAGAATTCACAAATTAAATAATTTAAAATGAAATAAACAAAAACTAACTTGCTTCAAAATGGTTTAAGATACGTCTTAGGAGTGAAAACTCCTTACTCAGCTATCTCTTACCAATTTCACCTTTTTAGTCAACAAAAAATGCAAAATTTTTTTGTAATTTTTTCAATTTTTTCAATTGTTTTTTGTATTTTTCGAAAAATTTTGGACTAAAAATAAAAACAACACACAAACTAAAAACAAGGTAATGATCAACTAATTCGGTACTGATCAACTAATTCCCTCCCCCAATCCTAAATGAGACATTGTCCCCAATTTCTTAAACAGTAGAAGAAGAGTTTATAAGATAATACCTGATTAGCTGAAATTCTACAGGAAATTAAAGGTTAAGATCCAGATTAATCCGACGCCTCTTACCACGATCATCTTCGACCAATTTATCTTTGAAAGGATAGGGTCAACTTGTGGTTCATAGGCTAAGAGTTGGTCTATTATATCTGGAGCAGTTCTGGCAGTAAAGAGGAGTTCTTTCATAGGTTTTGACACAACCAATTTCTCTGAGCATCATCAAGAAACACACAAAGAAAATCATAAAATCCTTCAACGTTGTACAGTCAATCGGTTTCTGGTGTATGTTCAGGTTCGCCCAAGATAGCACTATAAAAATTTCCTCCAATGTGCCCAAGCCACCTGGAAAAGCAATAAAAGCATCAGCACGGTTAATCATTTCTACCAATCGGTCAGACATACCTGTCACGATTAACTCTTCTCCATTTGATGGTCCAATAAGATTTGCCTCTTCCAAGGGTTTTGGAATTATTCCCAAAACGTGACTGCCTCCTTCCTGTACAGCCTTTGAAACGATCCCCATAAGTCCAAGATTGCCTCCGCCATATACTAAGTGCATATTCCTTACAGCTAAGACTCGACCCAATTCTTGTGCTACCTCTATGTATTGTGGCTTAACACCAACACTACTACCGCAAAACACACATATGTTTTCAACTCGTCTTCTTGAAGTGGCTTCCATGTTTTACTCTGGATGTCTTCAAAAGTGAATTGATGAGTTGAATTTATAATACCTGAAAAATGTGAGTAAAATAATAGCACTAGTACCTGCCAAATGACAATTATTAGTTAAACAGTAAAATAAATCGTGATAGTAAAAAAGGTCTGGATCCTGTTAAACAACAAAACAAATTACAATTATTAGAAAAGACAAAGAGATATAATATTTACAAGAAAAATAGCGGCTTGATTGACGTCTATGCGTCAGGGACAAGCTTCCCATCCAATTTTCTTATAAATTGGCAAACATAGTCTTTTTGAGTCAGATTCCCGAGACTTAACTGTTGTCTTTCCTTTTGGAATTATGCGTATAACACACGAATCTTGTGATACACACATCCACTGGGATGCGTCTCAAGAGTTTTAGATATATCATCCAAAGACTCCTTACTTAGGCCATCCCTAATGAAATTAATCTTATCTTCGCGGTTATCAGACACCATTCCTAATAACGACAACGAGTATCACAAAACATACGAGCACATTTATAACAAACACACATTCTTTTGGCTCTTCTCTTTTTAGCATAGGTGCTCCTTCCTAAACCAGACAGATGTGAAATAAAAGAGTCAGAAGACTCACCTGTCAATCGGACCCGTGCTTCAATAATCCAATAAATGTCAGTAGGAATACCTTTGATCATCAGTAACCTCATCCGTTCCAAGCGAGCTTTGTAGACTTTTATCAGAGATTTTTGAGTGAGAGAAGGAAATATTTTGCGAAGATTTACGAGAGCTTCTTCCATCGTGAAAGGACTTAATCTGCAAAAACTAAACACACAAAATTAAATCACACCAAATCACAATATATACACAAATTGCATGGGTTGCCTCCCTGCGAGCGCTAAGTTTAAAGTCGTCAGCTAGACGTGACTTTTCGAACGTTAAGCTGGATATGAAAGTGTAACACTTTCTTTTTGTCGCTCAAATAATTCTCCCCAGTAGTGCTTAACACGCTTGTTTTTAACCTTAAAAGTTTTGTTGGAGTCAGGATCATGTATCTCTACGGCTCTATCTGGTAAAACTTTGGTGATCACAAATGGACCTGACCACCGTGATTTTGGCTTCCATGGGAAGAATTTCACCCTTGATTTTTTTAACAGTACCTTCTGCCCTGGTTCCAGTTGTATGCGCACTAACTTCTCATCATGTCTTATCTTTGCCTTTTCTATGTACAATTGGCATCCTCAAAAGGCTGATTGTGAAATTCCTCCAATTTGTTGAACTGGTGGAACTTTTTCTCTTCTGTTGCTTGTAGTGCAAGAATTGGCTTTTTTAGTGTAAAAGATGCTTTATCTTCAGTCTCCACAGGCAATTGACATGTTTTAAGTTTTTCAGTAGAACTTTGCATTGCATTGGAGTTCTGAATGGTACTGTGTATCACATCAAGTCTGAAACATTCCTCATTCTTTTCATCATCTGGGAAATTCATGGCCTTGAAAACATTAAATGTTACTTCTTGGTCTTGTACCTTCATTGTTAATTCTCTTTTTTGTACATCAATAATGGTTCGACCTGTAGCCAAGAATGGTCTCCTGAGGATGATTGGCACGTCTGCGTCTTCCTCCATATCAAGGACAATAAAATCTGCTGAGAAAATGAATTTGTCAACCTTAACCAGCACATCCTCAACTACGCCTCTTGGAAATACGAGCGTTCTATCAGCAAGTTGTAGAGAGACTGAAGTTGTCATTATTTCTCCAATCTGCAATTTCCTGAAATTAGAAAAAGCCATCAAGTTAACACTCACACCTAGATCACACAGAGCCTTACCGAAGTCATGTTCTCCTATGGTAGAAGGAACAATGAAACTGCCAGGATCTTTCAACTTTGGAGGAAGTTTTCTCTGAATAATGGCGCTGTATTCTTCTGATAATGCTACTGTCTCATAATCTCCCAATCTCCGCTTTCGTGAAAGAATGTCTTTCATAAATTTGGCATAGCTGGGCATTTGTTCCAACGCTTCTGCAAATGGAATGTTGATATGCAGCTTTTTGAACACCTCCAAGAATCGAACAAACTGCTTGTCCAGTTTATTCTTCTGAAGACGCTGAGGAAAATGTGGAGGTGGAGTGATATGTTCTTTTTCCTTTGCTTCTTTTTCCTTCATCTATTGCTCTGTTTCTTTTGGAATATCTTCAATTGTTGTTGCCTTGATTCCAACATCTTTGTTGATTTCAGTACCGCTTTTTAACATGATGGCATGACATTGCTCATTTCCCATATTCCTTGGATTTGGCTCTATGTTGCTAGGAAGGTTACCTGGCGGTCTGTAACTCTGAGCATTGGCCAGTTGTCCAATTTGATTCTCCAGTGCTTTAATAGAAGCAGATTGACTTTGAATTAATGCTGCTTGGGATTGAAACATAGCATCATATCTTGCTACTTGAGAGTCATGTTTTGCTTATATCTTTTTCAAGTGGGTCAACACTTCTGTTATTCCTGATTCATTTGCCTGCTCCTGGCCTTTGTTCTGTTGTTGGAATCCGGGTGGTGGGTTGTTCATTTGCCCTGAATTATTGCTCCATGCGAAATTGGGATGATTCATCCACCATGGGTTGTAGGTGTTGGAATATGGATTGTTCCCCTGTCTGTTGAAATTGTTGACATAATTCACCATTTCTTTATGTTGGTTGAAAGATTCTGACTTAGGTGCTCCTCCAAATGGTGAACTTGTGGATCCACCATTAACTTTCATGTTAAGAGTTTCCAAATTTTTGCAAATCTGATCCAGCTTGGCATTCACTGATGTGTTGGCTTCCAACATCATAAATTCCAGCAATTCGTTGGATCAAGCTTCTTTCTGTTGGCCACAATGAATTATTGTTAGCCATTTCTTCAATTAAGTCTCAGGCTTGATCTTCTCATTTTGCCATTAAAGTTCCTCCAGCAGCAGCATCAATTGTGGTTTTCATTATTCCAGAAAGTCCATTGTAGAAGGTTTGGACTTGTAGCCTCTTTGCGATCTCATGATGATGAATTTCCGGAGTAAATCTTTGAATCTTTACCAAGCTTCGAAAAAGGATTCTGAATCTTGTTGCACGAAGGATGTGATGTCATTTCTCAACTTTGCAGTTCTGGCTAGTGGAAAGTACTTTGCAAGGAATTTGGTGGCTAGAGTGTTCCAAGTTGTGATGGAACCTGTTGGTAACGAATGTAGCCAAGCTTTAGCTATTTCATACAGGGAATATGGAAAAACCCGCAGTCTCATTGCTTCTTCAACTGCTCGGTTGTAATTGAAAGTACCGCAAACTTCCAGGAAGTTGCTGATGTGGGCATTAGGATCTTCAACTGTATTTCCCCCAAATTGCACTGACTACTGAATCATCTGAATGCATGTTTTGATGTCACACGCATTTGCTGGTAAGGGAGGAAGTACAATACAGGAAATGAGGTCGTCCACCACCGAATAGTTCTGTCTCAAATGGTTATCGGTGGTGCAACTTCCAAAGGTTCAGGTTCCATGTTGACTAAAGATTCTTGGCTTTCTCACCTTTCCCTTATCAACAGTCTGATGGTTCTTTCAAACTCCGGGTCAAGCGGTCGGAGTTCAAAGCTTCTGGTTCGTCTCATGAAGTTTCTGAGAACCTGAAACACAAGAAAACAAAAATAATAAGTAAAAATAAATTAGATACAAGTAACGTATCTAACCCCTAAACTAATAGTGAAAGATAAATAAGTCCCAGGCAACGGCGCCAAAAACGTGACCGGCGTAAACATACATGTATAACGCAAGTGTAAGTATCGTTCAAGTAGTATAAAAAGTATCGATCCCACGAGGACTTAATACCTAAGCTATTAATTTTATGAGGTCAAATGATTACTAATATCTAACAGGTTGTTTGATTGATTTGAAAAGGTGACGATTCTAAATTTAAAAACAAGTAAATAAAATTGTTCGAAAGTAGGTTTAAGAGAAAATTCAATATTAAAAACTATCTAGGTTGTGATTTCTTCCAATATCATTTTAAAGATGAAGTGGTTATTTCAAGTTTGTGTAAAAAAATGGTTTACTAACCTGGAACACTAAATTATGCGAAAGCCTCTGTCGATGGTCATACGCAAATACCTAGCTTAACCCAATTGAACCATATGTCTATGTCAACCAAATTATCTAGATTCATTATGTTTAAGTTCCAATTATGGCTACCCCCGCCCGACAGGTATATGTCTATCCTGTAAGGAAATCTATTAAAGGGTTATCTATCCTCAAGGAAGATCGTGGGCTATTAAGTCTAAGGCTGAAACCTAAAATCCCTATGTCTAGTTCATTTTAGATTTACCAGATCAATCTTATTAGTGGACAATTAACAAGACGCATTAAGCTTAAGACTTAATAAGTAAACCTTTAAATTACCCAAACTATAAAATAACCTCTTATAAACCGATGATATTAAAAGTAATCACAACCCCAGATAACTAACTTAGTTACAACACATAACTAGGGCTTTAAAAGACAAATAAAGTAAAAAATATGAAAAGTAATTACGGTAAAGTAAAAACTGAAAAGTAAATTGCAATAAAATAAAATGCTAAGGTAAAAGGATCAACTTTTACTATTACTATTTAGATATCTCCCATAATATAATATATAAACTTGTGATTATTTTACCAACCAGCCATATAGGTGGTAACCTGATTAAGTCAAATTAAGTCCAACCAGCCATAAAGGCGAACCAAAATAAACTGCCATATAGGCGGTAAGAAAATTTAATTATCAACCGACCAATCTGGTGGTATCCTTCATTAGTCAGGTTTAAACCAGATTAAAATGAATTACCAACCGACCAATCTGGCGGTATCCTTTTTAAGTCAAATTTTAAATAGTGAATATATTATATTTAAGGGAGATTAATCTAAATAACAATAGTAAAAGAATTACCTTTCACCCTAGCTGGGGACGTTACCTCCTCATGGTGAATAGTAAAAACTGTAAAAAGTAAAGAAGTAAATTACTATTATTACAGAACGTAATTAAAATTAATTACAAAACTAAAATTAAAAGAAACTAGATAGAAAACTCCATATTTACATCAGAGAAATTAGAGAGGAATGTACATTTGAAAATGAAACATCGAGCTGAATTTATAGGCCTCGATAAGCTCTGGGGGTCGCGACGCCAGCCTCTTTTGGTCGTGGCATGCTGAGGTGATGACACGTGGCGATTTTGGATAAGGTGATAAGGTGACACGTGGCAAGGTGGTTGGAGCTCAATTATTGTGACACGTGGCGGCTTCTGATTGGTCGGCTCAGATTCTTATCCGTCAGGTGTCAAATACGGATAAGTGAGTCAATGATTGATGCTGATGTGGCGACACGTGGCAAAGTGACTGTCGGCACCATAGAATTGCGACACGTGGCACTTCGTGATTGGCTGATGATGACATGGCGGTGAGGTGGCACGTTGACTCGGTCAACTGATGATGTGGATGATGACGTGGCTGAAAGATGGAGTGACATGTGGCAATGGCGACTGTCGGCACCGTAGGATGATGACACGTGGCACGGTGCACGTTAGCAAATCGGTTGTGATGGTGACACGTGGCACATCGCACGTTAGTAAAGTCAAACTTCTCAAATTCTGACCCGTTGACCCGGCGCACGTTAGCAGCTCTGGTGCATGTTAGGCGTCGCGACGCGGCCAAATTACCAAAATGCCCTTTTCGTCCAATTTTCACTGTTTTGGCCCAAATCACCTCCAGAGTGTCCTGAAACTTTATTTATCTACAAAATAACACAAAACACATCGAAATATTCACAAAACTCAAGAAATTATACAAAATATTAGGTTAAATGAGTGGAAATAGTGATATAATTACAACTCATCACCCCCACCCATCTAATATCTATATGATATACATTATTCATAAAAATACATCCAAGTATTCACACAAAGCATGTTATTCAATCAATCTAATCCAATTAATTAATCTTTGAATAATGACCATCCAATGTTCAAAAATGATTTGATTTGCGCGAGTCCAACTCGTTTAAGAATAAATACTCAAAGTACGTATTCTTTGAATTATATCGAACTATAATTTAAAATCCAATTTAATTTGTATCCAATACTAATTCGTATTTAATTCCAAATTAAATAATTAAACTTATTTTAGTGCCTTTTAGACTAAATTCTAAATATAATCTAAATAGGTCTCAAAGGCCCAATTATCATCCAATACTATTTTAATTAAAGTCAAATGGGCTTTTAATTAATTCTTAAGGCATGAGCTTTGGCCAATATGGATCCAATCCAAGATGCCAAGGCCCAATAAGGAATCATCCTTTTGCCAAAATCAATTTAGGCCCATTAGGCCCAATTAAATTTCTAAAGGCCCAAAAGTCATGTTTGGACTTTATGGAAATGGTTTTAGGCCCAATTGGATCCAACCCAATTGTCAAAACCATATTGGCCCAACCAAGCCCATTAAGCCCAATTACAACAAATTAGTCCCAATTAATAAATTCCAAATTTAAAGACTAATTCATATTAACATAATATTCTAATATCACATTATTTTTTATTAAAGTGTAATTAACACAATTAATTAATTAATACAATATTTCCAAAACACCAATTAATCAAATTAATCATGCTTAATATTTCCAATTCATGTCCAACAAAAATTGAAGCAAAATCAATTCTTCCTAACATGCTTCATTCACGGCAATAAGCAAGAAATCAACATTTAATTTTGATTTCAATCCAATTAAATCAACAATCAACATTCAATTTCATGCAATTAACATATCCAATTGTTAAATTCAAAAAATACCATGAGTGTATTAGGGTTCATACATTCGGTTATGGCTAGGGAATTATGGAAATTTTGATCCAACCAATTTTCTCAATTCCAAAGAGCCACAAATCCAATAAATCATCATCCACCACCCACATCAAAAAACACAATTTAGAAATTATAAGCTCCAAGCACAAAATCCCCAAATAAAGTTAAGAACCCTAAAACCAAATCATGATTAGATCTCGCTTTGATACAATTGTTAGTGTCCTAGACATGCCACGAGATCTCTAAGCGTGATTATTATGTGAATATTACAAGATAAGTTGCAGAAATTACTTACATTGCTCGGTAGAGAAGTTCGAAATTTCTCCTCGGATGTAGAAGATCCAAGCTCTCCTTTTGAGTTCCAAACTCTTGGGTGAGTTTCCCTATCACCTTCGTTTGACTCCCCATGTGCTAGCAAGATGAAATTTTGCAACAAAAATTCCATGGAGAAAAGAGAGGCTCGCGGTTTTTGACTTGGAAGAGAGAGATGAATAGTTTTTTGTGTTTTCCAAAAACATAAAGCAAAAGTTGGTGGTTGGTTTGATTAAATACAACATTTAATATTGTGCCAACTACACACACAAAAAGTGACATGTGATGTAAGTTAGTGGGTCCCACCACTTTGAATTCAAAATTCAAGTTGACATCTCCAACACACAACTAAGCTTTGCGCCCGGGTTCGTCGTTAATCCGATTAAAGAGAATTTTCCCGTCGCGACATAATTAAATCCAATTTAATTAAATAATAATGCCTAGCAAAATTATTACGAAAGTCGCTTATGAATAATTCCAAATTAATTCGTTCGCTTGAATTAAAATCCAATTTTAATTCCGTATTGAAATCCGATTTTAATTAATATATCAATAATATATTATTTTAGCCCAATTAAATAAATTAAATAGAAAAATCTAATTTAACTATTAAATTTATTTTACCGATTAATTCCAATATTAATCGTGCTCTCTCTCTCTTCTAGACGAATTTATTCCCAGATAAACTCTTACCGTAATTAATCCCAGATTAATTTTCTCTCTCATAATTAATCCTAGATTAATTCTGTTCGAGTCGAATGTCAAAGGTGTGAATCTTTGGGAAGCGACCCAAGAGATCCCTGGATATGTTGGCAGTAAATACGGTCATCAGACTATCCGAACACTGCGTACCCAGTACCACGTTCTTACTGATTTACAAGACATGGTTGGCTTCTATCAAAGCACCATGCCTACCTAATTCTCCAGAAATATATTCAACATGGAATATATACAATCTGTATCAGGCGTAGTATATAAAGTGTGTGCGTATTACGATCCAGTATCGGATGTCACATGCTAGGCCTAGGGCTGAAATTGTGTATGCCCCATATGAATCATATATCGTATCACTAGCAACTAGTCTCTGTAATTGGATAATCATGACCTAGTCATACTATCCCGATAGCTGCAGCATTTAAGAGTACTAGTTCTGTATCCCTGCGTGATAATCATCTCCATATGACTGAAGTGATACTTCCATATTGACATGACACCCAATACACTACGATTCTCAGTATACCCAGAAGAGGCGTACACATAACTTGTTAAAGCTCTGGACGACCAAAACCAAAGTATACTGATTGTCGCAAGTATTAGCGATGCAAGTCTCAGGTTAAGACCACATACACCTACCCTGATTCGGATTCCCATATACACATAATCATACTACCAATGGGACTCCGATGGGTCTATCCAGAGCAAAGCTGTTCCCGGTCCAATAGCTAACAGAACCTCCTATCACACTTGCATAAGTATCCAATACTTAAATATATGATAACTATACCGTTAAGCTTCCATAACGCGCACAAGTGTAATACTAGCCTATTCCGCATTATCGATGTCCAATCTCGATAATACTACGACTATGGATATTTAATGATTAAACCTTTCATGGATTAATACTGTCTCATATCTTATTAATTCGGTACTAATCATATTGACTTTTATCATTTATATATCCAAGTAATCCAATTACAAAATGATAAAAAAGCAATTTCCTTTATCACATAGTTAAATTGTACAAAGAATACCATGTCTTTTACAAATAGTGATGCTATGGGTCATAATTGTCCAACAACCTCGGAGGAACATTTGAGCTTTTAAGGAAGTATATCATGAGGCTGAACCTAAGAAAATGTGCCTTTGGGGTGTCCTAGGAAAAATTCTTGGGGTATATGGTCAGTGCAAGAGGCAACGAGGAAAATCCTCAGAAGATCAGAGCAGTGCTAGATCTGAAACCACAGAGGACGGTGAATGAGGTGTAGAGTTTGACTGGCTGAGTGACAACACTCAACCGATTTATCTCCAAGGCCACGGATAAGTACCATATCTTCTTCCAACCGATCAAGAAAATGGAAAAAAAATTCATATGGACAAGCAAGTACGATGATGCATTCCAATAACTTAAATAATACTTGACCAGCTCCTAATTCAGGCTAAGCCAATCCCCGAATGTATCAAGAGGTGCGGGGCAGGTGGGAAAGGAATGTCCCTATGTGGCATGATAATCCCCGATGTCATTATCAATCCCCCGGGTTAGAACCTAATAACCTAATGACCTGCACATTTACGGGGAAGACTGAGAAGTCATTGAATACCTATGTGGCATCTGGTGCCTCGGGGTAACCATAGCACGTTCGACAAGAGAGCCAATGTGGCATTTGGCACCCCCTGATAATTGTATCACGTATGGATTGAAGTAATTGAAGACCTGTGTGGCATTTGGTGTTAGACAGTTATGACCCATAGCGTCACTATTTGTACAGATCATGGTGTTGTTGTACAAATTAACTATGTGACAAAGGAAATTGCTCTTTCATAATTTGTAATTAGATTACCAAGATGTATAAATAATGAAAGGTCCATATGATTAGTTCCGGATTGAGATGATATGAGACAGTATCAATCCACGATGGTTTAATCATTAAATATCCCTAGTCAGAGTATTATCGAGATTGGACATCGATAATGCGTAAAAGACTAGTATTACACTTGTGCGCGTTGTGAGGGCATAACGACATAGTTCTCATACATTTGGGTATATGATACTCATGCAAGTGTAATATGAGGTTGTGTTTACCGATGGTACGGGAAACAGCTTCTCTCTGGATAGACCCCTTGGAATTCCATTGGTAGTATGACTATGTGTCTATGGAAGTCCGAATCAGGGTAGGTGTATTTGGTATTAACCTGAGACTTGCACCGCTAATACTTACGACAATCAATATACTTTGGTTTTGGTTGTCCAGGGCTTTAACAGGTTATGTGTACGCCTCTTCTGGGTATATTGAGAATTATAGTGTATTGGGTGTGATGTCGAGATGGAAGTATCACTCCAGTCATAGTGGAGATGATGATCACGTAGGATACAGAACTGCTTCTCTTATGTACTGCAGTCATCGGGATAATATGACTAGGTCATGATTATCCGATTATAGAAACTAGTTGCCAGAAATCCGATATGTGCTTTGTACGGGGCATACACAATTCCAGCCCCAGGCCTAGCACGTGACATCCGATGCTAGATCGAAATACGCAATACTACGTATACTACGCCTGATACAGATCACATATTCCTGTAAGGATATTTCTGGAGAATTGGGAAGGCATGGCGCTTTGCTAGAAGCCAACCTTGTCTTGTAAATCGGTATAAATGTAGTACTAGGTACTTACGTGTTCGGATAGTTCGACGACCAGATTTACTGCCAACATATCTGGGGATCTCATGGGTCGCTTCCCGAAGATTCACCGATGACGTATGACTCGCACTTTATTAATCTGGGATTAATTAAAAGAAAGAGAAAATTAATCTGGGATTAATTACGGAGATATTTTATCTGGGATAAAATATTAATTAAAGAGAGAGAACGATTAATTTGGAATTAATCGATAAAATACTATATTCGATATATTATAAGAAATTGGATTTCGACGTGGAATTAAATTCAGAATTAAATTCGGGCGAACGAGTTAATTTAGAATTAATTCGTTAGCGACGTGAATAGTAATTTTGCTAGGCATAATTATTTAATTACTTCGCAACAGAAAATTCGTTAATTCGGAATTAGCGAACCCGAGCCCGAGAGTGTTTGCGGGCGCACTCGCATTGGGAATTTAAATGCGGCCCACAAGTCACATCAAGCATCAAATCACTCGTCAATCGATTGATGTGATGTCTAGTCACTTTGAGTGATGTGACAACATGTCACTATTGATTGATGTTGGTAGTTGGAAGGCAATGATTGTTTTTAGCCTTTGACTTTTGGAATTTGAAAATGGTTTTTGGTATTTGATTTTTGGAAAATCAAAAACAAAATATATAACACATTTTCTCTCTCTCTCTTTAAACAACTCACGATTTTGGAGCCTTTTTCCCTCATCTCTCTCTCACGGCTTTTGACGCCATTCTTCTTCTTGTTTTCTTGCTTGGCCGAGTAAAAAGGAGAAGCCAAAGAGAAGATTATGGCAATCTTCTTGTGCTTGCACACTTAAGGGTCATCCTAAGGTGATAGGGAACCGCACTTGTGAGCTTGGAATCACCATTTGAGAAGCTTGGAGCATCAATGGAGGACATCCATGGAGGTTGACCGAATTTCTTGAAGCTCAAAATAGTCCACTGCCGTGAGCCACCTTGGAGGGAGCTTGAAGTTTTGTTGTTCCTCGCATCGCCTCAACGATCAATGTAAGTATTCTGCAACTTCTTTGATGTATTCGCATGATGTTTCTATGCTTAAAATGATCCTTGGGACCTTAGAGAAACCCAACATTTGGTGCCTCGGGGAAACCATAACACATTTGGGTGGAGGACCGGAGTGGCGTTTGGCACCTCACGGTAACCATAGCACGTATAGATTAAAGTTATTAAAGACCTGCGTGCTGTTTGGAGCCTTGGGGTAACCATAGCACGATTGACGGAACTACCGATGTGGCATTTGGAGAGCCCAAATAACCCTAGGACGTATGGATTGGAGTTATTGAAGACCTACGTAGCCTTTGGCATCTCGAGGTAACCATAGCACATTCAGTGAGAGGGCTAACGTGGCGTTTAACACCCTATATTAACCATAACACGTATGGCCCGGGGCTGGGTTACGTCCCGTCGAGGCCTTATCGCTCTTTGTTGGCGCAATGAAGGATCTTTCATTGGCAGTCAAGTGAATTAGCTGTTAGGGTCAGAGTTTTTCCCCCAAGGCCTATTTGTCAGATCGATTCGGGACTTGGTTATTTCCCACCGAGGCCCTATTACTCTTTTTTGGCATAAATATGTGTCATTTCCTTACGGCCAAGTGACTTAGATGGCTTGGGGTCAGAGTCTTTCTTCAAATACCTCTTTTTCAGATTGGCTCGGGGTTGGGTTATGTCCGACCGAGGCCCTATTGCTTTTTATTGGCATAAGAAGGGATCATTCCCTTGCGGCCAAGTGACTTAGATGGCTTGGGGTCAGAGTATTTCCCCCAATACATCTTTTTTAGATCAGCTCGGGGCTGAGTTACATCCTGCCGAGGCCCTACTTCTCTCCGTTGATGCAAATATGGGTCATTCTTTTGTGGCCAAGTGATTACAGTGGCCAGAGTTGGGTACGTCCCACCGATGCCTTATTATATGGGGTCAAAAATTCTCCCCCATAGCCTTATTCAATGGCAGAATGAGTGAACATTCCTTTATGGACAATTGACAACAGTGGCTCGGGGTTAGGAACATCCCAACGAGGCCTTATTGTGTTTGCTGGCATGGGGTAAGAGTTTCTCCCCCATGGCCTTGTATTGAATTACACAATGAGGGAACATTCCCTTACTACCAACTGGTTACAACAACTCAGGGTGGGGTATGTCTCACCTAGGCCTTGTTGCTCTCATCGGCATGGGGTCAGAGTTTCTCCCCCATTGCTTCGTCTGAAACCAATTCAGTTTGGGAAGTATTGAAGATGGTCGGGTAGGAGATGCTCAATATTGAGATTTATTTAAAGGGCTCAGAATCTTCTAAGTATAATGAGAACAATTAGGAGGTCAAATTTGTGATATAATGTGCTCAGACATCAATGTTCATGCTTGGAGCGTGGTCCATTCGGGGAATGGAAGAAGTTAATCTGATTAAATTTACCAATTATTAGTTAATATATATTAGCTTAGCATGTTCAAGTGAAGTGAAAGTTACCCCAGATCGAGTCTTTGTTCGGTGTGTGCTTCAGTATGGAAGAATATGCGAATGTTCAAATTTATTTTCATTAAGGTTGTGTACATTGGGCTCAATTAGGATTACCCACATATATAAAAAGGGGAGAAAAGTACAAGTTATGATGAGGAGCCAGAAATGCTCGCAAGAGGGTCTAAAGGGACTGCAGCAAATGACCGGAGGGGCATGGGTCTTGGGTCGGAGGTACCACGAACACGGGGACGCGGTCTGGGATGGCCTCAGATTTTTCTTGGATAGGGCTGAAGGCCTCTTCTTGAGACATCTCACCCTTAGCCACCTTCAGGACCTTGAGAAACATCTCCAAGTTCAGTCCAGGTTTCACCATTTCAAACATCTCTATAGACTCCTCCAACCCTTCAATTTTGGCCTTCAACTTGGTGGCCTCTAGGCGGTCGGGAAACTAGGCATGTAAGCTTTTTAGCTCTTTTTGGGACTTGGACAGCTCATCCCGGGCCTCATTCAGCTAATTCACAGCCTTCTCTAGTTCATCTTTTTTCTCTTGGAGCTTGCTCTCGGCTGTGACGGCCCTAAGTTGTTGAAATTTACACTCAGTTGTCTTTAGGGAAGCCTCGACCAAAGCCTCATCCTTCTCCATGGTGATCTCAGAAGCTCGGCTAAGGGAAGCAGCCTCAACTTGAGCATTTTCCATTTCTTTTGTTAGAGCCTCGGTAGGTCATTGAAGGTTACTTATTTCGGCCATGGCCCCATCAAGCTTGCTTGATAGTTCAGCCTTCTTCTCAGTCACCTGGCTCTCGAGCCTCTAAGCTTAGCCCATCTCAGAAAGTGTGCTGGCCAGTACGTCCATATTGGTAGCCAAGAGGTAGGCCAACTGCATGATCAAGAGCAAGGTCAGTATTACAGATAAGAAAGGAAAATGATGACATATTTTTGTAGGGGAAGTTTTCTTTACCTTCGCATGGTACCGATCAGATTTACTGAGGATGTCTTCGAAAGAAATGCTCTCGTAAGCTGTGGCCTAATCAAGTCTTATATGGCTGGCTAGGAAGTTGAACGTGGGAAGATGGGCCACACCTCCCATCACATTTTCTAAGAAGTTTTCAATTCCCAGAATGAGGTTCCCCCTTAATCTGGAGATGAGGCGGCTGGAGCTTTGCTCTTCCTGGCATTTATCTTCTTTCTAGGGGCCTTCTCGACGGGTTCCTAAAGCTCATCACCCTCGATCTGGTGGAAACATCTTTTGAAGGGTCAGGGGCAACATTTATAGTTTGGGTGGCCTAGGGGATGTCTGAAGTTTGAGTTAAAGAGGTTGGTGTTTGGCTGGTTTGGGGAGTACTTGCGGGCCCTAGGTATGGAGCAGTTGCGTATGTTGCCATTTACCTTACCTTCGGTGGGATTGGAGTGCTGACTCGGGTATTGGAGCTGCTTGATCCACCCCGGGTAGCCCGCATGGCCTCTCGAGTAATTTGTATTGGAGGCTTCATTCCTAGAGATACATGCAAACAAGAGTAGAGATGTTAATATGTAGAAGAAAATTAAAAGGCGATTTAAATAACTTTAAAATAATAAGACAGACATCAAACAACAGTTAGTGGGTCGGTTAGAATTTATTAGTTTGTTTGGGTTTAGGAGGTGGAGTGCTTGGGATAAGGCCCAAGTTGGCAAAAGCGGAAGGGTTAATGAGGTCCTTATAATAGCCACCGAATTGAAACACCCTCTTTACCCTGGCTCGGGTCTCATGGTGGAGTTTGGGTAGATCGCCCCAGCAAGCTGCAAAAGGCTCAGAAGTTAGTGGAAAGTAAAAACTGGTTAGAAAGAGGTTGGAACTTTGATGCGCTCATCGTCGCCTTGCCAAAAGTTTCTCCATGGCCCATCGGCCCAAAACCACTTGTCCTAGAAATTCTTGTTGGTGGTCGGGAGATTTGAGATGATGTGAGGAGCCCCGACGTAGGTGGAGAGTAATACCAACCCTTGTATTGTTTTATATTGGCATTCATCCTATATAACCTCTTCAGCTTAGAGGCAGATGGCTCTCCCAGCCCTGCTCGGCTTCATATCACGTACAAGCCGGCCATCACCCTCCATCCATTAAGATTCAACTGGCATGGGGCCAGATTCATTGTTGGCAACATCCTTGTAAAGTACCCCTGCACGTGCAATCGCAACCCATATCGAAGAAGGCTGTGTAGAGTGCCACATGATCATCACAGAGACCACTCGCTTGATCCAATCTTTTGAGACACTCAAGGTGATGGCCTCAAGGATGTTGAACTTTGCCTCAGTTGTTCTAGACCGGCCTCAGTTATTAATGAAGCCCGATCTATGTCCAGGTTGACGAAGTTGAGCTTGGGGTGACTGGGCTTGGGACGGGGTACCCGTTTATGGTATGACTAATTTTCTTCTTCAGAAACAGTTGGTGTCGTATCATAGTCGTCGGAGCTATCCAACCCCGAGCTATGTACGTTGACTGTCTCAGCCTGGCATGTGAATTCCACAGTGGGAGGTAGAACATTGAGGAGAGTTGGAGAAGAGGATCATTAGTTTGACATTTCTGCCAAGAAAAGACCCGATGAGGAAGGTTAGTTCAAATTATTTAGTTTTAAAAACTAAATCTATGGTTAGTAGAGCTAAGTACGCAAAAGCTTAGTTTCACTGTGTCATCGTTCTTACTGAGTGGTTAACTCTAAAGGCTATAGGCACCATAAAAATGGTAAAACAGGAAAATACAGAGCACATGCGAGGGAAACACACCCACATTAACCCTAAAAACATAAACTTCATATCCCTAACAGAAAAACCAGAAAGAACACACCCAAATATACACAGTAGACCCACCTCTCATATTGCCATTAATACATAAAAAAAAACCCTGAAAAACAAGCAAACAACATAGGCAAATCACACAAACAAGCCATCTCCATTTATTTCAAACAAAAGCGTAAACGAAGAAAGAAGAAGTCAGTGGGGAACTTACTTACAGAGCTTGAAGATGGTGGTTAAGGCTGCGTGAAGTGTTGAGTTTCGAATTAGGTCCCAAGATCAACAAAATCAAGCACAAAATCGCATGAATACATCAAGGAATAATGGCGGAATCATATACTCACAATGATTGGATTTGATGCAAAGAACAAGATGTGTATTCTGCCTCCCTCCAAGCTCGGCAGTGAGCTCCTTGCACTGCAGGACTGCACGGTGATGGACTGGTTTACCTCCTCCATGTTCGGCCATTGATGACCTCCATTGAAGCTCCAAGCTTCAAGCTTTTCCATGCTCATAAATTCGTTTCCCTATCACCTATGTATAACCCAAGGTGTGTGCTAGCACTCTTCATCTTCCTTGCTTCCCTTTAAATTCGGTCCAACCAGAAACTTTTGAAGCAAAATCGGCTTGAAGCCGTGAAGGAGAGGGAGAAGATAAGAGAGGGAAAAGAGAGAATGCGTAAATTGGAGAGAGAGTGTAAAGAAAAAGAAATGTAATTTGTTTTTATAATTTCTAACAATTAATAAAAACCATTACCAATTCTTTTAACTTCACATTAAATGCTAAAGTCAAAAGTAAAAAGCAAAAGTTGCTTTCAACTTCTACATCAATCACTCAAATCAAGTGACAACTTGTCACACATCACTCAAAGTGACATTTGATTTGACGCTTGATGTGACTAGCGATTTGACGCTCGATTTGACTTGCGTGCCGCACTCGAATTCGAAATGCGAATGCGCTCGCAAATAATCCCGGGCTCGGGTTCGTTAATTCCAAATTAACGAATTTTCCGTTGCGTCGTAATTAAATGATTACGCCTAGCGAAATCACTATTCACGTCACTAACGAATTAATTCTAAATTAATTCGTTCGCCCGAATTAAAATCTAATTTTAATTCTGCGTCGAAATGCAATTTCTACTAATATATCCAATATATTATTTTATCGATTAATTCCAAATTAATCGTTCTCTCTCTTTAATTAATATTTTATCCCAGATAAAATATCTCCGTGATTAATCCCAGATTAATTTTCTCTCTCATCCAATTAATCCCAGATTAATTAAAGTGCGAGTCATACGTCATCGGTGAATCTTCAGGAAGCGACCCATGAGATCTCCGGATATGTTGGCAGTAAATACGGTCGTCGGATTATCCGAACACGTAAGTACCTCGTACTACGTTTATACCGATTTACAAGACAAGGTTGGCTTCTAGCAAAGCGCCATGCCTACCCAATTCTCCAGAAATATTCTTACAGGAATATATAGATCTGTATCAAGCGTAGTATACCGTAGTATTGTGTATATCAGTCCAGTATCGGATAGTCACGTGCAAGGGCTGGGGCTGGATAAGTGTCTGCCCCGTCCGAAGCACATGTCGGATGTCTGGTAACTAGTCTCTATAATCGGATATTCATGACCTGGTCATAATATCATGATTGGATGCGCATCACTCAAGAGCACTAGTACCGTATCCTGTGTGACATCATCTCCACTATAACTGAAGTGATACTTCCGTCTTGACATCACACCCAATACACTACGACTCTCTGATAAACCCAGAAGTGGTGTACGCAGAACCGGTTAAAGCCATGTACCACCAAGACCAAAGTCTACCGATTATCGTAAGTATTAGCGGTGCAAGTCTCAGGTTAAGACCAAATACACCTACCCTGATGTCGGACTCCCATAGACACATAGTCATAATACCAATGGGATTCCGAGGGGTCTATCCAGGGCGAAGCTGTTTCCCGTACCATCGGTGAAACACAACCTCCTATCGCACTTGCATAAGTATCCAATACTTAAATATATGAGAACTATGCCGTCGTGCCCTCACAACGCGCACAAGTGCAATACTAGCCTATTCCGCATTATCGATGTCCTGTCTCGATAATACTCCGGCTAGGGATATTTAATGATTAATCCTTCGTGGACTGATACTGTCTCATATCATCTCAATCCAGGAACTAATCATATGGACCTCTCTTCATTTATACATCTATGGTGATCTAATCACAAATGATGAGAGTGCAATTTCCTTGTCACATAGTTAATTTGTACAACAACACCGTGATCTGTACAAATAGTGACGCTATGGGTCATATTATCCAACAATCTCCCACTTGGCACATAGGCAGTCACTCGAGTGTCTAACACCCGAACTATGTACGGTTCGCTCAAATTGCTGAGGAAAGGTTTTCGTCAGCGGATTTGTTTGATAATCGTCTGACGCGATTTATACGATCATCACATCGCCACGATGTGTGATCCGAACGAATTAGATGATATAGAAGTATATATCTGGATCGTCGACGAGACCTTTAATTCCTTAGCCTGTGCTGACGCCTAGCTCAGCTGCTAAAAGAACTATATCTAATCTAATTAGATTTATTTTCGATCCAAATGGCTTCTATTGCTACCTCCTCAGCTGCAGCAATAATCCGCATTTGTTGTTTATTTGGTAACAGTTATCTTGCTCGGAATATTTCCAGCTCACTGTCCCAGTGTTCAAACTTTTATAGTACCGCAGTATTTACCGGTTTGGAAACTTGCAGCAGTGATCCTAGTCACTTCAAGTTCTCCATCTCCATAGTTTAAGACAACATCTTTCTCTCAGATACTAGCAGATGTTCTTAATGTTCAATCCAGTGACTATCACTTGGATTGACCTGATCGTGACTCCATATGCTCGAAGCGTATGAGACACCTATCAAGTACATTTTAAATGTACAATTTCCCAGAGAGTGTTAACAACTCCAAATCTATCCCAGTAGATCTTTATTCCTGAATAAAGGTTGTTACTCCCCCCAGAATTCTACGGAGAATTTCTTATGAAAGCCAAGCTTTCACCGATTGCTTTATGGGAATTTCATTGTCGGTGCCCTCTCCCACTAACCTCCTTATATACACAAGAATTATTTCGTTTTGAGTCAAATCATAAACCATTATGATTATTTCAAAACGTCAGTTCCAAGAACCTTATGCTCGTTTCTTCAATCCAAACATGGATCGAATAACCCGCAAACCTTGTTTGTCGGTTATACAAAATCGTCAGGATGTTGTAAGCATCCTCCAAAAGGTTTCCTTTTCAGGAAAACGATTTTGATCTGCAACTGACATATTTCATAAATGAAATATGCAGTTATCAACAAGCATCTTCAAAATGGATTTACCATGGCAACAGGTAAAAGGTTGAACCGTTATTAACACAATGTTGATAACGATACCTTTCCGTCAAAAGCCCAGCTTTGTACGTTGGTATGTTGCCTTCCATGTATGTTTCCTTGAAGACGTTTAATGTACCAATAGGCACAATGCCTTGTGGTACAACAACTAGTATCCAAATAGTTGTTATACATGGAATCCATTTCGGATTCATGACACTTTGTCATAATAGGGAGTCGATACCTTGTATCACTACCTCATACGTAATCGTTGGTGTACCTTAAAAGATTAACATCTTTATGAGGTGAGATCAGAAACCCATACCCCAGGTTGTTTTCTGACTCTCTGATCTACGCGATTTCTTGTGTATTGAAGATTAATGGTATATTCATCATAGATGAACTATTTGTGTTCCATTACGGACTTGTGCCTTGAACAGTATTACTCCGATTTTCATCGAGTATCACTATCCTCCCACTGACCACTGCATATCGGTATTCCTCTCAGGAAAAACCGCATGGTGAGCAACAATCACATTGTTCTCATGTGAGATTTATAAGTACTATACTTATGGTTTCCCTTAGGATAACCTATATTGGCACTTATCCAATTTGGGTCCTTAGTTTGGTATCATCCAAACGTTATGCCTGGCATACCCAAATTATCAGAAATGAGAAACCTTGTTTCTTCCCTATTCATATCCTATATGACATCTGTCAAACAGATTTATATGGAACCTTATTCTAAATAAGTTATTGCACTGTTAAAACTTATCCGTTGAAGGAAATGGTAGCTCAGAGCGACTCTTGATTAATCTTATCATGTCTAACATGATTCGGTAATCCGTTCGGACACACCGTCACTTTGACGTGTTCCGGGAGGAGTCCTCATTTGAAAGAATACTATACTCTTTCAAGTACATATGAAACTTACTGCTTAAGTATTTTCCATACGGTCTTACCGTGGCGGCATAATACTATAGCCGATCTGTTTGTCTATTTCGTGTCGAAACTCTAAAAGTTTCTGATTTGTGTTCTTCAAAAGAAACACATAACCATAACGTGATGCCACATCCGTTTAAGGTCACGAAATATTCATGTTCACATCTAGCCTAGCTAGATATGGGCCCACTTACTTCACCATGAATAGGGCTAACAGGTCGGTGGCCCTTATACTATTACCAAGTAAATAGTATTTTAGGTACTTTACCTAATAAACTAGATTCGCAGACCTTATTTGAATAGTCAAATCAGTCCTAGTACCCACTCTTCAAAAGTGTGGATATGAGTCTCGTTAAATTGTGTCCTAAGACAACAATGCCACAAATAAGTCTCTATTGATCAAATCAATTTGAGCTATTTATTTGTCATTTTATGTTTGAGATTTTATTTATATTCAAAATATAAATTCTGTTATTTACATCTAATGTATTTATCTCAGTATCATCTTTATATAATAAAACACTTAGTGTTCTATAATATAAAGGTTTATCCACAATGGATTAAACACTGATATAGAGATATGTCTCTAGTCAAACTAGTTACATTATAACAGTCCTAATTTAAGTATATACCCAAAGGGTAGTTCCTAAACTTAGGTATCTACGGTCGAACACAGCGACTTTCGTCCCGTTTCCGATTCGCAGAGAAATCTCGCTTGAAGTCAGTATCCTGCTCAAAGTAGATTCTGAACATCAATACATATATTTTATGTACCACACTAAGTATTTAAAATCTAATTTCAATACTAGTAGTGAACATAACTTTGACAAACATTTTTAAAGTTAGAGCCTCGCCCTTTCTTTAATTCCTTCGTGTCTACCATATCCAAATGGTAGTCACTTTGGGATATGTCAATTATCCTTTCAATATTTCAGAAACCTTAGGCCAAGCCTGGGTTCTTAAATATCGAAACGATGTGCACCTCGTGCTACATGCCCAATTGCAAACTTTGACTTTATCTCCTCTAGAATAGTCAATTAATTTCCAAGAATTATAAATTGCAATTTTAATACTTCTTAAATCTAAAATTAGATTTATGACAAGTATATTAAATTAAGCATTAAAGTCATCATCACATAAATCTTCCAAAGATTTTATGCTCTACTTATTTTGCTTAATTTTGGGCTTAAGGTATAATAAGTTATTTTATCAAATAAAGTAACCTATTATTTATTCCCAATTTGAAAATTAAATCATTTAAAATATTTTAATCCCAGATTATATTTTAAATATCCAACTTTTCAATTTTATCTTGATTACAATAGTCCAACTATTTAATCAACGATTAGTGGTACTATATATATTATAATGATTATAATAGTCCAACTATATAATCAAATATAATCCAAATTAATTAACCTCAATTACATTGATTACTATAATCCAATTATAAAATCAACTGTAAACTGAAATTAATTAATTCAAATATATTGATTAATATAATCCAATTATATATAATCAAGTATAATACAGTCCAACTGTTTATTAAAACAACAATTTAAATATTAGTCCTAACTAACATTTAATCTAATGACGAAATAATTTAAATGAGCGCATATGGCGAGTAATTGAACGAGTATTGCAAATTCAATTCTTGCCTCCCACTATTTTTCGTCGAGCCTCTAACCCTCTGTCGAGTACTCGGGAAACCGTGTTTCCTAGTGGGCTAGGATCCCGTTAAATATCACACAATCTTGACTTTGGCCAACAAATTGTATGATAATTAACTAGGTAGATCTCGAAGATCAATTGGATCTCATCCAATTCCTAGATCCAGTAGGCGGATATCCAAATCCTAAACATATATCTTATATATGCCATACATCCAATGTATTACCTAACCTTTTTCCTCTGAATCAACTAAGCCTTGGCTTTGGCACAACAAACCTAGTGATCCCAGTCAAGCGCGAACCCATTGACATGGAAGCTTCGTAATCAATGTCAATGGACAAGAAGTGGTCTTGACTTTGGCCAACAAACCACAACTTGGACACGACACACCGATATGGAACAAAGCTTCGTGATTAAAACACATCTTCGACGGACAAGGGCTTGACTTTGGCCAACAACCCCTGCCAATCTCGGATCTTGAGTAAAAATCACTCAATGGAAGGAAAATAAACGCTTGATATTTAACAGGGTTTTTCGCGTGCAAATTGGCTACCAATTTATTATCTTTTAAGGTCTCATCATCATACACCCTTAAACATGCATTCTAAACACATAATAAAGCGCATATGAAATAAAATAATAATGATATGCGGATGGATATTTTACATTGATCCTAGATCAAATCTCTCATTTTCTCTCTCCAAAGCTAGCACATGTATTTACTTCTACCCGTTACACTACACTTCTAAAGAAACCTCATTTACATTGAGGGGAATAGGTGAGAAGAGAATACAAAGAAATAAGAGATAAGGCTGGACTCCACAGGTCCAATTAATAAATCAAATTTATTACAATTTCCAAAATCGTCCCACCCGACTAATATCCATCCGATATACATTATTCATGCATCGCAACCATGTATTCATACAAGCATGTTATCAATCAATCAAATCCAATTAATTAATCTGATAATTAGTGATCATCCAATGTTCAAACAACGATTTGATTTTTGCTCGAGTCAAACCGTTTTGCGAATAAGTACTCAAAGTACGAATTCTTGAATTAAATTAAACTACATAATTAAATCCAATTTAATACGCATTTAATTCTAATTCACTATTTAATTCCAAATTAAATATTACACCTTTATTAACGAACCTTTACGACTTAAATTCCAAATTTAATCGCATGGGTCTCAAAGCCCGATTAACATCTAATGTTTATTTAATTAAAGTCCAATGGGCTTTTAATTAATTTCTATAAGGCGTGGACTTTTGGTCAACTCGGGTCAAACCGAACAACCAAAATCCAATCCGGGAGTTACCCCATAAGCCTTTAAATTAATTTTGGCCCATTAGGCCCAATTAAATAATTAAGGTCCATTAAGTCATAATTGGACCTTTTGGATTCGGTTTTGGGCCTAATGATCCAACCAATTTTGCCTAAACCCAACTTTGTTACAACAAAGCCCAAACCCAATTACAACCTAACAAGCCCAATTTCCAAAATCAAGCCCAAATTAATTAACTTATAAAATTCCAAATTTCACAATTAATTAACCTAAGTGTAATACACAATCAATTACCCAATTAACATTTCTAAAACATCAATTAGCCTAATTAATCATGCACTTTAACATTAAATAGTGTCCAACACAATTTATTAAAATCAAACCCAATTTACATGCTTTTGTTCTCGGCAATTAGGGGTTTTCCCAATCCGATTCGGTTTCAATCCAATTGAATCCACAATCATCATTTACCAAATCAATTCAACTCATCCAATGAATCAAACAACAAAATCACAATGAATTTCATGTCCAATTGAATTCGGCCAACCCACTTTATAAAGGGAAAATGGTTCCAAATCAAAATTCAATAAAATTGAACTTCAAAACAACATTACCCAATTGTTTTAAGTCATCCAATGATCAAACAAAAACAAAATCACCAAGAAATTTAGGGTTCTTTAATTTCGGCCAACATAAGCAATTTGGGGAAATTTGTTCCAACACATTTCAACAATTGATCCAATCAATCTTAAATTAAACATACTTTAAGCATTCTCATTCATCCAATTTCACAAAATATGCTCAAAATCAGTTACCCAATTGTCAGTTTATGCCAACATAAAAAATTGGGGAAATTTGTTCCAAACACAATTTCCACAAATTGATCCAATCACTCTAAATTAAACATACTTTAAGCATCTCATTCATCCATTTCACAAAATATGCTCAAAATCAAGTTTACCCCAATTTGTCACTTTATGCCAACTAAAAAATTGGGGAAATTTGTTCCAAACACAATTTCTTCAAATTGATCCAATCAATCCATTAATTCAACAACATTAAGCATACTTAATCAATCATTTAATCAAATATGCTTCACTTGTTTTTACCAATTTGTCATGCCCAAAATTTAGGGAAAATGATCCAATCCAATTTCATGAAATTGATCATACACAACTTCAATTCAACCTCATTCAAGCATACTTCATCAAACAATTCAACCAAATCATGCCTAAATCGAGTTTACCCAATTTTAACCCCTAACTTTTTCATGCTTGATCAAAGCTCAAGATACCATTGTTGAGTTTCGAATTAGGTCCCAAGATCAACAAAATCAAGCACAAAATCGCATGAATACATCAAGGAATAATGGCGGAATCATATCACAATGATTGGATTTGATGCAAGAACAAGATGTGTATTCTGCCTCCCTCCAAGCTCGGCAGTGAGCTCCTTGCACTGCAGGACTGCACGGTGATGGACTGGTTTGCTGCCTCCTCCATGTTCGGCCATTGATGACCTCCATTGAAGCTCCAAGCTTCAAGCTTTTCCATGCTCATAAATTCGTTCCCTATCACCTATGTATAACCCAAGGTGTGTGCTAGCACTCTTCATCTTCCTTCTTCCTCTTTAAATTCGGTCCAACCAGAAACTTTGAAGCAAATCGGCTTGAAGCCGTGAAGGAGAGGAGAAGATAAAGAGAGGGAAAAGAGAGAATGCGTAAAGGTTGGAGAGAGAGTGTAAAAGAAAAGAAATGTAATTTTTTTATAATTTCTAACAATTAATAAAACCAATTACCAATTCTTTAACTTCACATTAAATGCTAAAGTCAAAAGTAAAAAGCAAAAGTTGCTTTTCAACTTCTACATCAATCACTCAAATAAGTGACAACTTGTCACATCACTCAAAGTGACATTTGATTTGACGCTTGATGTGACTAGCGATTTGACGCTCGATTGACTTGCGTGCCGCACTCGAATTCGAAATGCGAATGCGCTCGCAAATAATCCCGGGCTCGGGTTTGTTAATTCCAAATTAACGAATTTTCCGTTGCGTCGTAATTAAATGATTACGCCTAGCGAAATCACTATTCACGTCGCTAACGAATTAATTCTAAATTAATTCGTTCCCCAATTAAAATCTAATTTTAATTCTGCGTCGAAATCCAATTTATAATATATCAAATATATTATTTTATCGATTAATTCCAAATTAATCGTCGCTCTCTCTCTTTTTAATTAATATTTTATCCCAGATAAAATTCTCCGTGATTAATCCCAGATTAATTTTCTCTCTCATCCAATTAATCCCAGATTATTAAAGTGCGAGTCATACGTCATCGGTGAATCTTCAGGAAGCGACCCATGAGAACTCCGGATATGTTGGCAGTAAATACGGTCGTCGGATTATCCGAAACACGTAAGTACCTCGTACTACGTTTAACCGATTTACAAGACAAGGTTGGCTTCTAGCAAAGTGCCATGCCTACCCATTCTCCAGAAATATTCTTACAGGGAATATAAGATCTGTATCAAGCGTAGTATACCGTAGTATTGTGTATATCAGTCCAGATCGGATAGTCACGTGCTAGGGCTGGGGCTGGATAAGTGTTCTGCCCCGTCCGAAAGCACATGTCGGACATTGGTAACTAGCTCTATAATCAGATTTCATGACATGGTCATAATATCATGATTGGTATGCGCATTTCATCAAGAGCACTAGTACCGTATCCTGCGTGACATCTCTCCACTATGTCTGAAGCGATACTTCCATCTTGACATCACACCCAATACACTACGACTTCTGATAAACCAGAAGTGGTGTACGCAGAACCGGTTAAAGCCATGTACCACCAAGACAAAGTCTACCGATTGTCGCAAGTATTAGCGGTGCAAAAGTCAGGTTAAGACCATATACACCTACCCTGATGTCGGACTCCCACAGACACATAGTCATAATACCAATGGGATTCCGCGGGGTCTATCCAGAGCGAAGCTGTCCCGTACCATCGGTGAAACACAACCTCCTATCGCAATTGCATACGTATCCAATACTAAAATATATGAGAACTATGCCGTCGTGCCCTCACAACGTGCACAAGCGCAATACTAGCCTATTCCGCATTATCGAGTCCAGTCTCGATAATACTACGGCTAGGGATATTTAATGATTAAAACTTTATGGATTGATACTGTCTCATATCATCTCAATCCAGTACTAATCATATGGACTTTCGCCATTTATATATCAAGTAAATAAAATTACAAAACGGCCAAAAGGCAATTTCATTATCACATAGTTAATTTGTTTTTTATACATAATACAATATCATTACAAACAGTGCGCTATGGGACATAATGTCTAACAATCTCCCACTTGGCCTATAGCCAGTCACTCAAGCATCTAATACCCGAACTATGTATGTGTCGTTCAAAAACTTGCTGAATGACAGCTTCGTCAGCGGGTCTGCAATGTTATCATCTGATGTGACCTTCTCGACTTTTACATCGCCACGATGTATAATCTCCCGAATCAGATGGTAACGTCGAAGAACATGCTTGGACCGTTGATGAGACCTTGGTTCCTTAGCCTGCGCTATAGCCCCGTTATTGTCACAATACAATGGAACGGGCTCTGCTGCTAACGGAACTACTCCTAATCCGATTAGGAACTTTCGGATCCAAACTGCCTCCTTTGCTGCTTCAGATGCAGCGATGTACTCCGCTTCTGTTGTTGAATCGGCAACAGTATCTTGCTTGGAAGATTTCCAGCTCACTGCTCCGTTATTCAAACAAAAAATGTACCCGGATTGTGACCTGTAGTCATCCTTGTCGGTTTGGAAACTTGCATCGGTATACCCAGATACCGCAAGTTCTCCACCTCCATAAATTAAGAAAGCATCCTTAGTTCGTTTAAGATATTTAAGGATATTCTTAACTGCTATCCAGTGACCTTCACCTGGATCGGCCTGATAGCGACTACACATGCTCAAAGCATATGAGACATCAGGTCGTGTACATATCATGGCATACATGATCGATCCGACTGCCGAGGCGAACGGTATCCGACTCATGTGTCTCTCTCTTCCTGAGTCTTAGGACACATGTCCTTAGACAGAGAGGTACACGTATCATTGGAACCAATCCCCTCTTGGATTGTTCATGTTGAATCGCTTCAACACTTTATCAATGTATGTACTCTGGGAGAGTCCAAGCAGCTTTCTAGATCTATCCCGGTAGATCTTTATTCCAAGAATAAAGGCTGCTTCTCCCAGATCTTTCATGGAGAATTTTAATGAAAGCCAAGCTTTCACCGACGTTAGCATGGGAATGTCATTGCCTATCAGCAATACGTCGTCGACATAAAGGACGATAAAAGTAAGTGCTCTCCCACTAACCTTCTTGTATACACAAGGGTCATCTGCGTTTTGCACGAAATCATATTCTTTTATGATCTCATCAAAACGTTGATTCCATGACGTGTGATGCTTGCTTCAATCCATAAATGGATCGATTTAACTTACAAACCTTGTTTGCAAGTCTTGGCACGATAAAACCGTCAGGCTGTTGCATATAAACATCCTCCAAAAGGTTTCCGTTAAGGAAAGCGGTTTTAACGTCCATCTGCCATATCTCGAAGTCGAAATATGCAGCTATTGCAAGCATTATCCGAATGGATTTAATCATGGCAACGGGTGAGAAGGTCTCGTCATAATCAATACCGTATTGTTGACGATACCCCTTCGCTACAAGCCTAGCTTTGTACGTTTGTACGTTGCCATCCATGTCGGTCTTCTTCTTGAAGATCCATCTGCATCAATAGGCTTTACGCCTTCTGGTGCATCAACCAGTGTCCAAACTTGGTTGGCGTACATGGAATCCATCTCGGACTTCATGGCTTCTTGCCATAAAGCGGAATCGATATTTCGTATCGCTTCCTCATACGTAGCCGGCTCATTATCCTCAATCAGATTAATATCTACATGAGGTGAGATCAGGAACCCATACCTCTCAGGTACTGTTCTGACTCTCTCCGACCTACGCGGTCCTTGTGTATGTGAAGTTTGTGGTACAGACTCATCCTGGACGGTCTGTTCTTGTTCCGTCGTTGATTCATTGCCAGGAACAGTATCACTACGATCTTCATCGAGTTCTACTTTCCTCCCACTTACCACTGCATTTATAAAATCCTTCTCAAGGAAAAATGCTTGTAGAGCAACAAATACTTTGTTCTCTTGTGGGTGATAGAAGTAATATCCTTTGGTTTCCCTAGGATATCCTACAAAAAGGCATTTATCAGTTTTGGTTCAAGTTTGGTACTTTCCAAACGTTTAACATGTGCCCAGCATCCCCAAATCTCAGGAAAGAGAAACCTGGTTCCTTCCTGTCCATATCTCATATGGAGTCTGTTCAACAGACTTCGACGGTACTTTATTCAAAATAAGTATAGCACTGTTTAATGCGTATCCCCAGAAGGATATTGGTAGCTCAGTGCGACTCATCATTGACCTTACCATGTCCAACAAGGTGCGGTTTCTCCGTTCGGACACACCGTTTAATTGCGGTGTTCCAGGAGGAGTCCACTGTGAAAGAATACCATATTCTTTCAAGTAATCTTGAAACTCATAACTTAAGTATTCGCCACCACGGTCTGACCGTAATGTCTTAATACTCTCCCCTGTTTGTTTCTCCACTTCGTGTCGAAACTCTTTGAATTTCTCAAAAGTTTCCGACTTGTGTCTCATAAGATACACATAACCGTAACGAGATGCATCATCTGTAAAGGTTACGAAGTAGTGAAATCCACCTCTAGCCTGGCTAGACATGGGCCCGCATACGTCAGTATGAACGAGAGCTAACAGTTCTGTGGTACGTTCACCTTTACCGCTAAAAGGTGATTTAGGCATTTTGCCTAAAAGACAAGATTCGCAGACGTCATATGAATTGAGATCAAATTCGTCCAAGTACCCACTCTTCGAAAGTGTGGGATATGCGAGTCTTGTTAATGTGTCCTAGACGACAATGCCACATATAAGCTTCATCTTTTAGATTACTCCTTTTGAGCCTTTTGTTTGTCATTTTAGGAGATTCATTTATATTCAAAATATAAAGACCGTTATTTGCAACAGCTGTGCAAATTTCTGCATCATTTTTATATAAATAACACCCAGTGTTTCTAAATACAAAAGTGTAACCCTGCTGGGTAACAAGGATACAGATATAATATTCCTAGTTAAACTAGGTACAAAATAACAGTTTAAAAGTTTAAGTACATGCCCTGAGGGCAGTTCTAAAAACAAAAGTCCCTACGGCCAAAACAGCAACTGGTGTTCCGTTCCGACCCGTAGATCCATCTCCCCTGACGCCAGCATCCTGCTATCATGCAGATCCTGCACATCAGTACAAATATGAGCACCACAACCAGAATCAAAAATCCAATTTTTAAAACTAGAAGTATTCATATTTATCTCAATAACAAACATACCAGAGGCGGTAGCCTTGCCACCCTTGCTATCCTCCTTCTGCACAATGCTATTTGGCAGTCACGTTTCCAGTGACCCCTTTTGCCGCAGTTAAGGCAGATGTCGCGAGATTTGTCCTTTGGCTTCCTAGAAGCCACTGTCAACTTGCCTTTGCCCTTCTTTTTGAACTTCCTCTTCCTCGCACCTCCAATTGCCATGGCCTAGCCTTTGGCGCATGAGAGGTCGATGCATAATGCGCCTCGCGCTTGCTCCCTTTAGGAGTTCCCTTTCGGACTCCTTCAGCACGGACAACAACTCTGAGAGTGTCGTCAGTATCCATCAACTTATAGTTGACGATGATTTGTTTCCAAGTATCGGGCAGCGATTGTAATATCATATCAATCGTCAGCTCTGCCTCCAAGACAATGCCCATATTGGCTAACTCATCTATGTCAGCGATCATTTGAGTCCCGTGGGCCTCAACTGATGCGCCATCTGTCATCCGGGAGCGGAAGAGTTTCCTTACTAGCTCGTACCTCTTCATCCGCTTGTTAGTGCGGTGAAGATCACGCAATCTTGCCATCATGTTATAGGGATCCAAGTCCCTGTTTTGGCGTCTGAAATGCTGGGTCATTGCAGCTAGCATAACTGACTGAGCTTGGTCACAATCGTCACTATGAGTCTTCCATAACTCTAGCTCCAGTGGCTCAGTGGGTTTAGGCGGGAGAGGCCTCTGAATAGTATACAGTACCCTCTCAGCCCAAGCACTATCTTGAGGTTCATTTCCCAGTCGGCAAAGTTTGTCCCTTTGAAGACATTATCGCCCATGATTATGTCGCGGATATTACCTTTGCCAGTCATCTTGACAACTATAGTCCAACTATAAAGTCAACGATGTTATGGGTACAGTCAAACTGTTACAAGTAAAATAACAATATATTAGTCCAACTAATTTTTAAAATATTGACGAAATAATTTTGAAAGACGAGTAAGGCTAATTATCTGAACGAAATTGCAAATTCAATAATAGCCTCCCACTATTTTCTTCAAGTTTCTAACCCTCTGTAGAGAACTCGGGAAATCGAATTTCCTAGTGGGCTAGGATCCCGTTAAATAACACACAACCTTGACTTTGGCCAATAAAAATTGTATGCTATTTAACTTAGGTAGATCTCCATGATCATTGGATCTCATCCAATTCCTAGATCCGGTTAGGTGGACATCCAAGTCCGAAACATATGTATAATGCCAATGTAACCATTACATTTTCCTAACCCTATCCTCCGAATCATCTAGGCCTTGGCTTTGGCCCAAAAACAAACCTAGTGATTCCAGTTAAGCGGGGACCCATTGACGAGGAAAGTTTCGTAATCAATGTCGTTGGACAAAAAGTGATCTTGACTTTGGCCAATAAAAAATCACGATTTGGACAAGACACCGATATGCAACAAAACTCTCATGATTCAAGTACATCCTGATTGACAAAGGTCTTGACTTTGGTCAAAACAAACCAATGCCAACTTCGGATCTTGAACAAGAACCATTCAATGGAAGGATATTCGCTTAATATAAATTGAGGGATTTTCGCGTAATTGGCAACCATTTATTTATCTTTGTTAGGTCTCCATCATCATACACCCTTAAGCATGCTTCTAAAACATCATAAGCGCGCGTAAAGTAAATTAATAGTGATATGCGGATGGATATATAACAACTTGTTCCTTAGAACAAATCACTCCCTTTCCTCTCCCCGCTAGCACTATTCTACTTCTACCCAATTACATAATACAATAAGAGAAACTCATTTACATTGAGGGGAATTAGGTGAGAAAGAGAATACAAAGAGATAAAGAGATAAGGCTGGACACGCAGGTCCAATTTATAAATTCCAAATTTACAATAATTTCTAAAATTACCCTTTCCCTTCTAATATCCATCCGATATACAATTCATTCATCACATACATATATATTCAAACAAGACATGCTTCTACAACCAATCTAATCCAATTAATTAGTCTTTGTTAAAGTGATCATCCAATGTTCAAACAACGGTTTGATTTTGCGCGAGTCCAACTCGATTGAGAATAAGTACACAGGTACGAATTCGCGAATTATATCGAACTACTTATTAAATCTAATTTAATTCGTATTCAATACTAATTCAATTATTTAATTCCAAATTAAATGTTTACACTTTTAATGTGCTTTAAAAAGACTTAGATTCTAAATCTAATCTTATTGGGCCTCAAAGCCCAACTAACATCCAATGTTGAATTTAATTCAAGTCAAATGGACTTAGAATTGATTTATTAAGGCTTGGCTTTGGTCAATGTGGGTCAACCAATTACCAAGCCCAAATAAGGAATCACCTTAAGTGCCATAAAAACAATTTTAAGCCCATAAGGCCCAATTAATTTTTAACAAAAATCAACTCCTTTACATGCCCTATGTATTCGGCAAGGTGAGTTTTTTGTGTCGATTTGTTTTTCAATCCGATGAATTATTAATCTACGTCCCGTACACATTCTAAGTCATCCAATGATCTTAAAACACAAAAAATTTCAATCCACTCCAAGTAGCAACACATTCGGCCAAGGCATGAATTTGGGGAAAATTCATCCAATGCATTTTTCATAAAATTGATTCCATGTATCATCATTCTATATACATGTAAGCATTCTTATTAATCAAATTTCACAAGAACATGCTTCAATCAATTTCACCATATCATTCGGCCAAGGTCAAAATTTTGGGGAAAAATCATCCAATGCATTTTTCATAAAATTGATTCCATGTATCATCATTCTATATACATGCAAGCATACTTATTCATCAAATTTCACAAGAACATGCTTTAACCAATTTATCACACCATTCGGCCAAGGTTAAAATTTTGGGGAAAAATCATCCAATGCATTTTTCATAAAATTGATTTCATATAACATCATTCTATATACATGCAAGCATACTTATTCATCAAATTCACAAGAACATGCTTCAACCAATTTTATCAAATTTTAACCTAAAGTATTTCATGCTTAAACCTAGCTCAATGATACCATTGTTGGTTCTATAATATGTCCCAAACAAAGATTAAGCATGTGAAATACTATAAAGAATATATATAAACATGAAGTATGGCGGAATCATACTTACAATATCTGTGATGAAGAAGATGATCAAATGGTAGAAGCTCCAAGTTATGGAAGATTCGGCCAAGAGGAGGAAGAAGACTTGAAGCTCCAAGCTTTGTATTCCAAGCTCTTTGATGGTTTCCCTATCACCTCTTTTGATCCCTTGCTTGTGCTAGCAAAAATGGAGAAATAGAAGATCAAATCTTCCTTGCCCTTGTCAATGGAGTCACTCGGCAATTTGAGAGAGAAGAGAGATTTTGTGTAAAGTCTTAATTGATTTGTTTTACCAAAAATCAATTATATTTATGTCATAATTTATTAAATTAATAATAAATCTATGACATAAACCATGCAATGGCTTAGAGTGTCAAACACTCAAACTCCATGCAAAACCTTTGAGTGTAATGCACACTATCACCATGCAATGCCTTAGAGTGTTTTGTACACTATTAAATGCAATGCCTTATCAATAAAATAATGCATATAATGACAAGTGTCATGTGCGCCCCACACGTTTCCAAATGAAAGTGGGCCCACGTCCACTCACGCGTTCGGGTTCGATATTTCCGAAATACCGAACTTACGTCGCGACGTTAATTCAATCGAATTTAAATAAATAACCGCGCCTAGCGAAATTATTATTTACGTCGCTAACGAATTATTTCTAAATTAACTCGTATGCCCGAATTAAAATCTAATTTTAATTTCGCGTCGAAATCGAATTTCAATTATTATATCGAATATAATAATCTTACTGATTAATTCCAAATTAATCGTTCTCTCTCTCTCTAAATAAGGCACTTTATCCAAGATAAAGTTCTCCGTATTAATCCAAGATTAATTAAATTCGAATCAAATATCATAGGTGAATCTTCGGGAAGCGACCCAAGAGACCTCCGGATATTTTGGCAGTAAATACGGTCGTCGGATAATCCGAACACGTACGTACCTCGTACTACGTCTTTACCGATTCACAAGACAAGGTTGGCTTCTAGCAAAGCGCCATGCCTACCCAATTCTCCAGAAATATTCTTATAGGAATATAAGATCTATATCAAGCGTAGTATAGTATAGTATTGCGTACATCGATCCAGTATCGGATGATCACATGCTAGGCCTAGGGCTGGAGATGTGTCTGCCCCGTACGAAACATATATCGGACATCAAGCAACTAGTCTCTTTAAATCGGACAATCCTGACCTGGTCATATTGTCCCGACGGTTGCAACCTTTTATAGAGTACTAGTTCTGTGCCCTGCGTGATCATCACCTCCATATGTCTGAAGCGATACTTCCATCTTGACATCACATCCAGTACACTACGCTTCTCGATAAACCCAAGAAGAGGTGTACACAGAACCGGTTAAGGTCCCCAACCACCAAAACCAAAGTTTACCGATTGTCGCAAGTACTAGCGATGTAAGTCTCAGGTTAAGACCATATACACCTACCCTGATGCGGCCTCCCATAGACATATAGACATACTACCAATGGGATTCCGCGGGGTCTATCCAGAGCGAAGCTGTTTTCCGTACCATCGGTAAAACACAACCTCCTATCGCACTTGCATAAGTATCCAATACTTAAATATATGAGAACTATGCCGTTGTGCCCTCACAACGTGCACAAGCGCAATACTAGCCTATTCCGCATTATCGATGTCCAGTCTCGATAATACTACGGCTAGGGATATTTAATGATTAAACCTTTATGGATTGATACTGTCTCATATCATCTCAATCCAGTACTAATCATATGGACTTTCGCCATTTATATATCAAAGTAAATAAAATTACAAAACGGTAAAAGGCAATTTCATTATCACATAGTTAATTTTGTACAATAATACAATATCATTTACAAACAGTGACGCTATGGGACATAATGTCTAACACAAAATACATGTGCACTCAAGGCGTAGTCTTGCTGTTGAGTTTTGGATTTGGTGTGTGCATCTTTGGAGGCCACACACTTGGGTGGCTCTTTGGAATGTGGAAGAGCTTGCTGAGTTCAAGACTAGCTTGTAGATTGGAGGGATAACTGGAGGAGTCTTCGGTTCAAGTAAGTCTTTTTCTTTCTTTATTTTAATTAGAGTTCTTATGATAGTTAGCATGTTTAAGTTTATGTTCTTTGCATGTTTTATGAGTTTTTATGCTTAGAATATATATATAACATGCTTAGGCTTGTAGAATAATCAAAACAAATGGGTCTTGGGCAAAGGATAGCAGCATCATAATTTCGTAATTTTTTATTTTTCGCTGCGCACTCGTGGCCGCTTCCCAACAGTGGTATCAGAGCGCCATTTTTGTTTTGATTAGTTCTCTCTCATTTGAACATCAAATTGGGTGTGTAAAAGCTCGTTGGAAAGCTAACACCCTGAATTTAATTTTAGGCACAAGTTTTGCATGATTTGTTAGATTGGAATTGTGAAATTGCATTTAAAGTTCACGCATCTGTAAAAAACGTGAATAGTAAATTTATTTGATTAAAATAAAATGCAATATCATAATTAAATATTAATCAAAGTTATTTAATGCCTAAAATAATTCGAACATATTAAAACTCATATGCTTGATGATTCTATGTATGATTAGAATTGGCATGATTATTTTAGGGTGCAAGCATCTAGAGACTTTCTAAGGAAATAGAGAGTGTATTGCTTATCCCTTAGCTAAGTAATTATTCCGTGATGAACTTAGAGATTTATTACCTTTAAGGCTAATAAATATAAATCACTTGTTTATAATAAAAGACATTATAAAAGATACAAGTGGGGTGGGACCAAGGCTTAATAAAAATTTCCAAACTAAAGTTAATTTAACCAAAGGTATTACTAGAGTTAGATAATGATTTGGTGTCTTCCTTCACTCACTACCTTTTTATAGCCAAAAGGAACAGCTGTGAAGACATCTAGATAATCAGTTACTCAAAGCTTACCTTAAAGCATATTTAAAGTGTTGGACTAATTTGGAGGATCTATTGTTTATTACTGTCACCAAGGCAATAAGAGCCTAAGAGGTAAGGGTATTTAAGAGAGTTCGCTCCACCCTCCCTCTGAGGAATTTTCAATGCAGGAATCCATTTGACAGTTATTCACTTAAACTTGCTAAAATCCTCAATAATAATTTAAGTCTAAATTTTGCCTCCCATTATAAAGTATAGACCCAAATGGCTTAAACTGTATTGCCAAGACTAGGCTTTACCAGACTGACCAATACCAATTTGTCAATAAATTGTACCATTGACAATGGTTTGACTTTTCTGAGATCGACCCTTAGGCCTGGTCTTATAACTTAGTAGCAAAGATTGGGTGCCCACAAGGACTAGCATAACCTATGGCATGTTTGATTGCCCAACCCAATGATCAAGGAATTGTGATTTATATCATAAATTGGTTAGGAACCTACATAATTATCGTAAATTATAACGACTTGCCCTAGTCGGAGTTATGAAATGAAGATAATGGGATCCTTGCCCACAAGAAATCCATCATATTGGGGTTGATGCGATTTGCTTAAAATTTAAAACAATTTAGTGGGAGCAACTTTATAATATTAAAAGCCCATGTTATTATGAAACATTAATGAAACATATTCCTAATTTTAACATTCTCTCTTAACATGTGGGTTAAAATATTTCACAAACATTCAAATGGCAAATAGAGTATCACTTCGTTCCATCCTTGATGAGCATAAGCTCAAAGGGGACAGCTACATTGACTGGTTTAGAAACCTTAAAATTATCTTACGAATAGAAAAGATTTTCTATGTTCTTGAAAGACAATTTCCCCTTAACCCGCAGAAGATGCTGACCAAAATACATTTGATGCTTGGAAGAAACACGTCGATGATTATGAGCAAGCAGTTTTCATAATGCTTGGCTCTATGTCGGACGAACTTCAGAAAGCTCACGAAAATTTGGATACTCAAACCATCATCTTTCACTTGAAGGAGTTGTATGCAACTTCCGTTCATACCGTGAGATTCCAAGTGTCATATGCCTTATTCCAAATAAGGTATAAGGAAGGATCTGTTAGTGGACATGTGCTTGAGATGATTAGCCATATTGAAAATTGGCCATCCTCGGGTTCATCATGGATCATGAGGTAGGTCACGATCTAATTCTTCAGTCCTTACTAAAAGACTTCTCTAACATTATTATGCAGTTTCATTTGTCTGATAAAGAAGCTATTTTAGCAGAATTGCACAATCTGATAAAGCAAGCAGAGAAAGACTTGAAACAAGAGCTTAAAACCTCCGTCATGCTTACAAGTACGAACCTAAAGCCACGAGGCCCAAAGAAAAATAAGGGCAAGGCCAATGCTCCATATCACCTAAAGCCCAATGGTAAGGTGGAGAAGAAAAAGGGAAATGGGAAATGTTTCTTTTGTGGAAAGAAGGGTCATTGGAAGAAAGACTGCAGATCCTTGAAAGCCAAGGAAGCTAGGGAAGCCCAAGAGGCCAAGAAGCCCAATGCTTCAGGTATGTTGTTTATGATTGAACTATATTCTCAAAACTTGAACCTTCTACTTGGGTGCTTGACATCGGTTGTGGGACTCAATTGTGTAACAATATGTAGGGCTTGAGAAACAGTATGAGACTCCGTCATGGGGAGGTTGACTTACGCATGGGTAATGGAGCAAAACTGGCTGCATTGTGCGTGGGGACTTATTCATTAGTTTTGCCGAATGGTTTAGTTTTAGACTTAGAAGATTATGTTTATTTACCTTCTCTAGTAAAAAAACATCATTTCAATTTCTTCTTTATGTAATAAAGGCTTTTCATGCCTAATAAGTTGTAATGAATGTTCTATTTATTTCAATGAAATAAAATATGGAGATGGTATTTTGAAAAATGGTATCTATGTTTTACAAACTAACAAATAATGTTCAACCTCTAATATATACAACGTTAACTCGAATAATCTCAATGAATCACTTCTATGGCACAGTGGCTTAGGTCATATCAATGAAACAAGATTAACTAAGCTACATAAGGATGAGTATTTCAGACCCTTCAAATATGAACCTTATGGGACTTTTGAGTCTTGTTTACTTGGTAAAATGATCAAATTACTCTTCAAAGGTAAAGGACGGCGTGCATCATAGACATTATAACTCATACACTCTGATATATGCGGACCAATGTCAGTCACCACCAGAGGTGGAATCTCGTACTTCATTACCTTTATCGACGATCACTCGCGATATTAGTATGTGTACCTTATGCTATACAAATCTGAAGCCTTTGAGAAATTCAAAGACTTCAAAGCTGAAGTAGAAAACCAGCTTAATAAAAGTATTAAGTCACTAAGGTCTGACCGAGGTGGTGAATACTTAAGCAATGAATTTCAAGATTACTTGAGAGAAAATGGCATTGTTTCCCAGTGGACTCCTCCGGGAACTCCACATCATAATGGGGTCTCCGAAAGGAAAAATCAGATAGTATTAGATATGGTCTGATCAATGATGCCAGACACAAATCTACCACTTTCATTTTGGGGTCTTGCTTTAGAAACTGTAACACTACTACTAAACAAAGTTCCTTCTAAGACTGTTAGTCAAACAATATATGAGTTATGGTCTGGGAAACGTCTTAGTCTTAGTTATCTAAGAGTTTGGGGACGTGATGCATATGTTAAGCTCACACAAACTAACAAATTGGATGATAGGGCAATTAAATGTAAGTTTGTAGGATATGCCTTGAACTCAAGAGCATACGTGTTCTACGTCCCAAATGAACAAAGAATATATGTCTCACGAAATGCTAAATTTCTAGAGAATGAATTCCTTCTCAAGAAATATAATGGGAGTAGACTTGACCTCGATGAGGTACGAGAAGAACAAACTAACATAGAACTAAACCCCATGCCCATCAAAAGGGTAGCGACGGAACAACCCCAAGTCAAGTGGTAGGGAAAGATATGAGCCTGAAAGATATGGTTTCCATATTGTTGAGGAACATGATCAGGTCATTGATAATGACGATCCCACCAGTTATGATGAAGCAATGCGTGACATTGATTCAGTCAAGTGGCTTGAGGCCATGAAATCCGAAATAGACTCTATGTATCAGAATCAAGTCTGGGACTTGGTGGATGCACCTGAATGGATAAAACCATAGGCTGCAAGTGGATTTACAAGCGTAAAACTGATGCAGAAGGCAACATCCAAACCTATAAGGCTAGGTTGGTGGTGAAATATAATAAACAAATCCAAGGAATTGACTATGACGAAACCTTCTTGCCTGTTGCAATGATAAAGTCCATTCAAATTTTACTGGCACTAGCTGCACACTTTGATTATGAGATTTGGCAGATGGATGTCAAAACAGCTGTCCTTAATGGGAACCTTGTACAGGAAGTCTATATGACACAACCTGAGGGTTTTGCATCTAAAGATGATCATAATAAAGTATGCAAGCTTAAACGATCCATTTATGGACTGAAGCAAGCCTCCAGAAGTTAGAATATATGATTTCATGAGACAATCAAAGAATTTGACTTCATCAAAAATGTAGACGAGCCTTGTGTTTACAGGAAAAGTAGTGGGAGTGCTGTTGTATTTCTTGTATTATATGTCGATGATATATTATTCATCGGGAATGATATTCCCATGATGCAAGCCACCAAGCAATGGTTATCTCAGAATTTCTCCATGAAAGATTTGGGAGAAGCAGCCTACATCATCGGTATTAAGATCTACTGTAATAGATCTAAAAGGTTGTTAGGACTTTCTCAATCTACAAACATAGATAAAGTTTTGAAAAGATTCAAAATGGAAGATTCCAAAAGAGGCAATTTACCTACTTGTCATAGAATCAAATTATCTAAGGAGCAATGTCCACATACTCATTCAGATAGAGAGCTTATGAGTAGAATCCCTTATGCTTTAGCAATATGATCAATCATGTACGCCATGCTATGTACAAGACCTGATGTCTCTTATGCTCTTAGCATAACGAGTAGGTATCTGGCAAATCCTGGTGACCAACATTGGGCAGCTATAAAAACAATCCTCAAGTATATCGAGAAGAACTAAAGATGTGTTCTTGACATACGAAGATTGTTCTGAGATGAAAGTCATTGGTTACTGTGATGCAAGCTTTCAGACTGATAGGGATGATAACATATCGCAAATAAGATATCTGTTTACTTTGAATGACGATGCTGTAAGTTGGAAAACTGAAGCCGAGTATATTGCAGCATCTGAGGCAGCTAAAGAAGCAGTTTGGATAAAGAAGTTCATCACGGAGCTGGAAGTGCTTCCCATGATAAAGAATGGCGTCCCGATGTACTGTGACAACACGGACGCCATTGCTCAATCAAAGGAACCAAGGTCCCACCATAAATCCAAGCATGTACTCAGGCGATTTCATCTCATCACAGAGATTGTTGACAGAAAAGAAGTTATTATAGAGAAAATACCCACAGAAATAATCTTACAGATTCCTCTGACTAAAGGGCTGACTCAACAAAAGCATGATAGGCACACTCGAGAGTAATGGGTCCAGATTCTACTAGTTGGCTACAGTGCAAGTGGAGATTGTTAGGGATATGCCATATACCCAACTTTGGATGGCCAATATGTACATGTATTTGTAATTTTTCATTAATTAATAAAATGGCAATATTTATTATACATGTCTTACATAACTTATATGAATCATCAAACAATGTAATAAGTCCTTGGAATAATAAGATGATGGCTTCCATGCCTTATGAGAATCATTACTCTTAAACGTTCGTAGTCATACTTTTGTGAATAATCGGGCGTTCACAAAGCGGAGAGACTAGCATGATGATATAATCCACCCTTAAGTGGGGTACGCAATCTCATAGGCTACTAGAGGAGATCCGTCCGCTTGTGTATCACATGGATGCATGAGTTGCTCGTGTCCATCGAACTAACAGTCGAAATTTCAACATGGAGTGTTTTATCCCATGTTTCTGTGGAACTTTCATGTATCGATTGTATGACTAGTCCTTAGACTTGAGGTCTTTACAATCTTAGTTTGGGATCAAATAACTTGACATTCTCCTTCCCCGGTTCAAAAGATCCGGTCATAAGGGTATGATTGGGTCATTATTGAAACACATGAGTTTGTTAAGATACAACAGAGAATCACCACTCTCTCGGATAATATTTTCTTATAAGAGTAGTATTCCAGTTCGCGGGTTGATATGGTATCAGTGCTTGAGACTGTGGGCCACAACGAAGAATCATGTGAGATTCTTGGGTTAGCATGATTCATGACACTATCAACATCATACATTTGACTATATAGGTAGACATTTTCCATACCCTAGGTCAAACGATGGGGATACAGTGAGGCAATGGACCGTATCATATGTAAATCGCATATAGAATGGGTATATATATCTTTCCTTCTTATCTGGGGGCCTTGGCATGTTGGCTGAGTGTCAACCTTGTCATTGGAACGAACGACCATCTGATCGTAGGATATTTATGTTCGATTAAATTATTCGATAATTTATGTTCGATTAAGTTACCTTTGAGTAAGTAATATTATGGAAAAAATGAATTATTCGTACTCATGAATATGATATAAATACGATCTGGATTGGCGCTCTGAGCACCATCCCTATCATTTCTCCTACTTTCTCTAGGCCAATCCACGATATCATAAGCCATCTAAATATGTATCACATACGCATGGCCCTCAAGAGCTCACCTAGCACTCAAGAGACAGGCAACAACAAGTTGGTCTGCTATATATATTGAGTTTGTCAAACAAACCCAGTCGTTTCCCTTAGCCAGCATCATTCATATTTTGTAGAACATAAGTTTATACATCATTTGACTTAGATGCGACATGAACTTTGTGATACAACTACTTAGTTGTCATGTATTTAGGGATCAAATCCAAAATACTATCCAGACAACTACAAGCACAACACTAATATCAAACTTCTAATCTATAAGGTCACTATGCAACTTCATAAGTTACAACTATTCTACTAATATAGTAGAATCATCTGTGACACTCCTACTGCATCTTTTCTGACTCTATATGACGTAGATTGTCTAACATCATAATTAGACTCAAAACTAATCTGACTTTAATAGTTGCAGACTATATTCTGCATGAATAAGAAACTCGTTCTTAATATCTCAAAGATAACAAAGAACATATTTCAAGGCACATCCTATGGTCTACAGTGTAACAAAATAACTCGTAATAATTACAATTAAATTGATATCTTTAATCACACATTATACAGTATTCATTATGTCATCATAGGCTAGACATTCTAATTAATTTCTCTTTCGACAAAAGAATGATCATTTACGAAAGACAAATACTATATACAAGAGACACACTAACTTTCAAACAATTATACTAACTGTCACACAGATAGTCTTGTTGTGTCTTTTATTAGATCATATCTAATGCACGACTAATGAGAGTATCTCACAAGTCTCTTATTTTATATCATATATAAAACTTTATATCGAATATAACAAAGACTTTCTCATTGCTTTTACGTAGAAAATAAGACTTACGTAAACTTTTCATCACAAACATCTAATTATTACATAATAATGATAATGGTCGTTAGGATATATAACACTAGAAAGAAATTTCTATGCTCCCCTAACCCTACTATCATATATGTATTCTTCTCTATACTTGTGATAAAATCAGACAATCTGACTGTTATCAAAATTAGAGACACCATATTTCCGGAAAGCTCATCTGAATCTACAATAGGCTCTATAACTGGTATATCAACTGTCATCTTAGTATAATAAAAATTCCAGGGCCATTCCAGAATTAACTCTTCAAACAAATAAGTCACAACATACTCTTATCCGAAGAAACTATTCAGGAACGCAACTTTGTATTCCTAGCCAAAATACATGTTGAATATCAACATTAAACAACATATCTTTAATTGTTCAATTATACCACTAAGACAAGTTTTCTCAGAATCTATAATAGATTGCCTGAGTATAACTTTCTCACTGTCATACTATAAAAGTCAAACCTTTAATAAGCTCACTTGCTTCTGTTGTGGAAACATTTTGCACATTTTATGAATGATTCAACGAAAGCAAAATCAAGTTCAAATTTCATTGTAGTAAGCTATGAACAATCTTAGATCTATTATTCAATGCTACTTCTGAGATCGATATCAAATATCGCTCCACTATAAGTTATAGGATTAATTGTCTTCAATAAGAAACAACATAACCATTTAGTATCAAATATTTCGCAAATGATTCTGAAATCATATTTTTGACTTATATGGAAGATGTCTAATGGGTCTTTTCATCTTATTATTATGTAGTTCCATTTATAGTTATCACTCTCACATTTGACTTCAATAAGTAAGTCTTTTCTCAATGGTCAACTCTGATTTATACACCAAGTACTAATATAAATTTTTTTCTCGGATCATATAAGATATTCTCTCAAATAATACAATATTTATTAAATAGAATAAATGATACTTTTACTTGTACATCTGAGGCTCAAGTACTTTGAATTATATAACCATTCTACAAAACAGATTGAAATCTCAAACTTGTTCAAAATTTTTGAATTTTCTACCTATCATATCAAATACGTACTGTAGAAATAATAGAACCTTAATTAGAATGATGAATTAGTGTTACTGGAGCATATCCCCAAGTGTATTGAAACTATTCGGTAACACTCAATATCAAACGAATCAAATCATATAAGATTCGATACTCTCTTTAACCTATTCCATCAATATGGAATCATAGATAATAATATTGAGTAAGAATCTATCATTGAATATCTTGAACTAATTGCCATAATTCATAGTTTGATCTATCAAAGATCTTTGAACAATTCAAAGACTCACTATGAATTTACAGATACAGTTTTTTTTCAAACTTCAGATCGAATATCTTTGAACCATCAAATATTCTATCCGCGTTTCATCAGAAACATGCAAATAAGTCCATGACAGCTCATAGACTAAAGTTACGAAGTAAAATAAAACCAAGGCAATTTTACAATTCATTAAATTACATACATCTAATGTGTCAGTTTAATAAATCTATGGTCCAATGATCATCATTGGTTTAAAGAGATTAATAACATTCCCAAATACAATATTCATTAATGGATAGGATATGTGGGCGATCTCGTATCCAGACCATCATTTATCATACGAAATAAGCATATAATGCTTTAATGATCAAGCTCTAAAGTATTGTTATAAACATTTACTAACTGAATAATTTTTCTTAATATTTTATGATAGGGTATGCCCTATACCCAACTTGTGGATGGCTAAATGTACATGTATTTGTATATTTTCTTAATTAATAAAATGGCAATTTTATATACGTGTCTTACATAACTTTTATGAATCACAAACACTGTAATAAGCCCTTGGAGTAATAAGATGATGCTTCCACGCCTTATGAGAATCATTACCTTAAACGTTTCCTAGTCCTGGTTTTGTGACTAATTTGGGCGTTACAAAACGGAGAGACATATCACCATGATATGATCTACCCTTAATGGGGTAGCCGATCTCATATGCACTAGCGGAGATCCGTCCGCTTGGTAGTGTTAGACAGTTATGACCCATAGCGTCACTATTTTGTAAATGATATTGTATTATTGTACAAAATTAACTATGTAGTAATGAAATTGCCTTTTACCGTTTTGTAATTTATTTACTTTGATATAAATGGTAAGAGTCCCTATGATTAGTTCCGGATTGTGATGATATGAGACGGTATCAATCCATAAAGGTTTAATCATTAAATATCCCTAGTCGTAGTATTATCGAGATTGGACATCGATAATGCGGAATAGACTAGTACTGCACTTGTGCATGTTGTGAGGGCACAACGGCATAGTTCTCATATATTTAAGTATTGGATACTTATGCAAGTGCGGTAGGAGGTTGTGTTTTACCGATGGTACGGAAAACAGCTTCGCTCTGGATAGACCCCGCGGAATCCCATTGGTAGTATGTCTGCGTGTCTATGGGAGTCCGCTTCAGGGTAGGTGCATATGATCTTAACCTGAGACTTGCATCGCTAGTACTTACGACAATCGGTAAATTTTAGTTTTGGTGGTCCAGGGCTTTAACGGGTTCTGTGTACACCTCTTCTGGATTTATCGAGAATCGTAGTGTATTGGGTGTGATGTCAAGATGGAAGTATCACTTCAGACATATGGAGATGATGATCGCGAGGGATACAGAACTAGTACTCTATAATGGTTGCAACCATCGGGATAATATGACTAGGTCAGGATTATCCGATTCAAAGAGACTGGTTGCTTGATGTCCGATATGTGTATCGTACGGGGCAGACACATCTCCAGCCCCAGGCCTTACATGTGATCATCCGATACTGGTTCGATATACACTATACTACGGTATACTACGCCTGTTATAGATCTTATATTCCAATAAGAATATTTCTGGAGAATTGGGTAGGCATGGCGTTTTGCTAGAGGCTAACCTTGTCTTGTAAATCGGTAAAAACGTAGTACTTGGTACGTACGTATTCAGATAATCTGACGGCCGTATTTACTGCCAACATATCCAGAGATCTCTTGGGTCGCTTCCCGAAGATTCACCAATGACGTATGATTCAAACTCGATTAATCTTGGATTAATTACGGAGAGACTTTATCTTGGATAAAGTACTATACAAGAGAGAGAACGATTAATTTGGAATTAATCGTAAAATTATTATATTCGATATAATAATCGAAATTCGATTTCGACGCGAAATAAAATTAGATTTTAATTCGGGCAAACGAGTTAATTTAGAATTAATTCGTTAGCGACGTAAATAATAATTTCGCTAGGCGCAATTATTTATTTAAATTCGATTTAATTAACGTCGCGACGTAAGTTCGGTATTTCGGAAATATCGAACCCGAACGCGTGAGTGCACGTGGGCCCACTTTCATTTGGAAACGTGTGGGGCCCACATGACACATGTCATATTATGCATTATTTAATTCTAATGCATTGCATGGAGATAGTGTACAATGCACTCAATGGTTTTGCATGGAAATTGAGTGTTTGACACTCTAAGCCATTGCATGATTTGTGTCATAAGTTTATTATTAATTTAATAAATATATGGCATAAATATAAATTGATTTTTTGTAACAAAAATCATTCAACTCTCCTCTCTCTCACATTGCCGAAACTACATGCATTTTTGGCTCTCCTTTCTTCAAATTTTGTGGCAAGATTTGAAGAAGTTGTGCATTCAAAATCACAACAAAGGCTAGCACCTTCAAGGGATCATACATAGGTGATATGGGAAACTAATCCTTGAGCTTGGAAGGATCAAACTCGACTTGGAGTCCCTCTTTATTCTTGGCCGAGAGCTTCACTGCACAAGGGAGGAGTTTTCGCATCATCTAAGCATCCATTTTCAAGTATTGTGAGTATGATTCCGCCATACTTCAATTTATTCATTCATGTATTTATATATTTTGCTTGTTCTTGTTGATCTTGGGGCTTGGTTATTATTTTCCAACAATGGTATCATTGAGCTTAAAGAGCATGCAAATATATTAGGATGTTATTTGGGAAAATTGTATGAAGCATGATTTGATGAGTTTGCTTGATTAAATATGCTTAGATGTATGTTATTTAGATTATACATCATCAATTTCATGGAAAATAAATTGGATTAATTTTTCCAACCCAAATGAGGCTTGGCCGAATACATGCAAGCATATGGACTAGATGATTTTTTAATTTTAAGACATTAGATGACTTGAAACAATATGGAATGATGATTTGTAACTCGATTGGATTGAAAACGAAATCGGAACCATTTTAATCACCTTGGCCGAATGCTTGATGGAGATTAGGGACTTGATTTTTTGATTAATAATGTTGGACATATATTTAAGATAAAAATATGATTAATGGATTAATTTGATATTTTGGGAATATTGATTTAAAGGATTAATCATGATAATACACTTTAATTAATTAAGTTATAAAATTTGGAATTTTAAAATTTGGTTAGTTGGGCTTAATTTTGAATTGGGCCTAAAACTATTATATTTGGACATAATGGGCTTGGTTGGGCCAAGTAGATTTGGACCATTTGGATTGGATCCAAAATGGGCCTAAATCACACCATTTAAGCCCAAATGTAATAAATGGGCTTTTATGTTTAATTGGGCCTTATGGGCTTGATATTGATTTTATGGCATATGAGGGTGATTCCTTATTGGGCTTGGTAATTGGGTTTGACCCATACATTGACCAAAACCCAAGCCTAAAAATCAATTGAAAGCCCATCGGACTTTAATTAAACGGACATTAGATGTTAGTTGGGCTTTGAGACCCGATTGTATTAGATTTGGAATCTAAGTTATAAAAGCACAATAAAAGTGTAAATATTTAATTTAGAATTAAATAATAGGATTAGTATTGAATACGACTTAAATTGGATTTAACGAGTAGTTCGATATAATTCGTGAATTCATACTATAAGTATTTATTCTCAAATTGAGTTGGACTCGCGCAAATGCAAACATTGTTTGAACATTGTATTGTCACCTAATTAAAGACTAATTAATTGGATTTGATTGGTTGTATAACATGCCTTGAATGAATGAATGTGGATGTGATGTATGAATAGTGTATATCGGATGGATATTAGAAGGGAAGGGTAATTTTAGAAATTATTGTAAATTTAGAATTTATAAATTGGACCTGCGTGTCCAGCCTTTCTCTTATTGTCTCTTTGTATTCTCTTCTCACCTAATTCCCCTCAATGTAAATGAGGTTTCTCTTATTGTATTATGTAATTGGGTAAGAGTAGAATAGTGCTAGCGGGGAGAGGAAAGGGAGTGATTTGTTCTAGGAACAAGTTGTTGTTCATATCCATCCGTATATCGCTATTACTTTACTTTACGCGCTTTATGATGTTTTAGAAGCATGCTTAAGGGTGTATGATGATGAGACCTAACAAAGATAAATTAATTGGTTGCCAATTACGCGAAAAATCCCTCAAACAATATTAAGCGATTTTCCTTCCGTTGATGATTCTTTCTCAAGATCCGAAATTGGCATTGGTTTGTTGGCCAAAGTCAAGACCTTTGTCAATTGAGGATGTGTTTGAATCATGAGAGTTTTGTTCCACATCGGTGTCCTGTCCAAGTTGTGATTTGTTGGCCAAAGTCAAGATCACTTCTTGTCCATCGACATTGATTACGAAACTTTCCTCGTCAATGGGTCCCGCTTAACTGGAATCATTAGGTTTGTTGTGCCAAAGCCAAGGCTTAGTTGATTCAGAGGAAATGGTTAGGAAAATGTATTGGATGCATTGACATATGTATATGTTTCGGACTTAGATGTCCACCTACCGGATCTAGGAATTGGATGGGATCCAATTGATCTTCGAGATCTACCTAGTTAAATATCATACAATTTGTTGGCCAAAGTCAAGGTTGTGTGTTATTTAACGGGATCCTAGCCCACTAGGAAATTGGATTTCCCGAGTACTCAACAGAGGGTTAGAGACTTGCAGAAAATAGTGGGAGGCTAGTATTGAATTTGCAATTATCGTTCAGATACTTAGCTTTACGCGCTTACACAACTTATTTCGTCAATATTTTCACATTAGTTGGACTAATACAATGTTATTTTTTATGTAACAGTTTGACCACCCACATATCGTTAACTAGATAATTAGATTATCGTAGTTAAAATGGAAAACAAAGGAAATGTCCGTGACATAATCATGGGTGATAATGTGTTCAAGGGCACCAACTTCGCCGACTGGGAAATGAACCTAAGGATAGTCCTTGGGGCGGAGAGGATACTGTATACGATACAAAACCTCTCGGGCCTAAGCCCACTGAGCCACTTGAGCTGGAGTTATGGAAAACTCACAGTGATGATTGTGACACGGCTCAGTCGATCATGCTTGCTTCAATGACTCAACACTTTCGCCGCCAGAATAGGGACTTGGATCCTTATAATATGATGGCAAAATTGCAAGATCTTCACCGCACTAATAAGCGGATGGCAGGTACGAGTTAGTGAAGAAAATCTTTCGCTCCCGTATGACTGATGGTAGTTCTGTTGAGGTCCATGGGACTCAAATGATAGCCGATATTGATGAATTGGCTAATATGGGTATAGTCTTGGAGGCTGAGCTGTCTATAGATGTACTTCTACAGTCACTACCCGATACTTGGAAACAGATTGTCATCAACTACAAATTGATGAATTCGGATGATACTCTTGGAGAGTTATTATCGATTCTCAAGGAGTCAGAGAAAGAGCTTCTGAAAGGCAACAAGCGCGAGGCGCACTTTGCATCAACATCTCAAACGCCGAAAGCTGGGCTCAAGGCAACTGGGGGTGTTAAGAAGAAAAAACATAGAAACAAAGGCAAGGCCAAGTCAACAAAGGCTTCTGGGAACCAAGGGACAAGTCTCAAGATGTTTGCCTGAAATGCGGCAAGAAAGGTCACTGGAAGCGTGACTGCCGCATGAACAAGGGACACAAGGAGGACATACAGTGGGCAAGGCACCGGCCTCAGGTATGTTTGTTATTGAGATAAATATGACTACTTCTAGTCTTAATAAAAATTGGATTTTTGATTCTGGCTGTGGTTCTCATATTTGTACTGATGTGCAGGATCTGCATGATAGCAGGAGACTGGCTTCGGGGGAGGTAGATCTACGAGTTGGAAATGGAACTTCTGTTGCTGTTTTGGCCGTAGGCACTTTTGTTTTGGAACTGCCCTCGGGGCATGTACTTAAACTAAATGACTGTTATTTTGTTCCTAGTTTAACTAGGAATATTATTTCTGTATCTTTGTTAACCCAGTATGGGTACACTTTTGTATTTAAAAACACCAGGTGTTATTTATATAAATGATGCAGAAATTTGCACTGCCGATGCAAATAATGGTCTTTATATTTGAATATAAATAAATCTCCAAAACGTAAAATAACAAACAAAAGGCTCAAAATGAGTAATCCAAAGGAAGAAACTTATTTGTGGCATTGTCGTCTGGGACACATCAACAAGACTCGCATATCCACACTTTCGAAGAGTGGGTACTTGGACGGATTTGATCCAAATTCATATGACGTCTGCGAATCTTGTTTATTAGGCAAAATGCCTAAATCACCTTTTAGTGGTAAAGGTGAACGCGCCACTGAACTGTTAGCCCTCGTTCATAGTGACGTTTGTGGGCCCATGTCTAGCCAGGCTAGAGGTGGATATCGATACTTCGTAACCTTTACGGATGATGCATCGCGTTATGGTTATGTGTATCTAATGATGCACAAGTCGGAAACTTTTGAGAAATTCAAAGAGTTTCGACACGAAGTTGAAAAACAAACAGGCAAGAGTATTAAGACATTACGGTCGGACCGTGGTGGCGAATACTTAAGTAATGAGTTTCAAGATTACTTGAAAGAATATGGTATTCTTTCACAATGGACTCCTCCTGGAACACCACAATTAAATGGTGTGTCTGAACGGAGAAACCGTACCTTGCTTGACATGGTAAGGTCGATGATGAGTCGCACTGAGCTACCTATATCCTTCTGGGGACATGCATTAGAAAGTGCAATTCTTATTTGAATAGGGTTCCGTCAAAGTCTGTTGAACAGACTCCGTATGAGATATGGACAGGAAAGAAACCAGGTTTCTCATTCCTGAAGATTTGGGGTTGCTGGGCATACGTCAAACGTTTGGAAGGTACCAAACTTGAACCCAAATCAGATAAATGCCTATTTGTTGGATATCCTAGGGAAACCAAAGGATATTACTTCTATTACCCACAAGAGAACAAAGTATTTATTGCTCTACATGCGGTTTTCCTTGAGAAGGAATTCCTAAATGCAGTGTTTAGTGGGAGGAAAGTAGAACTCGATGAAAGTCGTAGTGATACTGTTCCTGGCAATGAATCGAGAACGGAACATGAACAGTCCATCCAGGATGAGACTGAACCACAATCTTCAATTACACAAGGACTACGTAGGTCGGAGAGAGTCAGGGTAATACCTGAGAGGTATGGATTCCTGATCTCACCTCATGTAGATATTAATCTTATTGAGGATACTGAACCGGCTACGTATGAGGAAGCGATACAAGGTATCGAATCCACTTTATGGCAAGAGGCCATGAAGGCCGAAATGGATTCCATGTATACCAACCAAGTTTGGACACTAGTTGATGCACCAGAAGGCGTAAAGCCTATTGGATGCAAATGAGTCTTCAAGAAGAAGACCGACATGGATGGCAACGTACAAATACAAAGCTAGGCTCGTAGCGAAGGGGTATCGTCAACAACTTGGAGTTGATTATGACGAAACTTTCTCACCCGTTGCCATGATTAAATCCATTCGGATAATGCTTGCGATAGCTGCATATTACGATTACGAAATATGGCAGATGGACGTTAAAACCGCTTTCCTTAACGGAAACCTGTTGGAGGATGTTTATATGCAACAACCTGACGGTTTTATCGCACCAAAACTTGCAAACAAGGTTTGTAAGTTAAATCGGTCCATTATGGACTGAAGCAAGCATCGAGGTCATGGACCACAACGTTTTGATGAGGTCATAAAAATATGATTTCATTCAAACGTAGATGATCCTTGTGTATATAAGAAGGTTAGTGGGAGTGCACTGACTTTTATTGTCCTTTATGTCGACGATGTATTGCTTATAGGCAATGACATTCCCATGTTAACGTCGGTGAAAGCTTGGCTTTCATTGAAATTCTCCATGAAAGATCTGGGAGAAGCAGCTTTTATTCTAGGAATAAAGATCTACAGGGATAGATCTAGAAGGCTACTTGGACTCTCCCAGAGTACATATATTGATAAAGTGTTGAAGAGATTCAACATGGATCAGTCCAAGAGGGGACTGTTGCCAACATCACATGGCGTCTATCTATCTAGGGACATGTGTCCTAAAACACAAGATGAGAGAGACAACATGAGTCGGACTCCGTTCGCCTCGGCAGTTGGATCGATCATGTATGCCATGATATGTACACGACCTGATGTGTCCTATGTTTTGAGCATGTGTAGTCGATATCAGGCCGATCCAGGAAAGGATCACTGGATGGCGGTTAAGAGTATCCTTAGGTATCTTAAGAGAACTAAGGATGTTTTCTTAATCTATGGAGATGGAGAACTTGAGGTATCTGGGTATACCGATGCAAGTTTCCAAACCGACAGAGACGACTTCAAGTCGCAAACCGGGTACATATTTTGCTTGAATAACGGAGCAGTGAGCTGGAAATCTTCCAAGCAAGATACTGTTGCCGATTCAACAACTGAAGCGGAGTACATTGCAGCAGCTGAAGCAGCAAAGGAAGCGGTTTGGATCCGAAAATTCCTAGTTGGATTAGGAGTAGTTCCATTAGCAGCTGAGCCCGTTTTATTGTATTGTGACAATAGCGGGGCCATAGCACAGGCTAAGGAACCAAGGTCTCATCAACGATCCAAAAATGTTCTTCGACGATTCCATCTGATTCGAGAGATCATACATCGTGGCGATGTGAAGATCGAAAAGATCGCATCAGAGGACAACATTGCAGATCCGCTGACGAAAATAATTCCTCGGGAAAAGTTTGAGCGACACATACATAGTTCAGGTATTAGATGCTTGAGTGACTGGCTATAGGCCAAGTGGGAGATTGTTAGACAGTTATGACCCATAGCGTCACTATTTTGTAAATGATATTGTATTATTGTACAAAATTAACTATGTAGTAATGAAATTGCCTTTTACCGTTTTGTAATTTATTTACTTTGATATAAATGGTAAGAGTCCCTATGATTAGTTCCGGATTGTGATGATATGAGACGGTATCAATCCATAAAGGTTTAATCATTAAATATCCCTAGTCGTAGTATTATCGAGATTGGACATCGATAATGCGGAATAGACTAGTACTGCACTTGTGCATGTTGTGAGGGCACAACGGCATAGTTCTCATATATTTAAGTATTGGATACTTATGCAAGTGCGGTAGGTTGCGTTGTTACGGATGGTACTATGGCTCGTGTGATAGGTAGGTACGGAACGAACGCTTCGCTCTGGATAGACCCCGTGGAATCCCATTGGTAGTATGTCTGCGTGTCTATGGGAGTCCGCTTCAGGGTAGGTGCATATGATCTTAACCTGAGACTTGCATCGCTAGTACTTACGACAATCGGTAAATTTTAGTTTTGGTGGTCCAGGGCTTTAACGGGTTCTGTGTACACCTCTTCTGGATTTATCGAGAATCGTAGTGTATTGGGTGTGATGTCAAGATGGAAGTATCACTTCAGACATATGGAGATGATGATCGCGAGGGATATAGAACTAGTACTCTATAATGGTTGCAACCATCGGGATAATATGACTAGGTCAGGATTATCCGATTCAAAGAGACTGGTTGCTTGATGTCCGATATGTGTATCGTACGGGGCAGACACATCTCCAGCCCCAGGCCTTACATGTGATCATCCGATACTGGTTCGATATACACTATACTACGGTATACTACGCCTGTTATAGATCTTATATTCCAATAAGAATATTTCTGGAGAATTGGGTAGGCATGGCGTTTTGCTAGAGGCTAACCTTGTCTTGTAAATCGGTAAAAACGTAGTACTTGGTACGTACGTATTCAGATAATCTGACGGCCGTATTTACTGCCAACATATCCAGAGATCTCTTGGGTCGCTTCCCGAAGATTCACCAATGACGTATGATTCAAACTCGATTAATCTTGGATTAATTACGGAGAGACTTTATCTTGGATAAAGTACTATACATAGAGAGAGAACGATTAATTTGGAATTAATCGTAAAATTATTATATTCGATATAATAATCGAAATTCGATTTCGACGCGAAATTAAAATTAGATTTTAATTCGGGCAAACGAGTTAATTTAGAATTAATTCGTTAGCGACGTAAATAATAATTTCGCTAGGCGCAATTATTTATTTAAATTCGATTTAATTAACGTCGCGACGTAAGTTCGGTATTTCGGAAATATCGAACCCGAACGCGTGAGTGCACGTGGGCCCACTTTCATTTGGAAACGTGTGGGGCCCACATGACACATGTCATATTATGCATTATTTAATTCTAATGCATTGCATGGAGATAGTGTACAATGCACTCATGGTTTTGCATGGAAATTGAGTGTTTGACACTCTAAGCCATTGCATGATTTGTGTCATAAGTTTATTATTAATTTAATAAATATTATGGCATAAATATAAATTGATTTTTTGTAACAAAAATCATTCAACTCTCCTCTCTCTCACATTGCGAAACTACATGCAGTTTTTGGCTCTCCTTTCTTCAATTTTTGTGGCAAGATTTGAAGAAGTGTGCATTCAAAATCACAACAAAGGCTAGCACCTTCAAGGGATCATACATAGGTGATATGGGAAACTAATCCTTGAGCTTGGAAGGATCAAACTCGACTTGGAGTCCCTCTTTTCTTCTTGGCCGAGAGCTTCACTGCACAAGGGAGGAGTTTTCGCATCATCTAGCATCCATTTTCAAGTATTGTGAGTATGATTCCGCCATACTTCAATTTATTCATTCATGTATTTATATATTTTGCTTGTTCTTGTTGATCTTGGGGCTTGGTTATTATTTTCCAACAGGTATATCACATGGATGCTTGAGTTGCTAGTGTCCATCGAACTGGCCATTGAAAGTGTTCACACGGAGTGTTTATCCCATGTGTCTGTGAGAAATTTCATGTATCGATTATATGACTAGTCCTTAGACTGAGGTTTTTACAATCTTATGTGGGATCAATAACTTTGACATTCTCCTTCCCCGGTTCAAAAGATCCGGCCATAAGGTATGATTGGGTCATTTGTTGAAACACATGAAGTTTGTAAAGATACAACAGAGAATCACCACTAGCTCAGACAATATTTTCTTATAAGAGTAGTATTCCAGTTAGCGGGTTGATATGTGTGATCAGTACTTGAGACTGTGGCTGCAGCGGAAGAATAATGTGAGATTCTTGGGTTAACACGATTCACGACACTATCAACATCATACCTTTGACTATATAGGTAGACACTTTCCATACCCTAGGTTAACGGTGGGGATACAGTGAGGTGAGGGACCGTATCATATGTAAATCGCATACAGAATGGGTATATACATCTTTCCTTCTCATTTGGGGGCCTTGGCATGTTGCTAGATGTCAACCTTGGTCATTGAAATCGAACTACCATCTGATCGGAGGATAATTTATGTTCAATTAAATTATGACGATTCATTTCATGTCCAACTTGAGGGGAACCCAAAAGGTCACACACAACAAAGTCGAAATCAATGGTTAACAGTGCACAGTACAAATTTTACAGCGTATATGATTGCCGTATGAATTGTTCATAAATGGTTTGATGTGTTTAATTATTGAACAGATCATTTATGAGGTTCCATAGTGTCTTAGGGATTGGTGAATGACGATAGGGGAACTTTGGGAATTGGAATAAAAAAAATTTGTGAATAGTAATGTGAATAGTAAATTGTTTTTATTTGTTATTTGTTTTGAATTCCAATTCGGCCCAAACTCTTATTAGGGTTTTATAATCTCATTAAATCACTAAATTAAGATCCAATGGCTAAGATTAAATTTGAATTAATCCCATATTGGATTCTTAATTAATTTTGTTGTCTTTGGAGCACCTATATAAACCCAATGAATTCTTTACAAACATTTTGCACCAAACCTTTCATATCTTGGGTTTATATAGTGAGCAACTCTAAAGTTAAGAGTAAGCCACTGATTTTGAGGATCCTTAAGTCTAATTGACTAGAGGAACCTCGAGTTAAAAGTTTTGAGGTATTTGCCTAGGCTAGAACCAAGGGCAAAATACGCGTGCACTCAAGGCGTAGTCTTGCCGTTGAGTTTTGGCTTTGGTATGTGCATCTTTGGAGGCCACACAATTGGGTGGCTCTTTGGAACGTGGAAGAGCTTGCTGAGTTCAAGAAAAGCTTGTAGATTGGAGGGAGGACTAGAGGAGTCTTCGGTTCAAGTAAGTCTTTTTCTTTCATTATTTTAATTAGAGTTCTTATGATAGTTAACATGTTTAGGTTTATGTTCTTTGCATATTTTTATGAGTTTTTATGCTTAGAATATATAGTAACATGCCTACACTTGTAGAATAATCAAAACAAATGGGTCTTGGGCAAAGGGATAGCGGCATCATAATTTGATTTCTTCTTGATTTTCCGCTGCGCACTCGCGGCCGCTTCCCAATAGTGTATCAGTGCGCCATTTTTGTTTTGATTAGTTCTCTCTCATTTGAACTCGAAATTTGGTGTGTAAAAGCTCGTTGGAAAGCTAACACCCTGAACTTAATTTTAGGCACAGGTTTTGCATGACTTGGTTAAGAGTTGAATTGTTAAAATGCATTTAAAGTTCACGCATCTGTAAAAAAAAAATGAATAGTAAATTTATTTGATTAAAATAAAATGCAATATCATAATTAAATATTAATCAAAGTTATTTAATGCCTAAAATAATTCCAACATATAAAAACTCATATGCTTGATGATTCTAAGTATGATTAGAATTGACATGATTATTTTAAGGTGCAAACATCTAGAGACTTTCTGAGGAAATATAGAGTGTATTTCTTATGAAATGATGATAATGGGATCCTTGCCCACAATAAATCCATCATATTGAGGTTGATCCGATTTGCTTAAAATTTTAAAATAATTGAGTGGGAGCAACTTCATAATATTAAAAGCCAATGTTATTATGAATCATTAATGAAAACATATTCCTAATTTTAACATTCTCTCATACCAGGTGGGTTAAAATATTTAACATACATTCAAATGGCAAACAGAGTATCACTTCGTTCCATCCTTGATGAGCATAAGCTCAAAGGGGACAACTACAATGACTGGTTTAGAAACCTTAAAATTGTCTTACGACAAGAAAATATTTTCTATGTTCTTGAAAGACCATTTGCCCATAAACCCGCAGAAGATGCTGACCAAAATACATTTGATGCTTGGAAGAAACACGGCGATGATGATGAGCAAGCAGTTTTCATAATGCTTGGCTCTATGTCGGACGAACTACAGAAAGCTCATGAAGATATGGATGCTCAAACTATCATATTTCACTTGAAGGAGTTGTATGCAACTTCCGTTCATACTGTGAGATTCCAAGTGTCATGTGCCTTATTCCAAACAAGGTATAAGGAAGGATCTGTTAGTGGACATGTGCTTAAGATGATTGGCCACATTGAAAAATTGTCCAACCTAGGGTTCATCATTGATCTTGAGATATGTCACAATCTAATTCTTCAGTCCTTACCAAAATACTTCTCTAACTTTATTATGCAGTTTTATCTGTCTGATAAAGAAGCTACTTTAGCAGAATTGCACAATCTGTTAAAGCAAGCAGAGAAGGACTTGAAACCGGAGCTTAAAACCTCTGTCATGCTTACAGGTACGGACCTGAAGCCACGAGTCCCAAAGAAAAATAAGGGCAATGCCAATGCTCCAGATCACCTAAAGCCCAATGGTAAGGTGGAGAAGAAGAAAGGGAAAGGGGAAATGTTTCTTTTGTGGAAAGAAGGGTCGTTGAAAGAAATACTACAGATCCTTGAAAGCCAAGGAAGCTAGGGAAGCCCATGAGGCCAAGAAGCCCAATGCTTCAGGTATGTTGTATTTGATTGAAATATATTCTCAAAACTCTGAAACTTCTACTTGGGTGCTTGACACCGGTTGTGGGACTCACTTGTGTAACAATGTGCATGGCCTGAGAAACAGTATGAGACTTTGTCATGGGGAGGTTGACTTACGCATGGGTAATGGAGCAAAACTGGCTACATTGTGCTTGGGGACTTATTCATTAGTTTTGCCGAATGGTTTAGTTTTAGACTTAGAAGATTGTGTTTATGTACATTCTCTAGTAAAAAACATCATTTCAATTTCTTCTTTATGTAATAAAGGCTTTTCATGCCTAATAAGTTGTAATGAATGTTCTATTTATTTCAATGAAATAAAATATGGAGATGGTATTTTGAATAATGGTATTTATGTCTTACAAACTAACAAATATTGTTCAACCTCTAATATGTACAACGTTAACTCGAATAATCTCAATGAATCACTTCTATGGCACAGTCGCTTAGGTTATATCAATGAAATAAGATTAACTAAGCTACACAAGGATGGGTATTTCTGACCCTTCAAATATGAACCTTATGGAACTTGTGAGTCTTGTTTACTTGTAAAATGACCAAATTACCTTCAAAGGTAAATGACAACATGCAACAGAGACATTAGAACTCATACACTCTGATGTATGCGGACCAATATCATTCACCGCTAGAGGTGGATTCTCCTACTTTCTTACCTTTATCGATGATCACTCGCGATATGGGTAAGTGTACCTTATGCGGTACAAATCTGAAGCCTTTGAGAAATTCAAAGTCTTCAAAGCTGAAGCAGAAAACCATCTTAATAAAAGTATTAAGTCACTAAGGTCTGACCGAGGTGGTGAATACTTAAGTGATGAATTTCAAGATTACTTGAGAGAAAATGACATTGTTTCCCAGTGGACTCCTCCGGGAACTCCACAGCATAATGGGGTCTCCGAAAGGAGAAATCATACATTATTAGATATGGTATGATCAATGATGCCAGACACGAATCTACCTCTTTCATTTTGGGGTCTTGCTTTAGAAACTGCAACACTACTACTAAACCAAGTTCCTTCCAAGACTGTTAGTCAAACACCATATGAGTTATGGTATGGGAAATGTCCTAGTCTTAGTTATCGAAGAGTTTGGGGATGTGACGCATATGTTAAGCTCACACAAACTAACAAATTGGATGAAAGGGCAGTTAAATGTAATTTTGTAGGATATGCCTTGAACTCAAGAGCATACGTGTTCTACGTCCCAAATGAACAAAGAACATTTGTCTCGCGAAATGCTAAATTTCTAGAGAATGAATTCCTTATCAAGAAATATAGTGGGAGTAGACTTGACCTCGATGAGGTACGAGAAGAACAAACTAACATAGAACTAAACCTCAGGCCCCTCAAAATGGCAGCGACGGAATAACCACAAGGTTATGAACTTAGAAGGTCTGGTAGGGAAAGATATGAGTCTGAAAGATATGGTTTCCATATTGATGAGGAACATGATCAGGTCATTGATAATAACGATCCCACCAGTTATGACGAAGCAATGCGTGATATTGATTCAGTCAAGTGGCTTGAGGCCATGAAATCCGAAATAGACTCTATATTTTAGAATCAAGTATGTGACTTGGTGGATGCACCTGAAGGAATAAAACACACAATCTGCAAGTGGATTTACAAGTGTAAAACTGATGCAGAAGGCAACATCCAAACCTATAAGGCTAGGCTTGTGGCGAAAGGTTATAGAAAAATCCAAGGAATTGACTATGATGAAACCTTCTCGCATGTTGCAATGATAAAGTCCATTCAAATTTTACTGGCACTAGCTGCACACTTTGATTATGAGATTTGGCAGATGGATGTCAAAATAGCTTTCCTTAATGGGAACCTCGTAGAGGAAGTCTATATGACACAACCTAAGGGGTTTGCATCTAAGGATGATCATAATAAAGCATGCAAGCTTAAATGATCCATTTATGGACTCAAGCAAGCCTCCAGAAGTTGAAATATACGATTTGATGAGACAATCAAAGAATTTAACTTCATCAAAAATATAGACGAGCCTTATGTTTACAGGAAAAGTAGTGGGAGTTCTGTTCTATTTCTTGTATTATATGTCGATGAAATATTAATCATCGGGAATGATATTCCCATGATGCAAGCCACCAAGTAATGGTTATCTCAGAATTTCTCCATGAAAGATTTGGGAGAAGAAGCCTACATCCTCAGCATTAAGATCTACTGTAATAGATATAAGAGGTTGTAAGGACTTTCTCAATCTACATACATAGATAAAGTTTTGAAAAGATTCCAATAGAGGTAATTTACCTACTTGTCATGGAATCAAATTATCTAAGGAGCAATGTCCACATACTCCTTCAGATAGAGAGCGTATGAGTAGGATCCCTTATTCTTCAACATAGGATCAATCATGTACGCCATGATATGTACAATCCTGGTGAGCAACACTGGGCAGTTATCAAAACAATCCTCAAGTATCTGAGAAGAACTAAGGATGTGTTTTTGACATACAGAGATTATTCTGAGATGAAAGTCATTGGTTACTGTGATGCGAGCTTTCAGACCGATAGGGATGACAGTAGATCACAAACATGATATTTGTTTACTTTGAATGATGGAGCTGTCAGTTGGAAAAGCTCAAAGCAGTCAACTACAGCGGACTCCACCACTGAAGCGAAGTATATTGCAACATCTGAGGCAGCTAAAGAAGCAGTCTGGATAAAGAAGTTCATCACGGAGATGGAAGTGCTTCCCATGATAAAGAATGGTGTCACGATGTACTGTGACAACACATGCGCCATTGCTCAATCAAAGGAACCAAGGTCCCACCAGAAATCCAAGCATGTACTCAGGCAATTTCATCTCATCAGGGAAATTTTTGAGAGAAAAGAAGTTATTATAGTGAAAATACCCACAGAAGATAATCTTGCAGATTCTCTGACTAAAGGGCTGACTCAACAAAAGCATGATAGGCACACCCGAGAGTATGGTGTCCAGATTCATACTAGTTGGCTATAGTGCAAGTGGGAGATTGTTAGGGATATGCCCTATACCCAACTTATGGATGGGCTATATGTACATGTATTTGTAATATTTTCATTAAATAATAAAATGGAAATCTTTATTATACGTGTCTTACATAACTTATATGAATCATCAAACACTTTAATAAAGCCCTTGGAGTAATAAGATGATGGCTTCCACACCTTATGAGAATCATTACTCTTAAATTTTCCTAGTCATTGTTTTGTGAATATTCTGGGCGTTCACAAAGTGGAGAAACTAGCATGATGATATGATCCGCCCTTGAATGGGGTAGTCGATCTCATAGGCTATTAGCGGAGATCCGTCCGCTTGGTGTATCACATTGATGCATGAGTTGCTCGTGTCCATCGAACTAACCGCCGACATTTTTCACATGGAGTGTTTATCCCATGTGTCTGAGAGAAATTTCATGTATCGATTGTATGACTAGTCCTTAGACTTTAGGTCTTTACAATCTTATGTGTGGATCAAATAACTTTGACATTCTCCTTCCCCCATTCAAAATATCCGGTTATAAGGGTATGATTGGGTCATTTGTTGAAACAAATGAAGTTTGTAAAGATACAACAGAGAATCGCCACTCTCTCGGATAATATTTCT
>SKCR01021741.1:0-218899 GCA_019454045.1 Zanthoxylum bungeanum | reverse complement strand
TTGTCATTATTTGTATTTTTTAATCAAGATGCAATGCATGAAGATAGTGTACAAAGCACTCAAAGATAATGCATGGAAATTGAGTGTTAGACACTCTAAGTGCTTGCATGGTTTGTGTTATATTTATATTATTATTTAATATAATTATAACATAAATATAAATTGATTTTTGAGACAAAAATCATTGTCTTCTCTCCCTCTCTAATTACCGAAATGTGACAGTTTCTTTGCTCTCCATTTTCAGGTTTTGTTGCCAAAAGCTTGAAGATTTTGTGTATGTTTGGACATAAAGAACACATCTTTGGCTAGCACCAACAAGGGATCATACAAGGTGATATGGGAAACTCATCTTAGAGCTTGGAAGGATCAAATTCAAGCTTGGAGCTTCTCTTCACTGCTTGGCCGAAATCTTCAATGCTCAAAGGAGGATTTTGCTTCATCCATTGCATCCACATTTGGCTATTTGTGAGTATTGTTTCCGCCATTACTTCAATCTAATTCATTCTTATATATATCTTGCTTGGTTTTTGATCTTGGGATATGGTTATTAGATTTCCAACACATGCACCTCATACATACATACATCATGTTAACACCCTCTATGTTTCAAAAAGACATCATAGATACCGTTTGGGTTAGAGAAGGGATAAGGCTCACTAAAAGAACAATAACAAGCATGAGTGAATCCGATAACGAGGTATCCCGTATGGATCAGTTAGAGAACGGTCTCGCCAAAATCACTGAACAGGGCAAGCCCTGACTACTGTTGTGGCTGGTATAGCTGGATCTCGTACTAGGGGTAGTTCTGGGGATGTGAGGCAAGAAGAGCCTCCGAACAGATTGGGGGAGGATATCCCTACTTTTGATGATGATATGGCAGAGTATACAGCAGGCAGAGTATCTGGGGCTAGGCAGAATTATAGCTAATTATAGAAAACTTTCGGGATCAAGTTGAGACGGTTACCCGCAGGATGAGGGGTAAGAATGAGGATTTTGGATTATGAGACGCTGACTTTCGAAGAGCAGTTGCCGGCACAGTTCAAGATGACTGATATGTTGGACAATTATGACCCATAGCGTCACAATTGTACAGATCATGGTGTTGTTGTACAAATTAACTATGTGACAAAGGAGATTGCACTCTTATCATTTATGATTAGATCACCTAGATATATAAATGATGAGAGGTCCTTGTGATTTGTTCCTGGACGGAGAATGATATGAGACAGTATCAGTCCACGAAGGATAAATCATTAAATATCCCTAGTCAGAGTATTATCGAGATTGGACATCGATAAATACGTAAAAGACTAGTATTACACTTGTGCGCGCCCCTCGGAATTCCATTGGTAGTATGACTATATGTCTATGGAAGTCCGAAATCAGGGTAGGTGTATTGGTCTTAACCTGAGACTTGCACCGCTAATACATACGACAATCAATATACTTTAACCGGTTTCTGTGTACGCCGATTCTGGGTATATCGAGAATCGTAGTGTGTTGGGTGTGATGTCAAGACGGAAGTGTCACTCCAGTCATATGGAGATGATGGTCACGTAGGATATGGGACTGGTTCAATAAAATGATGCGCAGCTATCGGGATATTATGACTAGGTCATGTATATCCGATTATAGAGACTAGTCGCCAGACATCCGATATGTGCTTCGTACGGGGCAGACACAATTCCAACCCCAGGCCTAGCACGTGATCATCCGATACTGGACAAAAATACGCAATACTACGGTATACTACGCTTGATACAGATCCTTTATTCCTGTAAGGATGTTTCCGGAGAATTGGGGAGGCATGGCGCTTTGCTAGAGGCCAACATTGTCTTGTAATTCGGTATAAACGTAGTACGAGGTACTTACGTGTTCGGATAGTCCGACGACTCTAGGGATCTCATGGGTCGCTTCCCAAAGATTCACCGATGACGTATAACTCGCACTCTAAATTAATATGGGATTAATTAGTAGAGAGAGAAAATTAATCTGAGATTAATTGCGGAGATAATTTATCTGGGATAAAATATCATTAAAGAGAGATAACGATTAATTTGGAATTAATCGATTAATTAATATATTTGATATATTAAACGAAATTAGATTTCGACGAGGAATTAAAATTAGATTTTAATTCGGGCGAACGAATTAATTTAGAATTAATTCGTTAGCGACGTGAATAGTGACTTTGCTAGGCGTAATCATTTAATTACGACGTAACAGAAAATTCGTTAATTTGGAATTAGCGAACCCGAGCCCGAGATTATTTGCGAGCGCATTCGCATTTCGAATTCGAGTGCGGCACGTCAAATCAAGCGTCAAATCATTAGTCGCATCAATCGTCAAATCAAATGTCACTTTGAGTGATATGACCACTTGTCATTTGATTTTGATTGATTGATGGAAGTTGTTGGCTAGCATTTAATGCTATTTTGGAGCCGAAAGTTGTGTTGACTTTTAGAAAGCAAATACACAAATTTGGTATATGTTTTTTTGGATTTTGGAAATCAAATGAACAACTTACACAACTTCTCTCCTCTCTCTTTTTCTCCCTCTTCTCACGCCCAAACCAGTGGGTTTTCTTCTGTTTTTTGCCGAGCAGATAGGGAAGCAAAGAGTGGGATTTTGTGGCAAAATCTCAAGTGCTAGCACACTTACGAGACATGCGAAGTGAGGGGAAGTCCACCCATGAGCCGGGAAACCGTTCGACGAAGCTCGGAGCTTGACGAAGGACCCAAACGAAGGACAAACCAGTGAGCAAATCTGCTCACTGCCGAATACAGTGAAGGAGCAGATTTCATTTTTAATGTCTCCGCATCGCTAACTGATCGATGTGAGTATTCCGCAACTTCTTCGATTGTTATTCACACTTGATTCATGCTTATAATTGATCTTGGACCTTAATAGAAACCAACAATGGCATCTAGAGCAAGGTTTTAGCATGAATTAATTTAGGGCTTAAAATTTGGGTAATTTGTATTTGAGCATGATTTGAATAAATTGGATGTTTGAGTATGCTTAATACATTTAATATTGAAGTTTGATTGGATCAATTTCAAGAAAATTGATTTGGAATAATTTTTCCCCAAAGTTGATGTTGGCCGAATGCTAGGTCATACAATATGTCTGGTGATTTTGATTTTTGATTCATTAGATGTGTTGGAAATCATTAGGGAATGTTTATTTAATGTTGAATTTGATTCGATTGGATTGGATTTGTAATTTGACATTATAAACCCTAATTGTCGAGAGATAAAGCCCTATTTAGTCTTGAAATTTTTTGATTTTAATTCATTGGATGAGTTAGAATCAATTAGGATACTGATTTAATGTCGATTGTGGAATTAATTGGATTGAATTCGAATCGGATGAAAAATCCCCAAATTAGCCGAGACTTGTAGCATGTAAATTGGGTTTGATTTTAATCAAAATGTGTTGGACATGTGATGATAAAAATGAGCATGATTAGTTATGTTAATTAATGTTTAGAAATGTTAATTGGGTAATTAATTGTGTAATGCACTTTAGGTAATTAAATTTTGAAATTGGGTTTTGTGATTTAATTATAATTGGGCCTTGAAAATGGATTTGGGCTTAATGTTGTAATTGGGCTTGTTGGGCTTTGTTGTACAAAGTTGGGTTTAGGCAAAATTGGTTGGATCCAATTAGCCTAAAACCGCTTCCATAAAGCCCAAATGCGACTTAATGGACCGTTAAAGTTTAATTGGGCCTAATAGGCCAAGATTGATTTCTAGGCTTATAGGGTAACTCCCGGATTGGATTTTGGTTATCGGTTTGACCCGAGTTGACCAAAAGTCCACGCCTTAAGAAATTAATTAAAAGCCCATTGGACTTTAATTAAATTGACGTTGGACGTTAATCGGGCTTTGAGACCCGTAACGATTAAATTTGGAATTTAAATCGTAAAAAGTTCATTATTAAAGTGTAGTATTTAATTTGGAAATTAAATAGTGAATTAGAATTGAATGCATATTAAATTGGATTTAATGATGTATTTTAATTTAATTCGTGAATTCGTACTTTAAGTACTTATTCGCAAAAACGAGTTTGACTCGAGCAAAATCAAATCGTTGTTTGAACATTGGATGGTCACTAATTATCAGATTAATTAATTTGATTAGATTGATTGATAACATGCTTGTGTGAATACATGGTTGCGATGCATGAATAATGTATATCGGATGGATATTAGATGGGTGGGACAATTTTAGAAATTTTTGTAATAAATTTGATTTATTAATTGGACATGCGTGTCCAGCCTTATTACCTCCTTCTCATTGTATTTCTCTTCTCACCTATTCCCCTCAATGTAAATGAGGTTTCTTTAGAAGTGTAGTGTAACAGGTATAAGTAATACTTGTGCTAGCGGGAGAGAGAAAGGGAGAGATTTGATCTAGGATCAATTGTGTAAAATATCCATCCGCATATCATTATTATTTTTCATATGCGCTTTATTATGTGTTTAGAATGCATGTTTAAGGGTGTATGATGATGAGACCTTAACAAAGATAATAAATTGGTTGCCAATTTGCATGCGAAAAACCCTCAAACAATATTAAGCGTTTTTCCTTCCATTGAGTGATTCTTACTCAAGATCTAAGACGGCATTGGTTTGTTGGCCAAAGTCAAGACCTTTGTTTGTCGAAGATGTGTTTGAATCACGAAGGCTTTGTTCCATATCAGTGTCTTGTCCAAGTTGTGGTTTGTTGGCCAAAGTCAAGACCACTTCTTGTCCATCGACATTGATTACGAAGCTTTCCATGGTCAATGGGTCGCGCTTGACTGGGATCACTAAGTTTGTTGTGCCAAAGCCAAGGCTTAGCTGATTCAGAGGAAAAGGTTAGGTAATACATTGGATGTATTGGCATATATAAGATATATGTTTCGGACTTGGATGCCCCTCTATCGGATCTAGGAATTGGATTGGATCCAATCGATCTTAGAGATCTACCTAGTTAATTATCATACAATTTGTTGGCCAAAGTCAAGATTGTGTGATATTTAACGGGATCATAGCCCACTAGGAACACGGTTCCCGAGTACTCGACAGAGGGTTAGAGGCTCGCCGAAAAATAGTGGGAGGCAAGAATTGAATTTGCAATATTCGTTCAATTACTCTCCATACGCGCTCAACAAAATATCATTCGTCAAAGATATTAAATGTTAGTTGGACTAATATTTAAATGTTGTTTTAATACATAGTTGGACTATATTTAAACAATTTAAATTATAGTTGATTAATATAGTTGGACTATGATAATCATTATATTTAAAAGGGTACCAAAATCGTTGATTAAATAGTTGGACTATTAAAATCAAGATTAAATTGAAAGATTGACGTTTAATACAAATCCTAAGGAAAATATATTTAAATGGTTTAATTTTCAAATTGGGAATAAAATTTCAGGATGGTCCTGGAAAATAATAAGTTACTTTATTAATAAAATAACATATTATGCCTAAGCTCGGAGTTAAGCAAATAGTAGAGCATAATCTTTGGAAGATTATTGTGATGATAACTTAAGTACTTAATCCATTTAGCTTGTCACAGTAGACTCCTTAATTTCTCAATCAGAACTAAGGATTAGATCCTTAAAGTATGATACTGGAATTGAAGGATCTTCATAAATCTATAACTTAGATTTTAGAAGTACTAAAATTGCAATAAATAATTCTTGGAGAATTAATGACTATTCTCAATGAGACAAAGTCAAAATTTGCAATTAGGCAAGTAGCGCAAGGCGCACTTTACTTTGATATTCTAGAAGGCCAAGGCTTGGTCAAAAGGCTTCTGGAGTATTGAAAAGGGTAAAGGCAAAATCATTATATTCTTCTGGGAAGAAAAAGGACATATCCCAAAATGTCTGCCTAAAATGTGGCAAGCGGGATCGCGGAAACGTGACTGCCGTTTGGATAAAGCAGACATGAAGGAATTGAAGAACGAGCAAAGCTCTGACTTCAAATATGTTTGTCAACATTATGTTCACTACTAGTATTAAAATTAGATTTTAAATACTTAGTGTGGTACATAAAATATATGCTGTTGTTCAGAATCTGCTATGAGCAGGATTAGGAAACTGTTATAATGTAACTAGTTTGACTAGATACATTATCTTCATATCAGTGTTTAACCCGCTGCGGGTGAACCTTTATATTTTAGAACACTAAAGTGTTTCATTATATAAAGATGATATTGAGATAAACACATTAGATGTGAATAACAGAATTTATATTTTGAATATAAACAAATCTCGAATATATATATGACAAATGAATAGCTCAACTGATTTGATCAGAAGAAACTAATTCTGGCATTGTTGTCGGGGACACAATTAAACAAGACTCATATATCCACACTTTTGAAGAGTGGGTACTATGACTGTTTTGATCCCAATCAAATAAAGTCTACGAATCTAGTTTATTGGGCAAAGTGCCTAAACCACCTTTACTTGATAAAAGTGTAAATGCTACCGACCTGTTAGCCCTAGTTCATAGTGAAGCATGTGGGCCCATGTCTAGCTAGGCTAGAGGTGGATATGAATATTTCGTGACCTTACGGATGTTGCATCACGTTATGGTTATGTGTTTCTTTTGAAGAAACACAAATCGGAAACTTTTAAGTTTCGACACGAATAAGACAAACAGATCGGCTGAAGTATTAAACCGTCACGGTAAGACCGTAATGGAAAATACTTAAGCAATAAGTTTCTAATATACTTGAAAGAGTAAAGTATTCTTTCAAATGCGGACTCCTCCCGGAACACGTCAAAGTGACAGTGTGTCCGAACTGAGTAAGCGAATTTTATTGGACATAATTACGTTAATCATGAGTCGCTCTGAGCTACCATTTCCTTCAACGATAAGCATAAAAAATGCAAGAACTTATTTAGAATAAGGTTCCATAATAATCTGTTTGACAGACATCATATTAGATATGAACAGGAAGGAAACCAGGTTTCACATTCCCGAGTATTTGGGTATGTTGAGCATACATTTGGGTAATACCAAACTAAAACCCAAATTGGATAAGTGCCAATTGTAGGTTATCCTAGGGATACCATAAGTATTGTACTTATACAACTCACTTGAGAACAATTAGATTGTTGCTCACCATGCGGTTTTCCTGAGAGGAATACCGATATGCAGTGGTAAGTGGGAGGATAGTAAAATTCGATGAAAATCGGAGTAATAATGTCCAAGGCACCGAATCTTAATAGAACATAAATAGTTCATCAAGGATAAAACTATAACATTAATCTTTGACTACACAAGAACCGCGTATGTCGGAGAGAGTCAGAAAACAACCTGGGGTATGGGTTTCTGATCTCACCTCATAAAGATTTCTATCTTTTGAGGTATACCAACTGACTACGTATGAGGAAGTGATACAAGGTATCGACTCCCTATTATGGCAAAGTGCCATGAGTCCGAAATGGATAATGCTTGCTAAAGCTGCATGTTTCATTTATGAAATATGACAGCTTAACGGGAAAATCGCTTTTCTGAAAAGGAAACCTTTTGGAGGATGTTTACAACATCCTGTCGGTTTTATCGTACCAAAACTAGCAAACGAGGTTTGCGGGTTATTCGATCCATGTTTGGATTGAAGCAAGCATAGGTTCTTGGAATTATCGTTTTGATGTAATCATAATGGAGTATGATTTAATTCAAAACAAAAGGATTCTTGTGTATATTAGAGGGTTAGTGGGAGCGCACTGATAATGGATGTCCTGTAAATAATGATAATATGCATTTCTTGGAAATGATATTCCCATAATTAACAATCGGCGAAAGCTTGGCTTTCGAAAACTCTCTGTGGAATCGTACATTAAAAAATGTAAGCTACCTGGTGTCTCATACGCTTTGAGCATATGAAGTCACAAACATACCAATCCAAGTGATAGTCATTGGATTGAAATTAAGAACATCCGTTAGTATCTTAGAGAACTAAGGATGCTGTCTTAATCTATGGAGAAGGGGAACATGAAGTGACTGGGATTACTATAGCAAGTTTCCTAAACCGTTAAATAACTATAAGTCATAAACGGTACTATACAGTTTGAATAACGGTACAGTGAGCTGGAAATCTTCCAAACAAGATACTGTTACCGAATAAACAACAAATGCGGGTTATTGTTGCAGCTGAGGCGGAAATAGAAGCTTTCTGGGTCGATAAATAAATCTAATTAGATTAGATATAGTTCTGTTAGCAGCTGAGCTAGGCGTCAGCATAGGCTAAATATTAATGGTCTCATCAACGATCCAGTTACATACTTCGATATTCATCTGATTCGTTCGGATCATACATCGTAGCGATGTGATGATCGTATAAATCGCATCAGATGATAATCATGTAAATCCGCTGACGAAAACCTTTTCTCAGTAATTTGAGCCAACCGTACATAGTTCGGGTGTCAAGCACTCGAGTGACTGGCTATAGGCCAAGTGGGAGATTGTTGGACAATTATGACCCATAGCGTCACTATTTGTACAGATCATGGTGTTGTTGTACAAATTAACTATGTGACAAAGGAGATTGCACTCTTATCATTTGTGATTAGATCACCTAGATATATAAATGATGAGAGGTCCTTGTGATTTGTTAAATCATTAAAGATATGAGACAGTATCAGTCCACGAAGGATAAATCATTAAATATCCCTAGTCAGAGTATTATCGAGATTGGACATCGATAAATACGTAAAAGACTAGTATTACACTTGTGCGCGTTGTGAGGGCACAACGGCATAGTTCTCATATATTTGGGAATAGGATACTCATGCAAGTGTAATAGGAGGTTGTGTTTTACCGATGGTACGGGAAACAGCTTCGCTCTGGATAAGACCCCCTCGGAATTCCATTGGTAGTATGACTATATGTCTATGGAAGTCCGAAATCAGGGTAGGTGTATTTGGTCTTAACCTGAGACTTGCACCGCTAATACATATGAAAATCAATATACTTTGGTTGAGGTCGTCCAGGGCTTTAACCGGTTTCTGTGTACGCCGATTCTGGGTATATCGAGAATCGTAGTGTGTTGGGTTGATGTCAAGACGAAAGTGTCACTCCAGTCATATGGAGATGATGGTCACGTAGGATACGGGACTGGTTCTCTTAAATGCTGCGCAGCTATCGGGATATTATGACTAGGTCATGTATATCTGATTATAGAGACTAGTCGCCAAATATCTGATATGTGCTTCGTACGGGGCAGACACAATTCCATCCCCAGGCCTAGCACGTGATCATCCGATACTGGACAGAAATACGCAATACTACGGTATACTACGCTTGATACAGATCCTTTATTCCTGTAAGGATGTTTCCGGAGAATTGGGGAGGCATGGCGCTTTGCTAGAGGCCAACATTGTCTTGTAATTCGGTATAAACGTAGTACGAGGTACTTACGTGTTCGGATAGTCCGACGACCGAATTTATTGCCAACATATCCGGGGATCTCATGGGTCGCTTCCCAAAGATTCACCGATGACGTATAACTCGCACTCTAAATTAATCTGGGATTAATTAGTAGAGAGAGAAAATTAATCTGGGATTAATTGCGGAGATATTTTATATCTGGGATAAAATATCATTAAAGAGATATAACAATTAAATTCAGATAGTTGAAGATACTCATGTTTTAGATGGCGACGACATGGCCAAATATGCTACAGGTAGAATGGCGGCCGAGCTCCAAAAACTTAAGGAGAAAATGGAGACGATAACCCAGAAAATAAAAAGTAAACATGAAGACCTTCTAGATTACGGTGTCATGGCTTTTGAAGAACAACTCTTGCCAAGTTTAAGATGTATGATATGATCAAATTCTATGGGAATGGAGACCCCAAGTCACAAATTCGCCAATATGTGTCTATGATGAGTGCTGCTGGTCTGTTTGAGCGCCAAGTTCTAAAGATGTTTGGCATGTCACTCAAAGAGCACCGATGATATGGTACCACAACTTGGATAAGAAATAAAGAATGATTGGAGAACATTAATATAAGCCTTTCTAAACTATATGTCACAGACTTAGAGCTGAATTTATCATTTCATGACTTAGAGAACACTAAACAGAGCCGGGGGAGAACTTCAATGAGTATGTTGGCCGCTGGAGAAGCCAGCTTTTGAAGATGCAGACACGGCCCTCGAAGAATGACCAAATTAAAATGATCATCAAGGGTATCAAGCCCTCCATATATAATAAACTGAGGAGAATGACCTCCATGATATCCGACTTTTGACAGCTAAATGAAACTGTCATGGACTTGGGAGAAGAAGTGACAGAAAGTAAGTAGCTCTATTGCCAATGACAATATAACAAGAATAATGAAAGAGGCTTGGGAAACGAGGCATTAGAGTGGCATTTCTCCGACATGGGAAAACCACTAGACCAAGTCTTGGAAGAACTGACGAGGTAGAGTCTCTTGAAGCCATTGGATCCATAACAGAAAACGATGACTAAATACTGCAACCCAGCATACTACTGTGTATTCAACCAGTTCCCAAGTCACGAGACTGAAAGGTGTGCTCGCCTCAAACATGAGATTCAAGACTTGATCAATGTTGGTAAAATATCAGATCTTGAAGAAGCCTTGGCTACACAGTAATTAGGTTCCAAATTATCGCATTTACATCGTTATCTTTTTTGTCATGTAATGGCTTTTTCTTACTATTCAATGATGAAATGAAATGGATTTTGCAAATTTTTCTGTCTCTTAACAAAAGATGAGCCTATCTAAACCCCTAAGATAATATTAAACTTTGGAATCACTAGAAGAATGTTGTCCAAAAATCCTCTTGCACATTGAATTGCAATGCATACTTAGAAAGAATTTATTCTGGCCTAATTTATAGAGATAGACCAAACACTTGATATTCATTTGACTCTTTTGCAAAGTTAAGACCAATATGACATTAGGTTAAGGAGACAACGCAAAAAAATGGTGAAAAAGTAAAATAAGAAAAGAAAAAAGGGAAAAAGAGAAAATGGTGAATCATACAAAATTTACTCCGCTATTTGAAGTGTTTAGTAACCGGGATTATCGTGAACTCAATGAGTACTTTTACGTCAAAAAAAAACACAAATACTGAGCATGCAAAGCAACTTGAGTTGGTGAAATTATTGAGTAACCAGGTGCTCACATCACAAATGTGTAGTATTTGCGTCAAAAAATAGTTTGACAACTTATGGAAGCTAGAGATGAAGATAAGCCCTACAAAAAATAATAAGTCTTTGGAGAAATCATGTTGATCCTTAACTAAGTGTTAGATTACCTTAGTAGATGAAATGATAAAATGAAATAAAGTGTTAGTACTAATATACACTTGAGGTCGGCATAAATCAATATGTGTTGCACGTAATTCTTGGTAAAAGAATCACACACACACGGAGAAGCATTTGAAAGGTTAAACTTTTATTGGAATTGAATTTTGAATTTGGACAATGCTCAAACTTTGAAAGAGTAGAATTTTGAGAATTTTTTTTGAGAACATACAAAGATTCATTATATTATAAAATGATTTGGAAATTAAAATCAATAATTTGGAAATCCTTAGGGAAAGTCTAAGCAGAAAATGAGACGAAGTCTGACAGTACCTCCAAAAAAGGAGCATTACGACTCATGCACTCCTACAAGTAGAAGAACGGGCATGTAGTTCGAGATCTTTTACATACATGCATACATATATAAATACATACATATAACATTTTTTTTAGGAAATTTGAACAAACGCCAGCCTCCAAAAAGTGGAGCAAGACACAGAATGCTCAGTTGAAGTCAAGAGTTGAAACTTCTAAGACACATAGCAACCAAATTCAGAAGGACAAGATATATGGGTGAAGCTCGCCTAAGAAAGAATATTGAGGTGAGGCCCACCAGAACATAGTAATTGGGGGGGACTTCAACCACGCAATTAGGTTTCGGGAATAACCTATGACAGAGAAGGTTTCAGAATGACTGCAACAAAAATAGCCTTTGAAGTGGCCACAACATAAAAACCTTTCGGAATGACTATGAAACAAACGATCTTTTATATGTCTGTGACAGAAGATGTTTGAAATGCCGCCGTACAGATAGGAATACCAACTACAGAAGAATGTTTGGAATATCGATGGATTTACAACACCGATGGGTTGGGAACGCCAATAGATTTGTAATACCTATGGATTCGAAACACCGATGGGTTTAGAGCGCCATTGGATTTGAATACCAATGGAGTAGGAACACCAACAAATTTAGAAAGCCAAATGGATTTAGAATACCACTGGACTTGGAACCCTAAACAGATTTAGACCACCAATGAAGTCAGAAAGACTTGGAATAGGAATTAGAAAGCCAGACAGATTTGGAAAGCTGGAAAAATTTGGAAACTGGAATTGGAAATTTGAAATTGAAAATAAATTAGAAAAATGCCTTCGGATTTTGGAATTGAAAATGGATTTGGAAAACTAATGAATTTGGAAATGAATTTGAACAACGACAAACTTGAAATTGGAATTGTGAATGGATTTAGAACATCGCCAGATTTGGAACACCAATAAAAAAAATGAACTCATGGATGAAGACATTGGAATAGAGCCTCTCACGAGTGAATAAATCGACGGACCCGAGGGTCCATCATCCCACAAACCAAATGAAACAAGGGATATGAGGGTCCCTCATCTCACGTACCGATGGAGTTAGGACACCACAAGATTTATAAACGGTAAACGGATTTGGAACACAGATGAAGTTGGAAAGAATGGAAAAGGTTAACACATCAGGTGGATTTCGAGCGCCACCGAACTTGGAACGCTAAAGAATTTGGATTTTGGAATGTCAATGGAACAACTTCGGGAATGACAGCAGAGATCGAGACATTTCATAACCAATCAAGTAATTGGAGGGCCCGGGGGCCTATCAAACAATAATCGAACCACAACACAGCCAGGTAATTTCGGAAACGCCCGATGAACCAGGTAAGTAAAAATACACGCATTACTTTAAAAGACTTGTCATTTTCACACACTCCACAAGCCTACCAAAGTGGGGGCTATTGTAGATACTATATTTTTACGCATAGCCTGATGATGAGTCTCTTATGGGGACACCCTTTGAATATTAGGAAACTATAAGGATGAATGCCAATAAGGAAATGAACTCTAAGAAATACATCCAAATGCCAGCCAGACATCACATATGTACGGCCTACATTCTCATTAAACGAGAACATTTGCCCGGAAAAGACCTGAAAACCCTAAATCCGACCGAACATGACACAGCTTTCAATGAACTAGTAGATTACCAGTTACTGAAGTTAAGGGATCTGATTGTGTCTGGCCGAATATATAATTCAAATCTAATATGCGGTCGGACATATATCGAGTTGTCAGAACACATGCAAAATTAAAATAACTGGAATCACGGGCTTGATTACGTGTGGCCGGAGGTACATCCCAAACTCTACATCCAACCGGACATGGCTCGAGTTGTGTTTGACGTTTTGATTGTCAGTCACTCGAGACAGATTTGAGGAAGGGGGTCATGCTCTCACTTCCATCCTGAGACCCATTTATTTCACTATGAACGGGGTCTCGTCCTTTCACAATGGTGGGGGGTCTTTTGGGAGGATTCGAAGGCTAGAGGTTGGCAAGAAGAGAGAGTAAAACCTGAAAACCCTAAACAGTAAAACAACTACCTTCCATTGGATTTCCATACTTTCTGGTGCGAATCTAGCAGCCAACGCTCAGAAGGATCTTCAAAATCAAAAAACATCAAAAAAAAAAGTACGACCTGAGGGAACATTTTTTAATATTTCTGCTAATCTGAGATCATATTTTTGACACTGTATTTCCGACCAGATGTACGCTATGTCCGATTGGACATGCACACATCTCTGGCCGCCTACATATATGTCCAGTAATGCTTACTGTTTTCCGTATTTTATCATTTGCTTAGTTATATTATCTATTAATCGTTGTTATTCCTCTATGCATGTTTAGTTGCTTTGTTACACTATTTTAATATGTGATATGTATGTGTTTAGTTTTATGCATGTTATGATCTGATTAATATGTGATCTGTGTACGATGTCTGGTAAGACTTGTTACATGTCTGACCGGAAATGTATGCTATTCTGCTGTATGATCCAGTGGTATATAGGATGGAAACTCGGATGTAAGTTCCATAATCGATTCTGAATGGACTGTAGTATGATCCGTACTAATGATACAACTTCACGTACTACTGGGAGATGGCCATGGCATTGTGAATACATCCAAAATGCATGTTTATTATTCATGTTATTGCGTTTGAATGTTTATGTGTTTCTGTAATACTCAGTATATCCGGCTTGACTTCCAGTAAGTCCTACCAGGCATGAAGATTGAATGCTATATCCAGCCGACCTTATGCCATGTCCGGCCAAGCCTTTCTGAGGTTAGACCCACCTAATACATGCTTTATCTATTTTAGCTTGTTTAATTATTATTTTAATATCTTATTTCTGCACATAAACTTCATTTATTTATTTACCGCTTTTCGTATTTGTGCTATAGTATGTGCTTTATAAATTGTATTGCATATGATTGTATTATAAAATATGGGGATACATCATTCAAGCAAAAATATTATACTGGCATCAGTAAGAGATCATTCTGAACCCAAATAGGTTTATGGTCAGACCTTGTGAGGAGTTTAGTGTGGCCTTAAATCATTCTCGGTGTCTCATACCAAGTGGCGACTCCCTTATTCTTTGATTAAGCCCCCCTTGGAATCATCCTTACTCTCTACAGACTGCGAGCTCAATAGTATAGTGGTCGCCGATGTCATAGGCATTGCGGTAGACTCTATTTCACTTCTATAGAGGGTTGGGAACATACTTACAGATTAGTTGAAGTAGAGAGACTAATGAGAACATTGAGTTGTTGCTTGCGTAGAGAACACGAGGAAAGCTTGAGATTTTGTTGTAAAGTGTCAGTGTCAATGAAGTTGTTGGTAAAATTTTGAGGAAGGGAAAAAATTGTCTTTTTATATGCACCTCTAGTTAATCCTAGTCGTTGATTTCAAATCAAAGATATTAGATGCAAACCACGTGCTTGGATAATCTCAGCCGGTCAATTTTCGGCTGGTAAGCCACAGATGAGTGGCACTTGTCACACAGGGGAAAGAGAGCAGTTATGATTTGATGGGAGCATTTATGTATGGAGATGATGCCCTCGAGTATTCCTAGAGCATTTTCAAAACTCTATGAGCCTTTTCGGATAACGATGAAAGAAAAACAACTGTCAAAAAGAACATTTTTGACAGTAAGCAAAGTGACCCGCCTTGAGGGATGATGCCTTGAAGTTCCCGGTGCCATGAAAAGGGAGAGAACAAATTTGATCTGATGCGGATTTTCAGAATATGTGCTTCTTAATAAAGAATGGGTGCAATGGGACATACAGTCGATATATTTCTCACCACCATCTTTTTATAAATTTCTCGGCATCAACTTACAAACTATGTTGGTACCGAGAACTATGAGACATATGTTGATGGTGGTTTTTTACAGCACTCACCCCAATAAGGGTCAAAGTTTGTGGTTGTATTACTCGCCCCAGGTGGTTTGAAATGCCCAAGGGCCCAAAAGAAAATGAAAGCTTGGAGAATGGTATGGATCTCGATATGCAGTGGGTATTCTCCCTAAGGAGAGTTTCTGTGGATGAAGCAATGATGGTCCCGACCCGACCACATTGAAGTATGGATTGGGGATACTCCGTATGTTTGGGTACCCTGACCCGGTGTGGTTTCATTTGTACGGTATGAAGAACCTAACCTGATGAGCTTTGATGAAACCATGGTCGACCAGTTCAAGTAGCATGACGTATGTCCTACCTGAAAATGAGTGCATCTGGAAGACTAATGATGAAAATAATAAAGCAAAGGTTCACTTGAAGGTGTGGGTCCTACCAGCCGCCATAGGTCGGTGCAGTGGCAGAAGAACTGGCTCGTAGGTTGTCAAAGAAAGCGGTGGAATTAGTGACTAAGGGGGTTAATGATGACTAAGTGATGTAGGGTAACATCAGGGTCGATTGTAAATGAGTTTTTAGAACCTATATAATAACAGATTTAAAGTCATTGTACAAGGGGTTGCTTTTTTATAAATGTAATTTGAGAGAAAAAGTAATTGAAATAAGCTAGTGATAGAGAAAGTGGGTCGTGTACCCGACCATATTATGAGAGGTAGATAAGGTTAGTCATTACCCGAGAAGTTATTTTGGTTGTAACACTGTCTAATTTCCTTGTTAGAAGCTCGGGTCGGTATTCACCCTAAGGTCAATAAAATCATTCTCATTTTTCCCATGGATGTAGGCTGGAGCCACTCTCCGCCGAGCCACGTTAAACTCTGTCTCTGTGTTTATTTGTTTCTTGCAATTTGTGCGGTTTGCACAACCAAACAAATTCACTCGTTGGAGAAGATTTGTTCATTAGGTAACTCTCAATCTTGTCATTCGAAAAAAAACGGCCGTCAACATAAATTTTAATAGTATATTTGAGTTAAACCTCTCAAAACTATCCGTTTATAGATAAATTTAACCGCACATCTAAATAAATCAACTGTTAATCCTTAATCCACCCTTATATTTTGAAAAGTCTTTAGTTTTTTCAGTAAATTTATCTGACAAATACATTGATCATCTTCATATACCATTACACCCTTGGGTCATCTGATAAAAGAACAAAAATACCTATTTTTTGAGGCCTGTGCTCATCGTGAATTCGTGATCAATGTAGGATAGTTGTTTTGTTGCGGTTGTTTATTATGTTTTTGTTTCGTTGTGGTTCTTTATTTTGCTTTTGTTTTTTTTATGCATTGTTGGTTTGACTAAGACACTGGATTAAGGATGTCAATGAGCGGGTTCGGGACGAGGATCATGGTCCTCGAATTTGAACCCGAATTTTTGAGAAATCATTAAATTCATCTCGAATCCGAAATTTCTTGAATAGAGATATTCTCTATTATCCTTAAATGGGGACAGAAAATAAATGGGGATTTGATCTCCATTTTATTGTTTATTTTTCAACTTTTTATGTGAAAATGTTAGAATAAGGCAATGAATCTTTTATTTGTATTATATATATTTTTCATTTAAAAAAATAAAAATTTAATTAGGCACCGGGGCCCCGAACCCGAATCTGATCTAATTTGAATTTTTGTATATTTCAGGAATCTGAATCCGCCCCGATTGAGATAGATCCTCACGGGACCTCAAACCCATAGGAATTTTTATCATCCATACATTGGATCTTAAATTTCGAGTTTCTCTATTCCGATTCAGTCACTATAGTTTATTTAAGTAACTGAATCTTGGATTTTGGGTTTCTGTATTCAGATTCAACAATAATATGGTGTTGTATTAGCAATTACTATAGTTTTATTATCCCGATATTAATGTGGTCTTTACCTACAATAGCTGAGTTGGATAAATTAAGCCAAATTTGTAAAATTTCTCCAGTGTCATATTTCTTTCGGTTTTTATTGATTTATAATGAACCGTTACCTTATTTTTATTGTTGTTAAATGTCTCTTAAATTATTCTAAGTATTATGCCCTATATGGTGTTGTACTTTTCATAATTTTTTTGGTCCTTTTAATACAATGTTACAAGTGTTTGATCCTGCTTTCGTGAATTAAAAAAAGTAAAGAACCGAGGGACAAAGACACCTCATACGAAGAAGAAGAGGTAAAGTGACGAAATTTGGCCATTACCTTTTTGCCATGCAATTGATAACTTTTGCTTTTAAAGTAATCTTTATTTTCCCCGCTTAATCAGGCAATTTGGACAATCGTCCATCATTCAAGTACATTAGACTTGCACACGATCCAGTTACGATTAAAAATCATAACTAAATAGTACGGTTTATGGTTCGGTTTTGTTCAAATGGTAACCAAACCGTAGAAGTACGGTTTGATTATGATTCGGCCAAAACCGAAATTGTAAATCTTAATCATACGGTATACGGTTAAGGTTCGGTTATGGTTGAACCATAATTTTTTTTTAAAAGAATTATTATAAATAATTAAAAAAATCTGGTTCAACAGTAAAAAAATCTAGTTGAACCAGAATTTTTTTATAATTGAACCGAATTTTTTACGGTTGAATCGAAAATCCGGTTCAATCGTCTGTAAGAAAATGCACCAACCGCAACCGAACCGGACCCATCTGGTTCGGTTGTGATTTGCGGTCCAATTGGTCAATGGTTCGGTTGCGGTTCGGTTACGGTTTGAAAACGTAACTGTATACATGTCTAAAGTACAGTGCTCGCCACTAATGATATACTCGAGTTGGTTTTTAAACATCATAATAAAAAGTTTATTGCCTTGATTCAAATTGCGAGATTCTCTTACCTTTGAAAAAAAAAAGATGTTAGCTAATTTAGTTGGTAATATCTCTTAATTGGAAATAAGAGGTTTTGAATTCGAACCCCTCCCCCCCTCCAAAAAATAAAAACTTTACCTTGTGTTCTAAAAATTAAATTTGGATCTAGTATTGAGCTGAACTTTTTATGATCTTCTGATACACGTATTTTAATAATAATTTATGGTTAAAATTCAATTACATATAAATTATTTACAATAACTATCTATGATAATTTTTTTATTTAAAAAAAAAAAAATTAGTACAAAATTCACTTCAGTATGGAATCCAACTCCTTAAAAATATGTCAAAGACTAGATAGAGTTATTATTAGGTATGACAAAAATTCGCGTGAGGATGGAGTCCGCAGGAGCCCAATACGTTAGGGGCCCCTGGGGATAATTTTCTATATCCGTTAGTTGGATGGAGTATGTACAAATATTGGAATCTTTGTTCAAATATAAGTAAAATTCCCGTGTGAAATGAGACCCGTACGAAGGCTCGATATATTATGGGTGGGCAGGAGAATTATTTTTATATTCGTTGATCGAACGGATAGAGTACGAATATTGACATTTCCACACTATACTCGACCCTTGCTAAGATTCTCAAAGATCACATTAAATATTAGTATCTTATTGTAGGATTAATTCCTATTTAACCTCGAAATATTCAATTCATCCTAAAATGTTATTTTTTAAAAAATAAAAAACAAAATTTTTACATTCGATAGTACAATATAAATATTGATAAATATATAGTTAAATGATGTCTCAATGTATTACTAATTTAATTTCAATTTAAATTTTTTACTTAAATCTAGATATTAAAATGTTAGCCATTGATATCATATAATGAATTGAGATTAGCTGAAATATACTCTCTTTGGTTTGGTTGATGAAATTGCTAACCCTAGTTCCAATCAATCTAGGGATTATATTTTATAGATTCATGACCATTAATTCTGAATCCTAAATCTGTTCTCTCTATCTAATTTTATTTTAACAGATACCCTTGAAATTTCATAATGCTTTCCGATCGAGATTGGATGTATGATGTATCCAAAATGAATGATTAGGCCCGGTCTTAAATTTTGGGGACTCTAAACTAATTCTAAAATATGTGGTCTCAAAAATTTTAATTTTTTTTTTTAATTAGAAAAAATATTAATTTTTCTTAAACTTGAGACCTGTAATTTTAGCCTAAATTTGATATCCTCAGCCGATTGCTTCTGTGTACTAGGGCTGAGCACCGGTTCCGGCTCTACCCGAAATTGGTTGGAACCGGATCGGTTTTTCGGATTTGGAATCGGACCGATTTTGGTTCCAAAATGGAAGAACTGAATTTAAACGGTCGGGTTCTGGTTCTGTTATGGACGGAACCGGAACCTGTTTTGGGAACCGAATTTAGAACCAATTTCGGAACCAAACTAAAACTCAGTTTCATAATCAGTTTTAAAACTCAATTAAAACTCAATTTTATAACTAGTTTTAAAACCCAATTTCATAACCCAATTTAAATTCAATTTCATAATTAGTTTTAAAACCCAATTTCATAATCCAAATTAAAACCCAATTTAAATTCAATTTCATAACCAATTTTAAAACCCAATTTCATAACCCAAAATTAAAACTCAACTTAAACTCAATTCCATAACCCAAATTAAAACTCAATTTAAACTCAATTTCATAACCCAATTAAAACTCAATTTCATAACTCAATTAAAACTCAATTTAAACTCAGACATTTCATATAAGAATATTATGTATTGAGTCAAAACTATTATGCAATATGTAGTTTTATTTATTATTTTATTTTTGTATAGACAATTGCCAAGAATATTATGTTATGTTCAAATGTGAGAAATAATTATATTTTCAAAGTTTGACAATAATAAATAAATATGGTAAATCAAAATCGGATTAGAACGGAATTGGAACCGATTTTTTCTGGATTGGTTCCGATTCCACGCGGAACGGAATTGGAACCGGTTATTATGATAACATATTTAATTAGATAGGTTCTGATTTTACTTAATCAGTAACCGATTTTTTTCGGGTAGAATCCGGTTCCAGGCGGAACCGGAACTAGTTTTGCTCACCCTTAGTGTGAACTTTCATAGAGTCACCCCTATAAATGACTTGTTTTAAAAAAAAATCTTAGAAAAAAAAAATTATAATAATTTATTCCAAATAGAATAATGTTGACGGCGGATTTTGGTCTCAGGGTAATATTGGAATATCACTCCCGAAGAAATCCTCCCTCAATAGTGAATTTGTTTGGTTATGGGGGACCAAAGGCAAACTTAGCAAAAAACAGATAAACACACCAATCAACAAGGAGATTTAACGTGGTTCGGTGGATTTGGATCCGACCTACGTCCACGGACACAAACAAGATGATACTTTTATTACTTAAACACTCTTTTCGGGTCTCTTTTTGTTTTCTACAAGTCAGAGCTTGAAGATTCAGATCCCGTATTTTTTTATGCCTTTTACACATACTCTGCCCTCATATTTATAATAGTGTAGAAATCATATTCCTTCTCCTATAAGAATTTCCTAGTCAAAACTATTCATTTTTCCCATAAGGATTCCTAATCAAAACTACCTTTACTTTCTTTATCATACTAGGACATTGACTTACTAGTTTACCCCATGAAAGTATGATAACTTATTATCTTATCTTGTATGGATAGAATGCTTTATTTTCCCGAACATGTCTTGCCCTATGCTCGGTCTTCATGTGGTCGGTCATAATAGTCTTTTGTACTGAGAATGCTGCTGTCGACCTGATAATTGCCCGGTTATCTTGAACTCAAGTGCTCGGTCACTAACCGTAAAGTTCTCGGCCCCTTACTGTTAACTCTTTAGTGGTCGGGTCGGCATTAATAATCTTGACTGAGAAGTGAATTACCTTTTTACCCCTGTCGTGCTGCTTTAAATAACATAGTGCCTGAAAACACCATCAACATATGTCCCCTAGTTCTCGGTTCCAACGAGTATGCAAGTTGGTGCCGGGAACTATATAAAGATGGTGTGCTGATCGCCTTGCTGGTGGTCGCTCCAGAAATCACAGAGAAATTACTTTCGCCATCAACTAAGTCTTCTGTTTCTATCTTCATATCCTCGGTTATTGGAGATGTTGATCCTATTCAGAACGATTCTCCACCTCAAAGCAAATTGCTTACTTGGGTCGTTCCATCAGGAGATGAAGTTCCTCTTGTTGTCCAAACTAGGAATGACTCCTCCTCTATAATAGAGATTTAGAGGTCTTGACCTCTGACTGATCCAATCTTGATTGTGAGGAGAAAATTTTGCCTCTGAGCTAACGATGATGTGCTCGGTGGCATGTGATCCTGTCTCGAGCTGTGAGAGATACTCAGTCCTTGGGGAATGTTACGTCCCCAGTCCGAAGGACTGACTCGGTGGGACGCAACCCGACCCCGAATGAAGAAAGGCACTTGGACCTGGGGGAATGTTACGTCCCCAGTCCGAAGGGCTGACTCGGTGGGACGTACCCCGACCCCGAGCTGAGAAAGACACTTGGACCTGGGGGAATGTTACGTCCCCAGTCCGAAGAGGTAGACTCGGTGGGACGTAACCGACCCCGAGTGAAGAGAGGCACTTGGACCTGGGGGAATGTTACGTCCCCAGTCCGAAGAGGTAGACTCGGTGGGACGTAACCCGACCCCGAGTGAAGAGAGGCACTTGGACCTGGGGGAATGTTACGTCCCCAGTCCGAAGGGCTGACTCGGTGGGACGTACCCCGACCCCGAGCTGAGAAAAACACTTGGACCTGGGGGAATGTTACGTCTCCAGTCCGAATGGCTGACTCGGTGGGACGTACCCCGACCCCGAGCTGAGAAAGACACTTGGACCTGGGGGAATGTTACGTCCCCAGTCCGAAGAGGTAGACTCGGTGGGACGTAACCCGACCCCGAATGAAGATAGGCATTTGGACCTGGGGGAATGTTACGTCCCCAGTCCGAAGGGCTGACTCGCTGGGACGTACCCCGACCCCGAGCTGAGAAAGACACTTGGACCTGGGGGAATGTTACGTCCCCAGTCCGAAGGGCTGACTCGGTGGGACGTAACCCGACCCCGAGTCGAATAACTAAGTGGCCTTGGCGGAACGAATCCAGCTTCGAGCCGATTAATCAAGTGGCCTCGGCGGAACGAATCCAGCCCCGAGCCGATTAATCAGGTGGCCTCGGCGGAACGAATCCAGCCCCGAGCCGATTAATCAAGTGGCATCGGCGGAACGCATCCAGCCCCGAGCCGATTAATCAGGTGGGATTTACCCAGAAGGGAAGTGAATCAACCTTTTGAAGCCCTACTGAGTCCGGCACAGGCGTCCCCCTACCAGACCAGCGAAAAATGAAATCAAAACTCTGAAAAATAAAATTAAAGGGTGGGGGCGACTTAACGCTTGTCCCAAAATAAAACGTTTCGCAAGTATAAACAACAACACGGATGCCTCAAAACAGCGTCCTGCCCGAGGTCTCCAAAACACAATTCTGAATCTTTCAATTCAGTGTCCCGGCGAACCAGGATTTGGATCAGGAGAGCGTTTGAATGGTAAGGGCACATCCTCTATACGTCGGGTCACTGTGGAGCCTGTGTATTGCACGAGGGCTCCTCCTTACCGCGCTGGAGCAGGCACACGCTACAGGGGCACAACGCATCCCCGTGCTGCGCCTCTATTGGATCCAAATGATGAATGGATCAAAGAGCGTCCGAGATACTAAGGGCACATTCCTCCTTAGGTCCGGCATCACTGGAGCTAGCAATCGTCACGGGGGCCTCATCACTCCCCATGCTATGCTTTCCCACGGATCCATTACATCGGGTAAGTGAGGATCAAAGAGTGTTCGACACATTAAGGGCACATTCCTCCTTATGTTCGGTAACACTGGAGTAAGCAATCGCCACGGGGGTATCATCCCTCCCCGTGCTATGCTTCTCACGGATCCTATGCATCAAGTATGTCCCTGAGGACCCCGAGCCAAGAGAGATATTTGGTTCTGGGGGAATGTTCCGTCCCCAGGCCAATAAGCACGACTCGGTGGGACGTAACCCGACCCCGAGCTGAAAGAAAGACTTGGCTCTGGGGGAATGTTACGTCCCCAGTCCAAAGAAGCCGACTTGGTGGGACATAACCCGACCCCGAGCTGAAACAAACACCGATCTCGGCGGTACAAGAGCAGACCCGAGCCGGAAAGAGACATCGGTCTCGGCGGTACAAGAGCAGACCCGAGCCGGAAAGAGACATCGGTCTCGGCGGTACAAGAGCAGACCCGAGCCGGAAAGAAACATCGGTCTCGGCGGTACAAGAGCGGACCCGAGCCTGAAAGAAACATATGGCTAAAGATGGCAATTTTACCCGTAAACCCGCAAACCCGCAAAAACCCGCCCGCAATGGGTAGGGTTTGGTAAATATATTAGTGGGTACGGTGCGGGTTTGGTATTTTAAAATAGAACCCGCTGTGGGTGCGGTGCGGGTTTGGTATTTTAGTAAAATATGCGGGTACCCGCAATGGGTACCCGCAAACCCGCAAAAATTAACAAAAAATAAATAAATGGGATGTGACCGTGAGTAACTGCCCATATAAAAATAAATAAGTAATTGTATCCGCTCAACACCTCGCTAAACAAATGCATAAACACAGCATACTGATCGTGAGAGTAAAAGAAAAAGGAGACGATGACCACTGGTAGACTCAGTAATGCTTTCCACTTTTGAGCTAGGATATGAAACATCTAACTCGACACACCTAGGGGAAATTAATAAAGATTATATATCTACATAATAGTATACTACACATCAATGAATTTGAAAGGATAGTACTGTTTATAACAACAATTATAGTATTAAGAAATTACATGCAGTCACACCTATGTGATAAAATATCATTTTGACAAGAGGTTTAATATGATCAAATGGTGGCAGTAAGCTATGTACATTTTCACACCTGAGACTGGTAGTTCCAGATGCAAACAATTCTTGAATACAAACTCTTGGAATCTTGAGATGACCAAACCCGCAAAAAATTCGTTGGGTACCAATGCGGGTTTGGTAATTTGTTAACATATGCGGTGCGGGTTTGGTAATGAAAATTAAAACCTGCAGTGGGTATGGTGCGGGTTTGGTAATTTGTTCACATATGCGGGTGCGGGTTTGGTAATGACAAACCCGCACCATACCCTACCCACTGCCATCCCTACATATGGCCTTTGTAGGGCGTCATGGTCGGCATGTTGAACCTTTTTGGGAATTTTGCTGATTTTATTTCTTCTGTGATGTGGGACTCATCTCTACCGTCCCGGGCATCTCCTATGTCTGTGTTGGGGAATACTCCCCATTTGGCTAGTTCCTCCTGCAACCAAGATTTCATGCTGCTGTCTTTGGTTCCATGCCGCCTCTTGTGACTTCCTCTTTTCCTGTTGTCTTGGGCGTGGTGCTTCTCAGGTCCGGTATCTTCCCGTGCTCTTTCGTCACATTCTTTCCCTTTTTTTCCTGGCATCGTGAGGGCTATTATAGGAGGAGTTTGGTGACGATTTGTCATCTTCTTCCTCCCACATGTCTTCAGTTTGGGAGTCTTCCTGAACCACTACAGATTTTACCCTGTAGGGGCCCCTTCTCCGGGGTCTGTCGTCCTCACTTGTATCCACAATTCTTTTTCCCTCTGCTATTTCATTCCTTCGTCGGCTAGTCCCGGCCTCGTCGTGTGCTCCCTCTATCTTTTCCAACCGGTCTACTATGGTTTTTAGCAAGGTTTGATTTTCCTTCCTTTCTTTCCTTAGGTTCTCCTCGATCTTCTTCATCCAATCTGTGGCTGAGTTTCCTGATGATTGGTGGTTTCCGCCTTCCGCCATTGTCTTACTACACGAGTTGCTTTTTGTCCAGTTTCCCACAGACGGCGCCAACTGTTGACGGCGGATTTTGGTCTCAGGGTAATATTGGAATATCACTCCCGAAGAAATCCTCCCTCAATAGTGAATTTGTTTGGTTATGGGGGACCAAAGGCAAACTTAGCAAAAAACAGATAAACACACCAATCAACAAGGAGATTTAACGTGGTTCGGTGGATTTGGATCCGACCTACGTCCACGGACACAAACAAGATGATACTTTTATTACTTAAACACTCTTTTCGGGTCTCTTTTTGTTTTCTACAAGTCAGAGCTTGAAGATTCAGATCCCGTATTTTTTTATGCCTTTTACACATACTCTGCCCTCATATTTATAATAGTGTAGAAATCATATTCCTTCTCCTATAAGAATTTCCTAGTCAAAACTATTCACTTTTCCCATAAGGATTCCTAATCAAAACTACTTTACTTTCTTATCATACTAGGACATTGACTTACTAGTTTACCCCATGAAAGTAGGATAACTTATTATCTTATCTTGTATGGATAGAATGCTTTATTTTCCCGAACATGTCTTGCCCTATGCTCGGTCTTCATGTGGTCGGTCATAATAGTCTTTTGTACTGAGAATGCTGCTGTCGACCTGATAATTGCCCGGTCATCTTGAACTCAAGTGCTCGGTCACTAACCGTAAAGTTCTCGGCCCCTTACTGTTAACTCTTTAGTGGTCGGGTCGGCATTAATAATCTTGACTGAGAAGTGAATTACCTTTTTACCCCTGTCGTGCTGCTTTAAATAACATAGTGCCTGAAAACACCATCAACAAATAATAAAATTTAAGTTTATTGTTTTTTACAAAATGTTCTAAATAATAAAAAGCAGCATAAAACCTATGGCCAAGGACATCACACGGGCACGTTAGACTGAAAATATTAATGTATATATTTTACAAAAATAACATAGGATGATTCCAAATTCTCATTTATTACCCGCGAAAATCAAGTCATATGGGTTCTCTTTGATGTGGGGAGAGAGAGAAAAAAAACTACTTGTTTTAGTTTTAGGGACTACTATGGTTTGATGACAAAAGGGTTATGATTTGATTGTCAGGTTTTGATTTCGAATATAGGAGTGTATTTTTTATAAGAGTATGCGACAACAGAGTTTTTACTTGCTCCGCTTAAGCTCAGATCGGATGGTTTGACAGTGAGAGATTTCTAACGTTAAAAAAAAAAAAAAAAAAAAGATTACTGGTGTATGTTTGCATATTTTTTAGGCATTTAGTTCCATTTTTATAATGTGTAGATTGTGCATAATTTTAATAAGATTATTGTGTTACAATTTAGGTAGTGTTTAGATTTATTACCCCTGTCTAATAAGTTTTCATAGTCTTTGTAGGACTTTAACTCCTCATTTATCTTCCTGTTCTCTAACCTTTGAATTGTTGTAGGACTCTCATTCATTCTCATGTCGAGTTCTGATTTCTCTTGGTGTTTATGTAGAAAAAAAATTCCTTTCGGTTATTGGTTTATGAAAACCAATGATGATGTGATCCAGAATGAGTTCTGTTTGTTGGGCCAAGTTAACTTGAAGTTGTGGCTGATTGCATGGCTTGGTCAGATTACTGTATTTGGGCCATTTTGGTGAATTTGGAAGATTCCCTGGGTTCTGGAGTTTGATACATGCATGAGACTTTATATGAAGGATTTATTATGTCTAAATCAAGAATGAAATGAGTTTTGGACGTGCATGGGCTGCCAGGGCCGGCCCTGGGCAGGAGCCACAAGGGCGACTGTCCAGGGCCCAAAAATTAAGGGGGCACTAAATTGTCGGGGTTTAGGTATTATGTCCCCCCTTTATATATTTTCTCAAGTAATATAATTTGGGCGTGAGGGCCTAGCCCCCAGCTTCGCTTAGGTTCCAGCACTCGTTAAATATTATTTTTTTTAAACATATGTTTTCGTAATGAAAAATGGCACATTTTGAGCTTTCGCACCGGGCACCCAAAAATTCAGGACCGGCCCTGTGGGCTGCCTTGATTTATTTTCGGCTTTATTTCCGAATGGTGCATTAGTAGTGGCGGGATTTGCGCAGTCTTCGTATTTTGGACGTAATTTTCTTGTCTAATGTCTGATTTTGGTGATTCAAGTTGCATTTGAAAAAGAACTCGTAGGTCTACAACTTTGTAGCTTACATAAAAGTCCAGTTCAGACTTATTCTTGGTCAAAATGAGGATGCAACATATCCATACAGTTTTTATATTTTATATTTTTTTAAGGTTATGTGTTGTTTAAGTGTTGGGCTGAACTTTAATTATATTACAAAGCCCATGCACGAAATTTTCAAGTATTTTATATGTTATTAGGTTTATTTTATTAGGGTTTTATTATATTTGGGTAAAATTAGGGTTAGCCACCTATTTAAATGGGCATTATTCATTGTAATTGAGAATAAACTAAGAATATATCTTTTTACAAAATAAATTGACTTGTGTCATCTTGAGGAAGTTGATTCTTCCTTGATTTTACGGAATAAAAGCTTATCAACGTGTGGCAAGCGTTGTGGCGCTGTATCGCTGTTCAGGATTCTCCAAAGAAATAAAGAAAGGTTCTTAAGGGTAAAGTTCCTTAAAGGTTGGACTTGATCTTGGAAGGATTTTGTTCTTACAAAATCAAGATTCGCGGTTCTTGGGGCTTAGAACACGTGGAAGGGTTTGCTTGGCTTTGTTCCAGGCACGTTTCTATCATTTTCGTATCAGAAGCTCAGGGTTCCAAGGTCAAGAGTTTCTCTATTTTTATCGTTTTATGAAGTCTTTATATTTCTTTTTTTCGTCTCTTCTAGTTTCAATTTTTTCTTTGTGTTTTTCATGTTTATGACTGCATCTTGAATGTTATTATAATTTTCTTTAACGGTAATAGCATTTAGGATTCAATTCTTGGAGTTTTGAGTCAATTCGAGTCGAAATTGTATGTAATTTTCGGATCAGTTCGGTCAGAATTTTTTCAGCCGCGCACTGAATTTAAAAAGGCTGTAACTTTTGATCTAGAAAGAGTTACGAGACCCATAATATATCGATTTATATGTACTCGATGAGATCTAGTCAATAGTGCACAGTTTAAGGCTGTATGTTCTCATATCGGGTCCCAATTTCTGGTCCGAATATTAGTTACGGGATTTGAGTCAGTTTTAGGTTCTGGTTTATAATCAGTTCTGAATCAGTTTGTTTGTTTAATTTGCATGCGTAATTAGGATTTAGAGAGTCATTATCAAAAGAATTAAATTCAAATTTTTGCAAGAGAAATAAGAAAAGTTCGATCAATTACCTTTTGTGTTAAGTTGTGTTAGGGATTTGCCTTAGTGTTCCTTAATCGTAAAGGAAATTTTTGGTTGAATTTATCACTGAATTTTGAATCTGATTTTTGTGTGTTTTTGTTTTGATTCCTACGTGGCATTTTTTTAATTTTTTTCGCCTTATTGTTTATCTTGTCTTTGTCAATTTTTTTTGGTATTTTATTCCTTCTTGAGTTTATTTTGTCAAGATGGGCAGCGTGTTGGTTGATATTATGGGACAACTAAGAGATAATATCTTTCGTACTAGAGTATTGGTGAAAGATGAGGTGTGTAGTGTGATTATTGATGGGGAATATTGGGCTAATTTAGTTAGTACCAGTCTCGTGGAGAAATTGAAGTTGTCATTGCAAAACCATCCTAAGCCTTATATGTTACGAGGTTTGCCTAATTGTGATGAGGTTAAGGTGGAGTATCAAGTCATGGTTGTATTTACTACTAAGAGGTTTCATGATGATGTATTTTGTGATGTGGTGCATATGCTTGATTGTCACGTATTGTTGGGTGGTTCATGGAAGTATGATAGGCAAGTGTGGCATCATGTTAAGAGGAGTAGGTACATTTATGTCACGGAATGGAGGTCAGTGATTCTCTCTCTTTTAACACCACAACAAGCCTATAAAGATCAATTAATAATGAAGAGGAGAAGTGAGGTTGAAAAGAGGAAAAAAGAAAGAGTTGTCCAGTACTTAGAAAATAAACTTGCTATTGATATTGTGAATGTAAAAGAAGAAAATATGGGCATGGTAGTGAGCGAGCTAGTAGTGAAAAGTGAGTGTGATGCTGAAGTTATTTCTATTACTGAAGTGGATGACTTAACTGTTGCTGGTGATGATAAATTTGAAGCTCAATGCATGGCTAAATGTATTAAAGAAACTACATGTGTAGTCGAATGTGTTGAGAGTTTTGAGCATCCAAATGAGAGTAATGAGTCGGGAAATACTTGGGTAAAGTCATGTGAGAATTTTGTGCGTGTTAAACATATAGAATTTGTTATGAATGAGATTGAGAATGTGAACCAAATTAGGAATCTCATTGGGGCAGTGAGTGCAATGAAAATAGATTTTGAGGAAGAGTGTGGGCAAGAGGGAATAGTAGGCAAACATTATTTTCCTAACATTGACATTTCTCCTTCGTGTGATTTTTCTTTGTTCCAGAATAATCATCTAATTCATTTTATCATTACTATCTATGATCCGGGCACGGATTCGAGGACGAATCCTTTTCAAGATAGGGAGAATGATGTGATCCAGAATGAGTTCTGTTTGTTGGGCCAAGTTAACTTGAAGTTGTGGCTGATTGCATGGCTTGGTCAGATTACTGTATTTGGGCCATTTTGGTGGATTTGGAAGATTCCTTTGGTTCTGGAGTTTGATCCATGCATGAGACTTTATATGAAGGATTTATTATGTCTAAATCAAGAATGAAATGGGTTTTGGACGTGCATGGGCTGCCTTGATTTATTTTCGGCTGTATTTCCGAATGGTGCATTAGTAGTGACGGGATTTGCGCAGTCTTCGTATTTTGGACGTAACTTTCTCGTCCGATGTCTGATTTTGGTGATTCAAGTTGCATTGGAAAGAGAACTCGTAGCTCGACAACTTTGTAGCTTACATCAAAGTCCAGTTCGGACTTATTCTTGGTCAAAATGAGGATGCAACATATCCCTATAATTTTTATATTTTATATTTTTTTAAGGTTATGTGTTGTTTAAGTGTTGGGCTGAAATTTAATTATATTATAAAGCCCATGCACGAAATTTTCAAGTATTTTATATGTTATTAGGTTTATTTTATTATGGTTTTATTATATTTTGGTAAAATTAGGGTTAGCCACCTATTTAAATGGGCATTATTCATTGTAATTGAGAATAAACTAAGAATATATCTGTTTACAAAATAAATTGACTTGTGTCATCTTAAGGGAGTGGATTCTTCCTTGGTTTTACGGAACAAAAGCTTATCAACGTGTGGCAAGCGTTGTGACGTTGTATCGCTGTTCAGGATTCTCCAAAGAAATAAAGAAAGGTTCTTAAGGGCAAGGTTCCTTAAGGGTTGGACTTGATCTTGGAAGAATTTTGTTCTTACAAAATCAAGATTCGCGGTTCTTGGGACTTAGAATACGTGGAGGGGTTTACTTGGCTTTGTTCCAGACACGTTTCTATCAAATGAGAAAGTTTTATTGTCTTATATTTGCTTCTAATCAACTTCAATAATCAAATACCAAAGTCCTTAATTACATGTCTGATCGGGCTTCAATGTGTTGAGTTGACTAATCCGAGACCAATAACATATTTCTTCTATGGGAATGGACCTTGGTCCATAAGAAAATCCAAAGATGACAAAGTATGATGCATGTAACAATCATCATGATTTCTTAAATTATTTTTCACATCCAATGACAAAATTTTAAAAAATATATATATAAAAAAAAAGGTTTCTATCAGTTAAAAAAGCAAAGCATAGACACATCCCTTATTATTATTAATAAAAATAACTCTTTATTTATGATGGAATGCTGGTTCGTAACTGTATCAGCAATTAGCTTCTTGCTTGACCATTTATGTTACTCAGTGTCATAATTATAGTTCTTAAAAGTGCCTCTCATGGAACTAAAATCCAATTTATGTAGACAAATTAAAAGATTTGCATAGATATAAACTCTTAAGCCATGTGAATACAAATTTGATATTGTATGTAAGCTTTAATACATTTTCTTTTTTCTTTTTTGGAAATATTGGAAAGTATGCAGTCAAATTATCCGACCCGATTTAAAAACAAAAAATGTAAAATTCTCGACTGCCATAGGTTCTTAAAACAAATACATTCCCTTGACTCAAACCCAAAACTTAGACCCTTTGCTATCAAAACACATCCATTGGGGCAGTAAATACAATTTCACTTCCTAATAAAAAGCATTACACTGCAAAATGGATCAAGACTCAATCCCACATGAATTGACCGTTAATCTAATGTTCATACATTAAATAATAATAATAATAATAAAGATCATTAAAAACAATTATATGTACTACAATCAACATTCAACAACCAAAACATCATCAAGGCAAAGAAAAGAAATCCATATAAACTTTTGAGATATATATATATATATATATATATATAGCAGCAGCATAGAAGCTGAATTGCAGTCTTGCCCCTAAAATTTCCTAAGCTTATTACCATATGTGTATAAACCAGACCCTATAAAGGCAGTAAGGCACAAAAGTGCCGAAAAGTGAATAAGAATAGTAAAAATGGAAAATGAGAAACAACCGCAAAACCAATGTGATCCTCAGACAAATGTTCACCATAATTCCCCAACTCTTTCGGAATGGAACTAGTGTTATGTACACTACTACTGTGTATTCTGATTGCCTCCTACAATTTATCCGCGATTCTTCCTAAAGCGTCTGCAAGCTTATTAAGGACAGCAACTAAGCTATCTGCATGGTCTTTCCTCTGTTCCCTGTCTAACTGGAAATTGTTGTTCTGAGCTTCGAGCTGGGTAGTCAGCATTTTGCCATTCTTTTCCAAAACATCAATCAACTGATACTGCAGATTGCTCATTTCTTCATCCCCGTCTACTGTGAATCGTTTCCGCTTCCGCCCATCTTGAGAAGTAGAGCCTATCTCGGGATTCAAAGCTGGCTGTTTCTCGGTCGTTGTGCCTGCAAGTCAAATGATTTTTCATTTGAGCAATAGAATCACAGTGACTTTCACATTTCTAGAACACATTTGCATATTGCATCATTTTTTCAGAAATGACCAAGTTTTAAAACCTGTGATGTCTATTTAAATGAGGTCAGTCACACCCTCTTTGCTAGCCCGCGTATGATCAATGTATCTATTTATGACAAGTGTTGTCAATTGGTACGTGATATTATTGGTCTCATACTAGAGATTCTCCCTCAGTATCTGCTATGCATTTTAGTAAGATCTTCTCAACATAAGAAAAAGCATGCTCATAAACATAATATATGCTCCAAACAAAGAGAGACCAGCTATAACTCTAGCTTTCAAGTCTTTAACGGCTCAAAATCATTATGTAATGACCGAGAACTTGGAAAGTCCAGACAATGCATGAGAGAGTCAGAGAGTGAGAGCTTGAACTGAAAAGAAAATAATTTTGTAATTTTCCAGAAACAATTCTCGGCTATTTGAAATTCCTTGGCAACTTCTCTGTATTTCATAAACCTTTTTCACTTCAAATGAACCAAATAGTATCACCTTTTTATTTTTATTTTATCAACTTGTACCACTCTTGTTATTACTGGGGTGGGCATCCAACCCGCCAGGTTGAGTCGGGATTTGAGAAGGTTAGCCTTAAAAGATTCAAGTTGAGCGGGTTGGAATACAACACACCAACTCACCCAAAATACCTAAAAAAGAAGATAATTTTCTAAGTATACAACTTATTTTATTAGTTGCAATGTTTGTTGTCCTGCCAAGATCTTTCTTCAAAATGTTGCCTTGAAATGATGATTTTCTAGCTTAATGGGGTACTAATACCAACTGTATTTGTATATCTATGTCTAATTTTAAAGGCAATATTTCCCAAGTATACAACTTTTTTTATTAGTTGCAATGTTTGTTGTCCTGCCAAGATCTTTCTTCAAAATATAGCTTTTGAAATGATGATTTTCTAGCTTAATGGGGATACTAATACCAACTGTATTTGTGTATCTATGTCTAATTTTAAAATTAAGCCCAAATAGAGTTTAGTTAGGTTGGGTTGAAGTTTTCAACGACTTGGATTGGATTGAACTGTAACCCACCCAACTCGACCCGTGACAACCTAAAAAATAGTAATACCGTCTATGACTAGGGAAAATTATAAATATTAGAAGCATAAAATACAGGGAAAAAAAACTTATAATCAATGTCATTCTAAAAGCAGACATATTACAAAAATAATAATAATTAGCAGTAAGCTGTAATATCAGTATTTGATATTTAAGTGATTCTAACCATTTTCAATCATTAAGATTCTATTTAAAGATAAAAAGGCCTTAATTAGCATGTATTTTTTTTTTATATTTACATTTAACTACTAAATGTATGATGAAATAATAATTAGGTACTGTGAATTTTCAAATATTACATTTTACAATTAAACTTGTGGCAAAATAACATTTTACTATTTTTCTGTCAAAATCTTAATTGACCGTTCGTTGACCGTTATATTTTAACACTGAGGTCAACTTAGTTGACCGTTATATTTTTAATACTAAGGTCAACTAACAATTAACTAACAGAAAATAGTAAAATGTTAGAGTTTATATAATTTTAGTAGTAAAATGTTATTTTACCATAAGTTTAGTAGTAAAATATAATATTTCAAAATTCATAGTACTTAATTGTTATTTTTCATAAATTTAGTAGTGAAATGTAAATAATCTTTTTTTTTAACCACAACGCACACACTATCTCTAAATACCAAATCAAACCAAATAAAGCATTTTCCGAATAGGTGGTGTCGGCTATATGAATCTTTTGACGTCATTGTATTCTTTTTGAAATCATTATTTCATCAAGCTCCATAAAAACTACGTCTCTTTCATAGTTTCTGTCTATATCAACTTCGGTCTTCCCCTACCTCGCTTAATATATGATAGCATCATTTGATCTTCTTTTCTCATCTGAACATTTAAAGGTCTACGTCGGATATGGCCGAATCATCTTGGTTGCGATTCTCTTATTTTCTCCTCAATCAATGCTACACCTACATTCTTCTTAATTCCTAACTCTGTCTTTCATAATTCACCCACACATCCATTTAAACATTTTCATCTCATCTACCCTCATTTTTTGGATATATTGATGTTTTATTGCCTAACATTTTGTTCCATAAAGCATTACAGGTCTCACAGTCATCTTGTAAAATTTTTCTTTAAGTTTTAAAAGAATATTGCGATTGCATAAGACCTTAGATGCACATCTCCATTTCCTTCCGTCCGATTGAATTCTATGGATAATATCTCGATCTACATCTTCTTCCTATTTTTGAAGGATCGACCTTAGGTACTTAAAACACTCACTTCTTAAGATTGGTTGGTCATCAGTTATTATTTCTACTGCATTACCTCTAGACCTTTATTAAATTCACACACCATGTGTTCAGTTTTTAACCTATTTAATCGGAAGTTTTTAGCTTCTAAGGTTCTTCTCCATATCTCAAGTTAGTCTCTACACCATCTAAATAATTTCTAGAAAATAAATATAAAACATCTTTACCATGAGATATAAATAACTCAAAAAAATAAAAGAAGAATACCTTGGTCATGGCTCCCTTTTAGGTTTGGTTGGTACTGTTTCTCTGCAAATAAAAAAAAAAAAAAGCAACAAAATTTTGCAAAATCAATTTGGACTTTCTTAAATGAATATTTACTTTTTAAAAAAAATGATTTAAATAAAGTCAAAAGCATAATACAACAAAGAGAGATTGCAACTTTCTCCCTCACTATTTTCAATTTATCACTTACTTCCTAATGTTTTTATAATATCTTACTACTTGATCTAAAAATTAAGATCCTTTTACAATTTTACACTCATATACTATTTATATTGACATTATAATTAATAATTAATAATTTAATATTTATAATTTTATTAATACTCCAAAAAATAAAAGGAAAACACAAACATGACAATTTATTATTTCTAAAATTATAACTATAATAATTTATAACAACTTTATTGATAATAAAGGCTACTATATTCGCATAATAAAACATTAATTATCAAGTCAATATCATAATATTTAAGGGTCAAATTATAAAAGAATCTTACATCTTTTTTTTAAGAGGGTGTAAATGTGTAATAGACAGGGTATTATAAAAATATTTGGGATAAGTCGTAAAAAAGGGAAAATCCCCTTACTACTATAAATAACATAATACTAAACTCCACCAGCATATTGCAAAAAAATAAATAAATAAATAAAAGAAATATCGCCGCACCCCCTCAAAAGTTACCAATTAATAAAATGTGATTAACTTTTACTAAATTTAAATTGTCCTTTCGATAATTAAATAATAATAATAATAATAATAATAAATAAACTCACCAAATTCCCATTAGAAAAATGTGACCAATCCCTAAAATTCCTATGAATCAAATTAAAATATAATTAAAAGAAAAAAAACAAAGTCCACTTGGCAGAATCCAATCAAAACTCAAATTACCTGGAATTGGCATAGTCGCCGAAATCGGCTTAGCCGCTGCCGCGGCCTCCGGCGGCGTCTCATCCTTCACCGGAGTCCCCACAGTTTCCTCCGGCTCAAAATCCGAAAACAACCCGTCTTCCGCCGCTGCGGTCCTGCCGCTATCGAAAACCGCCTCGTCCGTAGTCTCCTCTGTCGGAGCAAGAGCCAGGCCCAATCCCGGCGGCGGCGGTGCCCCATCAAGGATATCATAAACCTCTCTGTCGAAAAACCCCGGCAACTTCCTCTCTCTTCTCAAATCGTTCCTCATCACCCAAAACGACTCCGTTCCGTCCTTCACGCGAGACTCCCACTCCTTTATCTTCTTAAAATCGCCAGCCAAATTGCTCCACCTCTTTCGACACTGAACCGGCCCCCGGTTCACTCCGTGTCGCTTACAATACGACGAAACCGAAGCCCACTTCGGCTCAATCTGACCCGACCCGAAACCCATACCCGCCGCACGCCCCCTCCTCACTCGATTCTCCGCCACTCTTTTGCCTTGTATCAGTACCAGAATCTCCTGTCTCGTCCATCGCGGGAGCCTCGGGGCCTTGCAGCCGTCATCTCCACCGTCGATTGACGCCGTCGTACGGTGATGTTCGACGCCGTTATTAACGCCGTCAGTTTCTCCGTCAACGGGTGTCCGGGCCAGGCTTAGCTGCTCCAACGCCATTAAAAGGCTTGCAAGTAAAGAAAAATAATAATAAAATTAAAAAAATAAGGACTGTTATTTGTTGGCACGTGTGAAAGAAAGTAACGGCGTTTTTAAGAGGACCCCGTTACGCCGTTTAAAGAAAACGGTCGTTTTATTCTCATCTCATCGTCCTTTCCACCGTAATAGAATTAGAGGGAGGGAGAGATTAGAGAAAGAGAGAGTGTGTTATTGAATTTAGAGGGTTAAAGAAATTAAAAAGGGACAAAGGGAGAGATGTTTCAAAACCTTTTTTTGTCCTCTATTAAGATGGAAAACGGTAGGGTTATTAACCTTAATCACTGATTATTATTATTAATTATTAAAGGTCAGTTCTAAGTAGGGGTGTCAAAACGAATCAACGAATTGAATTCGTAACGAATCCTAAACGAATTAAATCAAAATGTGATGGATTCGTATTCGATTCGTTTATTAAACGAATCTTAATATCAGGATTCTTATTCGATTCGTTTATTAAACGAATCGAATACGAATATTCGTTTATTCGTTTAGTCAATAATATTATTTAATAAAATAATCTACCACACTTGATTTACATTAATTATTCATAAATATTACATATGAAATATGTAATTAATATATTTACTAAAAATACCTCACAAAATATTGAAAATATTAATTTTTCTATGATAATTAGCTATAATTTCTCGAATCTTAATTGAAAATTAACAAGAACTAGTAAATAAAAATAATAAAACGAATCCTAACGAATAAACGAATCAATGAGCTTAAATTCGTATTCGATTCGTTTAATAAACGAATCGAATCGAATTGACCCATTTATTAAACGAATCCATTTTTTCAAACTCGTATTAACTTTAAAGCGAATCGAATCGAACGAATAAACGAATCCTGACCCAAATTGCCACCCATAGTTTTAAGAAAATGATACTTAGACAGTTAGACCCACCATTTAGGTAAAGGGTTATTAAATCCTTAATATTTGTTAATAAATTTTATTAGTTTGGATGAGAAAATAGGTGATTTAGTATAGTTATTATACGTTCTCACATGTCATTTTTATATTAATTTATAATATTAACACTTTAATTATTGAAACAAATAAAATTTATTAAGAAATAATGTTATTTTTTTTTCCTAATGTTAGGAAGATTTTATTTTATGTTTATGTCCCTAAACATTGAGAGTCTACCGTCATTTTTCCTATTAATCAAACAACAAAAACAATGGAATAATTTAGGGTAAATGTTTATTTAATCCCTATAATTTGAGTCAATCATCCACTTAGTTTTTGTTTTAAAAAAAATATACAAAGAGGTCCTTGTAGTTATGTATTATATATTCTTATTTAAAATATATTTTTCACATATTTTATACAAAAATCATTTAAATTTTAGGATACATGAGATACAAATTTTTACAATCGAAATGTTAGATCCAACAACAACTGAAGTAATAATAAGGGTGTTTTGGGTACAATTTTATGATATTAGATCTACAAGATAATTAGCTTAAACTATAAAGATTATAGGAATATTTACCCATTTAATTAATTAATTTAGGAGTCTTTCTCAAGAAATTGCTCTTTTAATGGGATTGGATTTGGATTTCGTTTCCTATAAGCTAAGGTTACCTTCTCAATTTGGAGATTGGATGGGATAATCTTTTATTTTATTTTAAAAGGGCACCATATTTGTGGACTACTTTTTTTTATTAATTAATTAAATTTATTTATTTTCAAATGTTGTAGTCATTTTCTGTGTGTAGAATATGGCACTTAACGCGTTTTTTGGGCCACCTCTTCCCTTTGGTTACTATCATTTTCATTATTTGATATTGAATTTCTTGTTCAAATTGTGTGAAAAATGCCTTCTACTGAAATATTATCAATTTTAATAGGTTATTATTCCAATGATTCTCTTGTCCTATTAGATAGAATTTGCAAATTCATTGAATTATTATGGTTACATTTACATGTGTTATCTCAACTTTGTTCTAGATGAAAATATGGATACGTGTTGTTCTATCATAGTTCTAAAAATAATGTTGATTGAAAGCTTAAAATCAAATTTGTCTTATTATTAAAAAGTTAAGTATAAACCTCCGTATCATTAAAGTTACGTAAGAAAATTTTTAATTAGTATAATCTGTTATGTGTACATCTCGATCCTACGAGACCTGTACATTAGGGTTGAGTACATGTTCAATTCTCAATTCACATCGGTTGGATGGATTGGATGTGAGTATTGATATATTTGTATTATTAAAGTTAAGACCATATACATATACAGTTTTTCATACTCGCTGATTGAATGAGCCGGATACGAATATTAATATCCTCGTATTATATCCGAACAACTTAGGATCGGGTATGTGTTTAGTTTTCAATTCATGTTGGTTGGATGGGTTGGGTGTAAGCATTGACATTTATGTACTATTAAAGTTAAGGTTGGATACATATATAATTTTTCTTACTCGTTAAATGAATGAGTCAAATGTGAGTATTGACACTCTCATACCATATTCAAACAGTTTTTATTCCTCATCTCGATCAACTCTTTAAATGAATCGATTCGATTATTTCTTTGAATAATTTTATTTTAAATGAATCGATTCGATTATTTCTTTAAATAATTTTACCGAGAATCACAAGTATTGTGGTGTAGATACAAAATGATTATATATTGATAAGGGCAGCCAACCTGACCCTACCCTACCACTAAAGAAAAAATTATCGTGTTAATCACTCTAATTATGACAATAAATCATTTGCCCTAATCTTCACTTAATGGCTAATCCTAATGGATGGCATGGCCCCCTCCATTAAAGCCACTTTTGTTCTTTAGAATTTGGACAAAGATTTTATGAGGGTACCGCTACCCACTCTTCCTTCTCCTTGTTCTTGCAAGTAACATATCAACATCCCCAAAATAAAATGCCCTTAACTTCTCTTCTCTCTCACTTTATTTCTCTTTAAATTATATGTATAATTCAAATCAAATTGGCCTTTATTTTCAATCAAAGATGACTAAACTATATTATATTTTTATCATAATTAAAAAGCTTGTGAAAATGGGTTTGGAACCACATGTACCACAGGGTCCTTTGATTTTTTTTTAAGGGGTTAGTACAATGTCATATTCTTCTGTGGATCTAGTGGGACCAACTTGATGCTATTGGTCCCACCGCCTTTCTTCTTGGTTTTACCACTTATGTGATAATAACTATCGGATTCCTATAGCATTACATTCTCCCGAAATGGGGCATAGTTTGTTCTTTTGTAACAAATGTATTCCTATAAGGTAGGTTTGTACACGATTTAGTTTTGGCGGAACCGTAACCGAATCGTAGAAATACGATTCGATTATAGTTCGATCAAAATCGAAATCGTAAATTTTAATCGTAACCGAATCAAACCGTACAATTAAGGCTGAATTGTATTTTTATTTAATTATTTTTTTAAAAAAAAATTATAAATAACTAAAAAAATCTAGTTACCAAATTTGTTAGGTTGAACCATAAATCTGGTTCAACCGTCGGTTGAAAAATACACCAACCGCAATCGAACCGAACCCATCTGGTTCGGTTGCGGTTTACGGTTCGGTTGGTCAATGGTTCGGTTGTAATTCGATTACGGTTGAAACTGCAACCGTGTACTTGTCTACTATAAGGTATAAAATAGATATAACAATCGTTCAGGACGGTCGAGATTTGAAATTATGGTCCCATTTCGATTATGAGTTTGAGATTTTTTTATATAAAAATTCAAGATTTTAAATAAAAATCATTCTGAATTCTAATTTAGTTTTTTATTTGATTATTTGTTCTTTAACAAAAGTTAATTATTGATTAATTGATTAATCCAACTAGAACAAAATGGCCAACCATTGATTAATTGTTCTTTAACAAAAGTTAATTATATAAAAATATTTTATAATGGTAGAATTATTTTAAGTTAAAATTTTGGCACAAATTTTGAAATGTTAATTTTATACATGTACAGTTTAATAAAAAATTAGTAACAATTCACTTCAAGATCGATTTATGATTAATCTGAAATAATCGCGGATTAAATGGAAAGGATAAAGTTGACAATTTGGATGGTTGAGAATAATTTTTTTTTTAATTCCCTCTCAAAATTCTCTAAAATCAATAAAAAATATTAATTAATTATTAAAAATTACTAAACAATTTAAGAATTTATTATTATGGTAATAATTAGTTTAAGTTAAAGCATATTTTCATTTTTTATCATTTTAATAGAATCTATCTCATTTTCATATAAAATCAGTAATTAAAACTTCAAAAAGATATTGAAAAATTAAAAAATAAATAGATTAAAAGTAAAATCAGACGATTTTTGGGAAATCGTAAATGAGAAATTGACTGATTAATCGGTCAAAATCACTGGTATATTGGTGTCAATTTAAATCGGCCAGATCAAACCACTCAAGTAACGATTTAAGATTAATCGGTGATTAAATAGCATAGTTTTATGCATTGCATATATTAAAATACAAAATAACGCTTGATGATGGGAAATTATCAATTCTACCCCCGAAGTTAGGTGAAAATTTTAAAAAATCACATAACTTTTAAAATATCAATTTTCCATCCGACATTGTAAGAATGTATAAATTTTGACCCAAGTTACCAAAAAAATGTATCATTTTCCACCCGAATACTTGCAAATATTCATCAAATTTCCATATTAAAATGTAAAAATTGATATTCTTTTGAAACTTCATGTGGAAAATTGATAATTTAAAAAGTTTTGTGATTTTTTCAAATTTCGCCTAACTTGGGGTGGAAATGAGATAATTGCCCCTTAATGATATTAATTTATCAACCATTAAAGTGTATAAGATCAATAACTTAATATTTATGTCAATATTCTATGTCAAAATAGTCTTAACACTTCTGTGAAATATCTAGGGGTGTTGATGCGGAACTCACTTGGATGTTTAAGGCCAAACAATCCCCGCGCAACGGTTAGAACCTCATTTGAAGCCAACAGTTTTCTTCACTACTTCAGTCAGTGGTGTTGCAATACTGCTGAAGTCTTTAACAAACCTGCGGTAGAAGCTTGCTAATCCATGGAAGCTTATGACTTATGTCGCAGTTGACGGTGTAGGCCAATCCTGAATTGTCTTTACTTTCTCTACATCAACTTCGATGCTATCTGCACTTACAACAAAACCAAGGAAAAGAATCCTATTCATACAAAAAGTGCACTTACCAAAGTTAGCATACAATTTTTCCTGCCTCAACACTTCAAGAACATGCTTCAAATGTGTAACATGTTCATCTAATGTTTTACTATAAACTAAGATGTCGTCAAAATAAACTACAACAAACTTACCTATAAATGCACGCATAACATGATTCACCAATCTCATAAATATTCTAGGTGCATTTGTAAGACCAAATAGCATAACTAACCATTCATACAAGCCATACTTGGTCTTAAATGCAGTTTTCCACTCATCTCCCTCTCTCATGTGAATTTGATGGTATCCATTTTTTTAAATCAATCTTACTAAAAACTTTGGAACCATGCAATTCATCCAACATGTCATCTAGTCTAGGAATATGGTGACGATACTTTACCGTTATATTGTTGATCGCTCGACAATCAACTCATATACGCCACGACCCATCTTTCTTAGGAACTAGAAGAACTAGTACCGCACAAGGACTCATACTTTCTTTGACATACCCTTTCTTCATCAACTCCCTCACTTGCTTCTGAAGTTCCTTCGTTTCCTCTGGATTACTTCGATAGGCTGGTCTGTTGGGAATGACTGCGCCAGATATGAAATCTATCTGGTGCTCAATACCTCTAATGGGTGGAAGCCCACTAGGAATGTCCTCTGTCAGTACATCACTGAATTCCTACAAAAGAGATGAAATGGACACATGAAGAAAAGGGTCAATGTTAGTAATACAAACACGACGTTCCTTGTAAACTAGCAAAAATATAAGCTTATTAGCCTTAAAAGCTCTCCTCGCTTCACCCTCACCCATGTAGAAGCTTTTTTTCACTTGCATTTTTGTTTCCCCCCTTAAGATCACTCACACACCTTTTGGGAACACTCAGGCCTTTAGCCTTAATTTCCTTACTAGGTTCGATCACACTCCCCTCATGTGTTTTTCTCTAAGGTTGTGTTTGCACTCTCGTTCTCTCTATCCCTCTCAAGTTGTAACTTGACTTGATCCTCGTGGACTTGCTTTGGTGTAAGTGGGTATAAAGTAATGGGTTTTCCCTTATGCTGAAAGGAATACTTATTCTTAAACCCATCGTGTATAACCTTCCTATCAAACTGCCATGGCCTGCCCAAAAAAATATGTCCCACATGCATCGGTATCACATCATATAGGACATCATCCGTGTATGGCCCAATGGTAAAGCTCAATAATACCTTCTTAGTCACATTTATTTCGCCACAATCATTTAATCATTGTAACTTGTAAGGCTTGGGATGCTTCAAGCAATCTAATCCCAACCTCTCAACTAAAGTTGTACTTGCGATATTAGCACAACTGCCCCTATCAATGATCATACTACACCCCTTGCCATTCACACATCATCTAGTATGAAATATGTTCTCCCTCTGCTGATCACTCTCATCCTCAACAATTTGTGCACTCAAAACATGTTTGACAACTAAGGACAAGTTATCCAGCAGGTATGCAGCTTTCTCTCTGTCACTAGTATCCTCAATCTCAGGCTCATCATCATCAGCCTCAACCTCACCACTCTTCTTATCAATCACTAAGGTGCGCCTTTGGGGGCACTGTGAAGCATAGTGTCATATGCCCAAACACTTGAAACACTTGATGTCTTTAGTCTTTGGTGTTGTACTCTCAGGTTTCGGTCTAGCCTTGCTTGGTTCTGCAACTTCTTTACCATTGGCACTAGGTTCGGCCCTTGGCTTGTTAAAGCCTCCATCTCATCGATCATTAGGAACCCATTTTCCCTTCCATGCAGAAGTGGTCTGAGTACCAAATCTGGATGTAGACTTATTCTTCAATTGCTTCTCAACCTTGATAGCCATGTGAAACATATCCTCAAAATCAACATAATGATGCAACTCCACCATGTTGGCAATCTCTTTGTTCAAGCCCCTAGAAACCGTGCCATAATAGCCTCTGCATCCTCCACTACATTCGCCCTGATCATGGCAACCTCCATCTCAGTGTAGTAATCCTCTACACTTCTGGACCCATGATACAGATGCTGTAGTTTTTGATACAACTCTCGATAGTAATGGCTGGGTATGAACCGTTTCCTCATGAGACCTCGAAGTTCTTCCCATGTCTGAATTGGCCTCTCATGATTCCTCCTTCGATTGGTAACAATCTGATCCCACCAAATCATTGCATAATCAGTGAATTCCATGGTTGCCAGATTGATCTTCTTCTCATCAGAGTAATGATGACAATTGAAAATCAACTCAATCTTCTTCTCCTACTCCAAATACGCTTCAGGACCATTCTTGCCCCGGAAGTTTGGTATCTTGATCTTGATGCTGCTGAAATCTCCATCAATATCACCATGTCTACCATAACCTCTCATGTCATAATCCTCCCATCTGTCATCAAATGCACCTCTACCATCATTTTCCCGGTTCACACTGAGTGGCGACTCTATTATTCTCCGGTTTAGTCCCCCGCGGGCTACTCCGTACTCCCAACTAGGCCGCGAGCCTAGAACAACATGCGTCGTCCAGTTTCTGTGTCCCACAGTCTGGCGACTCCATTGGGGATAGAGAATCGGCCCCGAAATAATGTCTTGTGATGTTTGTGATTTGTGCTTTAAATTAACCATGTCTACTGTTGGTTTAGGGGGTTTAATCAAAGGCATAGTTAAGGCTAGGTAATGGTTTGGTGTCTTCCTTCACTCACTACTTTTCTATAAGGAAAAGCTGTGAATGCACCTAGATAATCATTCACTTGTAGCTCATTGTGATAGACTAATTTGGAGGACTTGTTGTTTATTCCTGTCACCAAGGCGATAAGAGCCTAAGAGGCTTGGGTACTTAAGAGAGTTCGCTCCACTCTCCCTCTGGGGAATCTACAATAAGAAATCCATTTGACAATTAGTCACATACCAAAACTCGTTGGCACGTACCGTAAGGTATAAAAAAGGTGTGCTCACTTGGTCGTTTGAACCCTTGAGTGAGGAGTCCTAGTTGTGGGCAATCCTTCGTCAGCGAGAGCCTTTATCTGTAATCCCGTAAACCCACATGTGAACCTTAAAGATTATTTGTTCTATGCTTGTGTTTGGGGCCATTGTCATTTGGATTCAGTTGGACTTCTTGTCAGAAATGCGAACTTGTTGGGCCATTTAAACTGGGACGAGTTCGTATCATATGACAATTGGGCCAAAAGAGTCTGAAATACCGATGGGCCGACTTATATATTCCATGCATCGCACGCATCTCATGCATCTCATGCATACATGCATCATATTAACCCCTGTGTCTTAAAAGCCATCATAGATATCCATTGGGTTATAGATTAAAAATGAAAAGTTTGTCAAAAAAGAGTTTAGCAAACATGGATATCGGTAAAAGGAAACCGAGGAACATAAAATTATACGACAAGAAAGAGAATACCGAATAGTCACCAAGGGAATTGGCGGAAAGACCTAACCCAACGGGATAGGAAATTCATCCATGCATGCATGCATACACGTAATGCACTTGCATTCTTTTTGTGTTTTGTTTTCTTTGTATTCACAGGTTTCAATGGAGAAAAAGAGAAAACGACAAAGGTAAGCCAATCAGAAGCAGCAACAGTACAGTGTCATCAATTTCAGGAATGAATCACCGGGTTGAGGCCCACATCAGTATTAGTCTCAGGAATGAATCACCGGATTGAGGCCCGCATCATTATTAGTCTCAGGAATGAATCAGAATCAGTATCAGTTTCAGGAATGAATCACTGGGTTGAGGCCCGCATCAGTATTAGTCTCAGGAAGGAATCCCAAGGTTGAGGCCCATACCAGTATAAGTTTCAGGAATGGATCCCAGGGGGGCGAAGCCCACATTATCAGCGGTTGAAAGGAAGAATTCCGTGGAGCGAGTGAAAAAAAAGAAGTCTTTGATGGTTAGGAATATGCCCGGTGATGACATTGTATGCTGAAAGGAGAAACCTTAGAAACGATAAGTGCGAGATGTGCTCTCATCCGGTATTCTAAATAGTTGATCTCAGCTAGACTCGCGAGCACTTGATCACGAGATCTTAGTAGTGGAAGCCTGAGTAGTCGGCAAGATGACTAGTTGAAGAGATGATGGATCAGTGAATTACCGTTTGCCTAGATGTCCATCCTGGTTTACTTATGCTACGATATATGATATGGTTGGAAACAAAGAAAAATCTCTGAAAAAAAAAGAAAGTTCAAAATGAAGAGAAAGAGACAAGAAAAAAAAAAAGAAAACCATATCATGTTGAGTATGAGGAAGTAATCACAGAGTGTGATCAAGACATCTAGTTTGGTTAGATCCACTGATCCGATTCTCCGAGACAAAATCATCGAGTTGGCTTACTTAAGGATTAAGCTGCGAAAGAGCCTTGGCACACACACACTAGGAGTCTAGTTCAGATCACTCATTCAGACGAGCGGATCTAAGTATATTAAGTACTTTGATGGTTCTCTGGTTTCGACGCGACACATCCGTTAAGGACGAAAATATGTTTAGCTATCAAGATTATCTCGTGAGAGGCAATACGGTATGTTGGAATGAACTATCACATCACTAGTATCAGTCTTGGGGATGAGTCCCAGGGTGGAGGCCCACACATATCATTAGCAGTTTTGGGATGCGTCCCAAGGTCGAGGCCCACACATCAGTAGCAGTTATTGGGATGCGTCCTAGGGTCAAGGCCCACAATATCATCAGCAATTTTGGGGATGAGTCCCAGGGGCGAGGCCCACATCGGTATCAGCTTGGTGGCGAGTCCCACGTCAGTATCAGTTTGGGGGCGAGGCCCACGTCAGTATCAGTTTGGGGGCGAGGCCCATATCATTATCAGTATCAGTCTTGCCAGGTATGGCACTCTGAGGGCGATGCCCATATCATTATCAATATCAGTCTTGCCAGGTATGACACTCTGGGGGCGAGGCCCACATCATTATCAGTATTAGTCTTACCGGGTATGGCACTCTGAAGGCGATGCCTACATCATTATCAGCATTAGTCTTGCCGGGTATGTCACTCTGGGGGCAAGGCCCACATCATTACTAATATAAGTTCTGCCAGGTACGACACTCCGGGTATGGAGACATCACTGCGACACTCTAGGTACGGAGACGCAACCGCGACACCTCGGGTATGGGGTTTAGCATGCCAGGTACGGCACAACATCAACTCAACTCAACACATGGCAAGTCAAGAGGCAGATGGCGAGCCAGGTAAGTAAAAATGCATTGCACGTACTTTGATAGTATTGTCATTGTCACACACTACACAAGTCCCATCAAAGTGGGGGCGACTGTAGGCACTGTATTTTTGCATGTAAGTCCCTATGATGAGTCTCATTTAGAGGTACTACCTTTTAAGTCGCGGAAGTCGCGGGAAACGGATGTCGAAAGGGAAGAGTCAAGAATTAACACATTGTTGGAATTAATTCGTTTATTTATGCTTCGGGTTTGCTTGTTGGACTTCCGTTTTAAAGCACTTTAGCCCAAAAACCCCCGTAAGCCACACACCTAGCCCACACACACCAAGCCCACCTCCAAATCCAAGCCACACGCCCACACCAAGCCCATTCACGGCCAAGCCCATTTGAAACACATCCAAATTAATAAAATGCATATTTAACACATGGGGAATTAAATAAAATCTAAAAATCATATACCAAATTAAAATAAATATTAAATAAAATCATTCCTAATTAAAATCAATCAAGTATATTATATTCCTAACTAAACAAATCTCATGCCTAAACAAAACAAATTAAATATATCATATTCCTAATCTAGCCAAGACATGTCCCCCAATCAAATATTAGACTTTCCTTGTAAGACACTAATTGATTCCTTCCTTTTCAAACAAGGAGAAGCCCTAGCCCTTGTCTATATAAGAAACCCAATTCCAACCCTTCACACCTCCTAGCTCAATCTCAAAAAACAAAACACAAAGAAAATAACCATGAACCTCTCGACCACTCTCTCTATCTCTCCCCTCATGACAAACCCTAAACCTAACAAACCACTCACTGCCTCACAAACAACTCCACAGCTTCACGCCTCTAACATCACAAGGCATTCACGTAAGCACTCACATTGCTACTTACGCCACTGCACTCAACCACAAGCCAACGCCCCTTTAACACATAAACCACCCACTACCTCACGGCAAGACCCTTCTTCACGCATTCACAAATTTGCCTTCACGCAGCCTGCTCCACACGTAGCAGCCTTGGGTTCTTCACACCACTGACCTAGCACAATCAGCGCACTAGCCTCCCTCCACTCGTCACAGCCTGCCATTACCCACTCAGCCAATTCACTTCACAGCCCTCGCACTCACGTACCCTCACCAAGCAGATCACCCCTCCACGTACATCATACTGCCACGCATCCAAGAGCCTCACGCCATCCACTAAAACACAAGCCACGTGAACCATACTAAAGCCTCACCAACAACCACTTATATCACCGAAATAGCCCCTAATAACAGCCCCTTATATCACCGAAACAACCCCCAAACTACACCACAATACCACCGAAAATAGTCCCGAATAACAGCCCCAAACCGCATAAACAGCAGCAAAAAAACCCATAAAAATAGCAGCCCTCTTAACCGCAAAACAGTAGCCCGAACAGCGAAACAGCGAGGAAAAACGCAAACCAGTGAACCAGAAAAGTTACGGTGCTTTAGCCCTTCTGATTACCGTGTAACGCGAGTCCGAGAGTCAACGTAAAAGGTTAGACCTGAGGGCACTTTTCACATCTATTTTCATTCGTATTTTTATTGCTTATTAAGTTTTATTTGCTTGAGTATTGTAGAATGATGTGTGTTGTGGCCCTTGAATAAAATGGAAAATGTGTCGCCTCTTGTGGTATATAGGATGGAAACCCATACATAAATTTCGTAGCCGAATCCGAATGGACGGTAGTGCGGTCTGTACTTGGGATACAACTCCACGTACCACTCGAGCAAACGACACATATTTCGATTTATTTTGTCTTGTATGTTTATTATCCGTTATTTAATTTCTGCATGTTATTTGTTTGTGTAATGATGAGATAAAGCGCATGGGCTTAGTAAGTTGGATTAAAGGTCCTCCATTTTGAGGGGTTAAAATCCTTTACCACGATGTTTTACCGCGCCGGATGATGTATATTCGGTTGAATGTAAGATGTGTTCAATCAGGTATACAAAGTCCGATATTGTTGTCTTTATTTTTTATATGTATTATGTTATTAGCGCATGGGCTTAGTAAGTTGGATTAAAGGTCCTCCATGTCGAGGGGTTAAAATCCTTTACCACGATGCTTTGCCGCGCCGGATGATGTATATTCGGTTGAATGTAAGGCATGTTCAGTCGGGGATAGGAAATCCAATATTGTTGTCTTTACTTTTATATGCATTATGATGTGATGCACATGGGCTTAGTAAGTTGGATTAAAGGTCCTCTATTTGGAGGGATAAAAAGCCTACGGTCTACCTTTACCACGATATTTCGCCGCGCATTTTATTTCGTTATTTTTTTTTCTTTATATGTCATCTTCTTGCATAATCATGCATCATGTTGCATCGCACATGGGCAAATCAAGTTGGATTAAAGGTCCTCCACTTTGAGGGATAGAAAGCCTACGGGCTACCTTTGCCACGATGTTTTGCCGCGCCGGACAAAGTACATTCGATTGAATATGAGATACGTTCAATCGGACACTTGAAGTCCTATATAGATGTGGGCATATGTCGCATCTCTTTTCTTTCACTTCCATTATTTATCTTTCAAATCGCATCATGGAACATTTATTTTGATGTATAATTGCCTCTTTGGTTATTTCTTTGCATTATATACCTAATTGTTTCTATTTATCACGTATGATTGTGCAACTGCCATTTGTTTGCATTTCCGTGTCCATGAATGTAATGTGCTTATGAAATTGTATGCTTGCCATATTTCAATTTATCATTATGCATGCAAATTCGGACATAGATTATATGCAAATAGGTTGTATGCAAATTTAGACATAGATTATATGCAAATAAGTTGTATGCAAATATGAAAATGTGTTACATGTGAACTTAGATGAACTCTTGATTTATGCATGCGAACTTAGAAGTAAATTATCCTTGGAAATATATGTTGCTTAGGCTTGGTTAGATTATTGCACAAATCATTTCATTACAAGTGGCATAAGTAATGGACCATTCCGAACCCAACAGTTTGAGGTCTTCCATTGCGAGGGGTGAGTGCGGCCTTAAATCATTTTCCCGGTTCACACGGGTGGAGACTCCATTATTCTCCGGTTTAGTCCCCCGCGGGCTACTCCATACTCCCAACTAGGGCGCGAGCCTAGAACATCATGCGTCGCCCAGTTTTTGTGTCCCATAACGCGGAACTCACTTGGATCTTTATGGCCAAGCAAACCCCTCGCAACGGATAGAACCCCAAGCACCACGAATTTGATTTTGTAGGAACAAAACCCTTCTAAGGCCACAAAGAAGACACAAAGAACTTGTCTTTGAGAACCCTTAAGATGATTCCTTGTAGTGTTCTGTTAGAACGGAGACGCCACTAAGGTTGCCACGCCTTAGATAAGTCAATTGCATGAAATAAAGGGAATCCATCCCTTAAGCAATTTTTGAACAAAGCCAAGCTTTCAAGATGAAGCTAATTTCTAAATTGATGATTGAATTCATTAAGAAAGAAATGTTACAATATATAGTACAATGAAAGAAACCCTAATAGGTGCAAAATTACCAAAACACCATAACAAGCTACAATGGGGAAATGAACGCACAAAGTGATAAATATCTTGAGTCTTACATAAGATTGGCATAATTCAATCACTTGGCCAGGTAACCGACTGATTTTCTCTCTCTATCACTAGTTCTTAAGCTATTTACTTTTTATAAGTTGTGAGATGTGAAATTTACAAACCCTTGAATCTGAGACTTCAACCCCTTTATATAGACCCCCAAATTCACTATTCCACTTCCTGCGACATCATCCCATATTACCTTGTTATCATTGCCATCACAACTCTCCATAACTACTCTTAAATGGGCCAATCAGATCCAGTCATTTCACTGTCACTGCATCGGCCTATGGAGGCCTATGGTGGCTCTACTCTTCCACCTCACTGCCACTGCAGCGACCTATGACAGCTGTTAGGGGATACTTCCAATAACAAATGTTGCTTCATATGGTTGGGTCAGTATCCCAATATAGGGACCTCACCAGGTCTGTTTCAAGAAACTTTCAAAAAACTCCAAATCAACACCATTCATATGGTCCGGCCTCAACTTGCTTCATCTTTTATGATGATCCTATTCTCGGGAGAATTCTTTTGTACCATTAGGTCATATATCTCTGTCAAACTATTGGATTTGGTGCTTGGAATGAAAATCCGAATTGTATATTTTATTATTTATTAATGAAATAACTACATTTTCATTCCATACCTTATCAATGGTATTATCATTATGCGTATTAGATTGATGTATAGATATGCTAAGAATGAAAATCGACCATAGAATAGTCTTGTAGTAATACCGGGCACTAGGTGGTTTGATAATGGGATAAGTATTATTATTGTAAATTATTCTTAAAGTATATATATTCCTAGTCGTTGGTTTTGGAATACTGTCGAATTCTTATAACCTAGCAGACTAGCACATGTCGTATATTGGAATTGGAGCTCCAATGGTTTAACCCGATGTACCATGAGTTTTGGAAACTCGTATAGACATGTGGGTATTCGTTGAAGCGAATACTGAATGACTCATAGATAATTCCTAATAGTTGGAAGTACACACCACTGTCAATAGGAATATCCTCGAGTCGAGTAGCATATGTAATCCTTTAACTATATGATAACATTGATTTTGTGTGAGATCCTCACACTTTGATGCCATGTATGTCAGAAACCTTTCATGGTCTGGCCTATAGATGTTCGTTAGGTGTGGACCGATGCACTCAATAATCAAGTGCGAAGCAAGATATGATCCGTTCGGCCTGTATGTGTACCATAAGGGGTTTAGGTATCCATATGAGTGAAGTCACGATTCTTAAAGCTTTGGCCAAAGTCGATCACCTAGGGTGGATCGCATCAGCTATGAAGAATCGTTAACATGTCGACATGAGATTTACGCTTCAGAAACTTGACGGTATATTCTATGTTTCCTAAGCACAACTCGGATAGCCTACGACCGAGAGATTATTAAACATATGTGATGACCTCGACTTGTATAGTTCAGAAAGATCGTGTTAGGGTTGGTGCTCAGAGTGTCAATCCGGATCGTATTTATGTCCGATTCATTAATACGATCAATATATTTTTCCATAATATTACTTATTAAATGGTAGCACCTCTTGTCTTTTATATTTATATATTCGATCTAATTACGATTACATATCTAATTATGATTATATTTAAACTAAATCTGATTTAGTGATACATGTATATTAGACAAAGACCCTATGATTTACAACGTAGTGCGCAGTTACAACATAGTTTCTAATTGACATTGAGAAGCGTCACTATAAGTTGTATATCCTTAAATAAAGTTCCTAGTCAAGATTTACTAACACGGGCCGGTTAGTAAAATCCGCTGAGACCAGTACATATCGTATATCGTGACTTGGTCCGATGGTTTATCCCAATGAACCATGAGTCTCGGGAGACTCATATAGACATGTAGGTGTTTATTTGATAAACACTGCACGACTCACTAAAGATCTCCTAATAGATGGTACACCAACGTCAATAGGAATCTTCTCGAGTTGAGCGAGCATAGTGGTCCTTCGACTTGAGATACAACAGTGGATATATGAGTTATCCTCCATACTTTGATGACAGTCACATCACCGATCTATTTAGATCAGACCTCCGCCAGTTCTTTGGGTGTGGACTGATGCTAATGATATCCAGTGCGTATCAAGATAGAATTCGTCAGTCCTGTGTACTGGGCATATGTATCCTACACGTGTTTGCGATCTAGTAAATCTATGGCCATGGTATAACTTCATAATCACGTTCCGAGTGTTATTTAGAGATCGTAAATTTAAAAAGTCGACTATATACCATATGGATTTGACATTCTTATCTATATCCCGGGTATAATATGGATAGCCTATGACAGATGGATTATACGTATGCAATGACCTACTCTTGCATAGTTTAGCGAGATTATCTGTGGTCGTCATAATTCATGAGTGGGTGAATTATGGACACGAAATTGGATGTCGTGACGGATAAACCTAAACTTAGAGAGTCCCATTATATGAAGTGTACTCGTTGAGCACTTGGGCAATGCGTTATGAATAATATAAATTATTCATAATACTTCATCAGATTAAATGAGTTAATTTGAATCGTTTAAACGATTAAACGAAAACACATGCATAAAGGCATTTTTAGTCAATCGTAATTATTGTGTATTTGTATTTGATACATAATTTGATTAGATACACATTAATTAATTATCAAATGAGATTTTGACACATGCCATTAATATATGTATTTGTTATTTAATGTAAATAAAAATACATATATATATATATAAATATAATAATTATATTAATTAATTATTTAGATATTTAAATGTTAAATATTTGAATAGTTAAATAATATACTTTTTCAAAATTGTTATGAAAAAAGTTTGATTATTATTTGTTACAAAAAGACATGATTTTATTAAGCTTTAAGTGTGTAAATTTGATTTGTCAAATTAAAGCTTATTTTATTTAATTAGATTAATTGACCAAATAACTAAAATACCCCTCTTTTAACCCCTAAATCGGTTTTGACTTGTATTTAAAGTGAAAATTTTTTGTTTTCTTATTTTAAGTAAGCCATGGCCGAAACCCATCTCAAAGAAAGCACCCAAAAACTTTCTTGAAGAATCAAGGAAGAAAGTGAAGAAAATCAAGAAAAAGTTTAAGGATTTTAGGAGATTCTAGAGTTTTATGACCACTCTTGTAACTCCTAGAATTGTTCTGGAGTTCTTAATAATAGGTAGTGGCTTTGGTTTGTGTTAGTATTAATATGATTGATATTGAGAAAATTGGATTTATAGCATGAAAAATGATATTTTTGTTACAAAAATCAGATCTGGAAATTTGTATTTTTTGTGATGAAAATTATGTTGTAGGAATGTATTGGATGTGTTTTGGGCATTGGAAAAATTACCAAAAATTATTTCGGAGTTGAAATATGCGAAAACGGTGAAAAACGGCGTCCGGGTGTCTGCTGTCCAAACAGTGAGTTGGCCACTGTTTTGGGTAGCCCATGAACTTGCCAAGCACTATTGGAGCTGACCTGAGCAGCCCCCATGTGTGTTGGTTGGTCGGTTCGTACAGAAACGCGTTTTATGCCATTTTGTGAAAAAACATTTTCGTAAAAGTTTCGCGATGTTTCTTAACTATATATGTTGTTATTTGATATCGAATAAATATGTTTAGGTGAAATATGAATGAATTATTCATATTGGATATTGAATAATTTATTCGGTAATTAAAAAAGTTTTAAAATTATGATTTCACCCGAACCGCGAGCTTCCGCTGCGCCAACGCCAAAACCCCAACAGGTCGTTCGTGTTCTTCGCGAATTCGGAGGTGGCCGAATTGCGTACATATTAGCTAGGCTTATATAACGAACCTGTCTGAACTTAGTTAGTCCCAATATGAAGTGTACTCGTTGAGCACTTAGGTAGCCAATTAATTTTGATAAAAGATAATATTCGATATTATATTTATCAACTAAGATAATCAAGTGTTATTGAATAACATTTATTATTAATTCCATAATTACACAAGGGCTTAATTGTAAAATCATAATTATCTATATCATTTGAGGATATTATGGTAATTATAAGTATGTAATAATAGGTAGTTTTGGCTTGATTTAATCGGATTAAATCAAAGTGACGAACATTTAACTAATCCATTTCCTAATCCTTGGATCTTGGATTGAAGCTTGCTAACATTGGAATCAAAATTGGATCTTGGAGTGAAGCTTGCAAACCTTGGAGGTTCTCAAACCATTTCAACAAAGAGAAAAAGATTGAATCTTTGTATCAAGCTTGTTAGGTAAGTTTGAACTTCTTTTAAGTTATGTTCTTTTATGTATTGGATGCATAATCACATAATTTAATGTTGAAATAAGGCTAATAAATTGTGTTAGGATGCTTTGAAAGTATAAATACAATATGCTTTTTATTAGGTCAAAATATTTATGTTAGACATAAATATAAAATTAGAGTTTGGAACTCTAGATTAAAGCTTAATGTTATGGCTACCATTCTAGAATCACTTGACCACCTTTGGGTGACCTAGAATTGTTCACGAGACATTTATTATTGGGATTCTAATTTGATTTGTGTATTGGATTCAAAATTTACGAAAGTGTTGTAAAAATATTTTTATATTTTGAAAAACTTTATTTTTATTCTATAATATGTGTTGATGTTGGTTTTGATGTTAAAAATTAATTTTGGGTGTTTTTGAAGTGTTTAGAGAGAGTTGGAAGCAATTAGGGTAATATACCTTAATTCCTTTAGCGCTCTAGAAAGAAAGCTGAAGGAAAAGCAATTTAAAAAAAATTGACTCTTGCGCACAATGAGTGCAAAGCGCGCGCGTACTGTACTTCGTTCACCAAATTTTATTTTTACTCATTTTTGAGCTTACGAACTCCGATTAGCCCCGATTTTTTCCTATACACTCGTAATGAAATATAGTATTTCATTAAATAATTTAAAATTACACCTATACTTGATATCCATGGGTTAGACCCACTTTTGCTGTGCGGGGCACCGATCTAACCCTAGGGATTCCACATCTTTCCCAACACAAACCCCATCTTTTTCTCGACTCTTAGGCCTTTATAATCCATTTTTAGCTAAGTACAATATCAGTTCTGCCCCTAACAGGCATTTGAACCTTCCTCATGGTAAAAAACCACCATCAACATATGTCGCCTAGTTCTCGAGATCAACGAGTTGGTGAGTTGATGCTAGTAACTTCTTAAAAGATGGTGATGAACACTGATTCAGTGTCATCGAGTTATCAGTCTCTTGGATAATGCTATATCACTTTAACCCATCCCAAGCTCATCCTGCTCATGACAGTATATTCTATATACTGCCAAATATGCCTTTTTTTTATGACGATTGTCTTTCTTTCAACGCCATTTGAAAAGGCATTCGTAGAGTTTTCGAATCATCCCTAGGAATACGTAACAACATAAAGGTCTTCATTAAATGCCTATCACATCCATCAAATCTCTTTTTATTTCATCTCCCCAATGTGCCAAGTGTCATCCATCTATGATTTGCGTACCAAAAATCGGGTGGCTAAGATGAACTGAGCTCATAGCTCTCATTCCAGCCCTTAATTTGAATCCAATGGCAGTGATTGAACCAACATGTATCACAATCCACCACTTTTACTCCATTTCAACGATCAAGATCTGCCCGAACTATATATTTAAAGGCCACGTTCCCTCATTTACTCACTATTACCAACTTCGTCTTCCTCAAAACGCTCTTAAGAACTCAAGCGCTTTCTAGAACTTCAAGCCCTCTCAACAACTTCTTCCCTTCAATCTTCGTCTTTAATATACAAGTAAGTGTTCTTGGATCTCGCTCTTTACTTCCTTTGAACTGAGCATGTTTTTCATTCACAACTGATGCGCAATGAACATGATGAATGTATGCCTTGTTTGATAACATGCTCTGGGATTTTTGTGGATTTATTTATGGTTCAGGGTTTATATTGTTGCTATATGGGTATATGTCTGTATTTATTTAGTTAAATGGTTGTGTGTTTCTGGGTTTTGCGATGCTTTAGGCTCATGTTGATAGGTTGGGTTTGCTTTCTATGATTGGCTGTGATATTTATTGTAAATTTATTATTTCATCATTCCTAGGGATTTTAGAGCTCTCTAGGGTTAGTCACTTGGTACCAGACCCAACTAATAATAGAACATATGCCTATATAATTTGTAAACAAAGATTAGGTTAACTCTACTAACCGTACTCCTCGAATCATCCATGTTTAGGAATGTCAGAATCTGATTCCTCTTCAACGAATCCCCTTGACATTCTGCCACTTGATATAGATGCCCCGTGTCCAACCGAGCCAGTTGATGTGGGAAGCTCGAGATTAGTATGACCTAACGACTATGACAGCACTCCAACACCCTCACAGGAAGAAAACCAGTCTTAATGTAAAAGAGTAGCCCGACCCGAGCTGACCTCTCCTGCGTTTGACTTTGTCAACCTGTATATGGACATAGTATCTACCATCACTAATGCTGAACTGGATCAGCTTAGGAAGAGCTTGAGCATTCTAGATGAGGATGATCTGGCAAGCCGACCAATCTATGGTCAAATTACCCTCTGCATGGCCTTCTTCGACGTGGGTCTACGTCTGCCCATGCAAGGATATTTTTCCAAGATGTTGGCTGCTATGAACCTAGACCCGTACTAGCTCAACTTGAATGGATGCAGGGTGCTAACCGGGCTCTATATAGTTTGGAGTCGAGTCGAACCGAGCTATGAGAACCATCAGTTGAAGATACAAAGAGGCTGTACATAATGAATGGCAACCCAAATGAGTATAAGTGTTGGTATTACTTGTCCCTCTATGCTGGAGGAAAATATTTGATTACAAACCTCTCGGTCACTAATAAAAATTTCAAGGACAAATGGTTCAAGGATGGAGAAGTATGGTCAGCAATTATTGTGACGATCGTATTTATGGTTGGAGGTAACGACCTGACCTCATGACCTTTTCTTCTTTATTCGCTTAGGATTTTCACTAACATAATTTTACCCTTTGTAGTCTATTGGGTCGATCCTCCCAAAGTTCGCTATAAGGTCAGAGGTGAGGGTGAAGCTTGCTTTTCAGTTTGCAGGCCAATAAAGAGACACCCTCAACCCCTCATCCTTTGCCGACACGAGGCTTATCCCAAGCAGCCCTCCACTGGTTGAAAAATAGTCTGGTAAATACTGACTAACTAATCAAACTTTTTTCATTCTTTTTTCTGCTGTTATTTACTATTGGCTCTTACACTTAGCATTTTACTGACCTGAACTTTATTTTATTATTTCTAACCTTGTGTTTTTTCTTTATGCAGGCATGTCTAGAAAAAGGCTTACCCCTTATAAATTACACATGATGCTAGGAGCCAAGCCCAGAGCGGGGCAAACGACCCTTGCCCCCATGTCACTACTCCAATACCTCCATCCCAAAAACAAAAAAAAACTATGATGCAAACCTCTACCCCACCGACCTGAACCATCAATACACCACCACCTACATAATCTCAAATGTCGTCTGCCTAATCTTCTCAAACTCCCAACCCCATACCAAGACCTTTAAAAAGACGCCTCCACCAGGTCGGGGGAGATGAGGAGCGCCCTAATAAGGGTCCATGGAAGAAGACCATTGCCTCCCACGATAAGGCCCCGAAGACTTTTGCTCCAAAGAAGAGAACAGTCCAAACATTAGGAGTTGATGATTTCCCAAATATCGAGAGAGCCCAATCCTTTGTGATGCTCGCCTCATCAAGGCCTCGAGGGGTAAACTCTGACCTAAGGCTAATAGATATAATAAGGCCTTGGTGTAACGAATCCGACCCCGAGCCAATATAAACTCATCACCACAAGGGAATGACCACTCATTGTGCCATTCGAGCAAGGTTATAGGGGAGAAACTCCAACCCCATGCTAATAAGTATAAGAAGGCCTCGGTGGAGCGAGTCCAACCCCGAGCCAACATAAATACTTGGTCATAAGGGAATGGTCCCTCATTGTGCCCTTCGAGCAAGGCCGTGAGAGAGAAACTCTAACTTCATACCAATAAGTATAATAAGGCTTCGGTGGAAAGAATCCGACCCCGAGCCATTCAATAAGTCTAACCATAAGGGAATGATCACTCCTTGTGCCAATCTGACATAATATAAAGCCTCGGTGGGATGTACCCAACCCCAAACCATTCAACAGATATTTCCAAAAGGGAATGATCCCTCATTGTGCCAATATTACATAACATAAGGCCTCAGTGAGATTTGCCCAACCCTGAACTATTCAACAAATCTGGCCATAAGGGAATGATCACTCCTTATGCTAATCTTACAAAACATAAGGCCTCAATGAGACGTACTCAACCTTGAGCCATTCAACAGATCTGGCCACAAGGGAATGATCTCTCATTGTGCCAATCTTACATAACATAAGGCATCGATGAGACATACCCAACCCTGAGCCATTCAACTTAGAAAGACCTCGAGGGAAGATTTTCAACCATAGGTCATCCTCACATACACTGATAATGACGTCTCATACCATACTGCATAAAAATAGAAATAAAGATGACAAGTGTAACAGGCGTCTCATATCATGTATTCTGGATCGACCCAAAAATATCGAGGCAACTGAGGAAGCGTCATATCCCACATTACCTAAAATAATAATTTTAAAACTCACAGTCCAAATATCTCGAGTGAACCGAGCTACAGATCATGGGACGACCAACACCATGAGGGCATTTTCCTCCTCATGCTAGGCAGGTCCCGAGTCTGCAAACGCCACATAGGCCTTCTAGAATTCCCTATGCTATGCTCCTATGGATCCAAGAATGGATGACCAGCACCATAGGGCATTCCCCCTCCCCATGCTAGGCATATCCTGAGGCTACAAACTCCACGGAGGCATGTGAACCCTACCAGTGCTCTGCACATCCAACTATCTCTATGGGCAGCAAACGCTATAAGGGAAATATCATTCCACATGCTATGCAAACTTGAGTCTACTGTAGTGCTTCAAAGCTGTCTTCATTTCATATGATAAACATTGAAAATTATACATTTAATAAAAGATAAATTAATTATTGTACACTTGTAATTTCATTAATCCCGTTAATTTAGCACATTTGTGAAATAATAATTAAATTTATATTTTATATATTTTTATTGAAATTTTTATTTCTTGTATAGGTAAAATACTGTTTCGGATGCTCAATAGGAAAATGGATATAAAATCTGAATTCCAAGACCTAGAAACTCAAAAGAGTGTGACAGCTAGATTCAAATCGGACTTGGAATATATTCACCATGTTTAGATTAGTGACAAAATGAGCTTATGATGTATTTAACTACACATGTATTTTACATAAATATATAAAACAAAACAAAATAAAAGCAAAAAGATTAAAAAAAACATAAACATAAACAAAATGAGAAGATAAAAAAATAAAAAAAATATATATAAGGAGATAATGCTAATCCACCGAAAGTGGATTGACATTTTCTTTCCATCAAGTTGAAAATTGGAACACTTTGCAAATTGCAAAGTTTTGCAATTTGTAAAGTGAGGTGTGTTGGGGCGGATATGGAACCCCTGGGGTCGGATCGGAGCCCTACACAGTAAAAATGGGTTTAATTCGTGGATATCAAATATGGGTGTAATTTTAAATAATTTAATGAAATACCATTTTCCATTATGAGTTTATAGGAAAAGACCGGAACTTAATCGGAGTCCGGAAGCTCAAGAAAGAGCGAAAAACAAAGTTCATCGCGCACATGTGTGTAGTGCGCGGGTGCACTGTGCGTGAGCACACAATTTTTTATTTTTTTTTATTTTCAAAAGTTTGTTCTTTCATTCCTTAAACTTTATGGAAACAAAGAGTTGAAGGCAATAGGTTCCAACATTCCCTAAATACTTCCAAAAACACCTAAAATTAATTTTAATATCAAAATCAACATCAACACATTTATAGAATAAAAATCAAAATTTTCGAAATATCAAATTTTTTTACAAAAATATAAATTTATTCTAAATACGTATTTTCATAAATTTTGAATCCAAACGCAAATCAAATGAGAATCCCACAATGAAGTGACTCGTGAAAAATTCTAGATCACCCAAAGGTGGTCAAGTAATTCTAGAATGGTAGCCTTAGCTCTAAGCTATTATCTAGAGTTCAAAACTCTAATTAATTATTTCATGTCCAACATGAACATCTTTGACCTAATTAACAAGCATATTGTGTTTATACTTCTAAAGCATCCTAACACAATTTATTAGTCTTATTTCAACATTAAGCCATGTAATCATACATCCAATACATAAAAGAACATAGCTTAAGAGAAGTTCAAACTTACCTAGCAAGCTTGATGCAAAGATCCAATCTTCTTCTCTTTGTTGAAATGGTTGGAGAACTTCCAAGGTTTGCAAGCTTGATTCCAAGATCCAATCTTGATTCCAATGCTAGCAAGCTTCACCCCAAGATCCAATCTTGATTTCTCCTAGATGAAATGTTGTAGAGACCTCATAAAGCTTCTCTAAATATTTCTCTAACTTAGGCTAATTTCTCCAAGAATTGCTTGTACTTAGCTTTCTCAAGCTTTTGCTTTTTTTATTTAAAACCTTCCAAAAACCTACTATTTATAGCAAAACTTAAGCAATTTTTAATTAATAAAAGTTGTAATTAACTTTTAGGTGGGCTTAATCTAATTTGTCCAAATATGTATAATTAGGTGTGACTAATCTCCATTGTCTACCATTTTGATTTAATCCAATTAAATCAAGACAAGGATTAGGAAATGAATTAGTTCAATGTTTGCAACTTTGATTTAATCCAATTAAATCAAGCAAAACTACCTATTATTACATACTTACAATTACCATAATATCCTCAAAAGGTATAGATAAGTATGATTTTATAATTAAGCCATTGTGTAATTATTGAATTAATCCAATTAGGTCAAAGTAAATAATCAATGTTATCCAATAACACTTGATTATCTTAGTTGATAATTATAATATCGAATATTATCTTTTATCAAAATTAATTGGCTACCCAAGTACTCAACGAGTACACTTCATATTGTGACTCTCTAAGTTCAGACACATTTGTCATATAAGCCTAGCTAATATGTACACAATTCTGCCACCTCCGAATTCACGAAGTACACGAATGACCTTTCTGAACTGTACAAGTCGAGTTCATCACGTATATTTACTAATCCATCTGTCGTACGCTATCCGAGTTGTGCTTTAGAAATATAGAATACACCGTCAAGTTTCTTTGGCGCACATCTCATGTGGACCTGTCCACGATTCTTTATAACTGATTTGATCCACTCTAGGTGATTGACTTTGGCCAAAGCTTTAAGAATCATGACTTTACTTATATGGATACCTAAACCCCTTATGGTACACATACGGGCCGATGGATCCTATCTTGTATCACACTTGATTACTGAGTGCATCGGTCCACACCCAACAAACATCTAGAGGCCAGACCATGAAATGTTTCTGACATACATGGCATCAAAGTGTGGAGGATCTCACACAAAATAAATGCTATCCTATAGTCAAAGGATTACAGATGCTACTCAACTCGAGGAAATTCCTATTGACGGTGGTATGTACTTCAAACTATTAGGAATCACCTGTGATTCATTCAATATTTGGTCCAACCAATACCCACATGTCTATACGAGTTTCCAAAACTCATGGTACATCGGGTTAAACTATTAGAACTCCAATTTTAATATACGACATGTGCTAGTCTTTTAGATTATAGGAATTCAACTGTATTCCAAAGCCAACGACTAGGAATATATATTTTAAGAATAATTTACAATAGTAATACTTATCCCAATGTCGGACCACCTAGTGTCCAGTATTACTGCAAGACTATTCTAAGGTCGATGTCATTCTTAGCATATTTATATATCAATCTAATATGCATAATGACAATACCATTAATAATGAATGAAATGAAAATGTAGTTATTTTATTAATAAATAATAAAATGTACAATTCAGATTGGCACTCCAAGCACCAACTCAAACAAACTCCCACTTGCTTAGTGCCAATCTGGATGGTACCACAGTCCCATCTCCTCCACATGTTTATCGAATAACTTATTGTAGCGGGTCTGTTATGTTGTCTAGTCCTTGAATCTTTAATACCACTATGTCTTTGCGTTCAATAATCTCTCTAATTACGCGACATTTCCTTTCCATGTGTTTGGACTTGGAATGCGCTCCCGGCTCCTTAGCCTGCGCAATGGCTCCTCTATTATCACAGTACGATGGGATCTAATCCGTAATACTAGGCACAACACCAAGTTCTGTGATAAATTTTTTAATCCATACAGCTTCTTTAGCAGCTTCTGAAGCAGCTATAAATTCTGCCTCAGTGGTGGAATCAACTGTTGAGCTTTGCTTTGAACATCGCCAACTAACCGCATAGCTTTTAAGGGTAAATACGTAACCTGATGTATATTTTCTATCATCTAGATCTCCCTGGAAGTCGGAGTCTATATAACCCTTAACTTGTAACTCATTTTCTCCATATATCAAAAACTTATCCTTAGTACCCTTAAGATATTTTAAGATATGTTTCACGGCTGTCCAATGATCATTACCTAGATCAGATTGATATCAGCTGGTCACACTGACGCCGAAACTGATGTCAGGTCCAGTACATAGTATAACATACATTATGCTTCCAATACAAGAAGCATATGGCAAGTTAGAAATTCTAAATCTCTCTTCCTTATTCCGAGGTGCCATTTTCTTCGAAAGATATATGCCATATCGGAAAGGAACATTTGCTGCATTGTAGTTGGTAAAACCGTACCTTTCTAACATCTTATCTATGTACGTCGACTGTTACAACCCTATAAGCTTCCTAACTCTATCCTGATATACCCTTATACCTAGTATATAGAAAGCTTCACCCATATAATTCATGGAGAAGTTATTGCAAATGTAGGCTTTCACACATTGCATCAGTCCTATATCATTTCCTATGATAAGGATGCCATTTACATACAAGACTAAGAAAACTATCATGCTCTCACTCACTTTCTTATAAACACATGGTTCTTCCTCGTTCTTATTGAATCCAGATAATCTAATTATCTCATCAAAATGATGATTCCAGCTTCGGGATGCCTGTTTAAGTCCATAAATAGAGTTTTGGAGTTTACAAACCAAGGTTGAAGTCTCACTGGATATGAAACCCTCTCATTGTTACATATAGATATCCTACTCAAGGAATCCATTTAAGAAAGTGGTTTTCACATCCATCTGCCATATCTCATAGTCGTGATATGCATCAATGGCTAAAAGAATCCTAATGGATTTTAGCATGGCTACTGGTGAAAACGTTTCCTCATACTCAATCCCTGGATGTTGAGTGTAACCTTTCGCTACCTGTCGGGCCTTAAAGGTTCCCACTTTTCCATCGGGCCATCGCTTCATTTTGTAAATCCATTTACATCCCATAGGTTTAACTCATTCAGGAAGTTCAACTAAGTCCCAGAATTGATTTTCATGCATAGAATCCATCGCAGATTTCATGGTTTTCTGCCATTTTCCCGAATCGATATCCATTATCGCTTTCTTATACTTAGTCGGATCTGTTTCCTCTAAGAGGAGAACATCAAGGCTCGCATCAAATGTTAAAAATAATCTCTCAAGAGGCTTTGATATTCTATTCGACTTACGTAGAACTTGTGTTGTAGATCCTTCTCCTACTTAGATCTCTGGTTCCATCTCAGGTTCCTTAATGTTGGGATCAAACTCATCAAGTTCAATCTCTCTACAATTCCCACTTTCACTCAAAAATTTCTTTTCAAGAAAAGTGGTAAAACGAATAATAAATACATTTTGTTGCTCGGAATCATAGAATTGATATCCCATGGAATTTTCAAGATATCCAATGAACCTACATTTATACCCTATGGGTGCTAGTCCAAATCTTTAAATGCCCAAGACTTGGATTTCTACCGAACCATATTTGATAGGGGTCGTAGAAACAGCTTTTGATGGAACTCTATTAAGTATGTGGGCAGTAGTAAGTAAAGTGTAACCCCAAAGGTAATAAGGAAGATCTGTATAGCTTATCATTGTTCGCACCATATCCAATAAAGTACGATTTCTACGCTCAGACAAACCATTGTATTGAGGTGTTTCTGGTGGGCTAAATTGAGCAAGAATTTCATTCTCACTTGAATAATTTATGAATTTTTCACTCATATAATCACCGCCTCGATCTGATCTAAGGCACCGATGAATTTACTGGTTTGTTTTCTACTTCCTTTTAGAATATTTTGAACTTGTCAAATATTTCCGACTTATGTTTCATCAGATAGACATATCCATATCTAGAAAATTATTTCCAACTTATATTGGGGATTTTAGGGGCAAATTCGGGTAAACGTTGCGGAATACGGAAAATCAAAATTTTACGATTTCAATTATTTTTCTCGGGCAATTAAAAAAAATCTTTTTATTCTAATTACTCAATACTTAAAAAACTGAATTTTTTACACAAGAAATCATATTTCTTCATATTTACCGAATGATCCCTTAAAGTTTGCATTTTGTTCATTTTGGTCCTCAAATTGTAAAATACATTTTTAAGTGATTCCAAATCAATCCCAAAATGATTAATACATGTCTAATACATCAACATATAAATTGCAACACAAAACCACAAAAAACATCAAATTGCTGAGAGGTCCCTAAATTTTCCAGGTTTTACAATTTAGTCCAATCTTTGTCAAAATAAGTCAAGATGAAACTCAATCATCACCAAATTTAATATACATCATTACACAACACATAAATGAAAAGCCCCAAATTTAGAAAAAGGTTAAGAGCCCTAATTTCACAAATTAATCCAATTAACAAATTAGCCAAAATTAAATAAATTAAATACTTTAATTCAACTTCACATCGCCAAACAAGTCTCACTACTTTGAAATAACACAAGAACAATTCTAGGTCATCAATGAGTGGCCTAACAACTCTAGAATGACAACTTGATTATTAAATAATCAAAAGAAAGCTTATAAACTCATTTCAAACTTACTTTGTTAATCATACATGCAAACATCTTTCAAACAAGTTCCCAACCATTCAATTACATGCTTAAAGAGTAGGGAAAATTTTAAGCAACACATGTTGAAGCTGAGAAACATAGAAATAATTTTCTAGTTGAAAAAGATTAGAAAAACTTACAAAATTTCCAACTTTGCTGAAGGTTTTTCTTTTTGTTCTTCAACTTTCTCTCAAACTTTTCTTTGTAATATTTTGGTAACTAGAACTTATGAAACAAAAATGAAAAAAAAAATCTTATATATTTTCCCTACTTGGCCGAAACTAGAAAGAAAAATATATCTAGATATTTTCATTTTGTTTCAAAAAATTAAATGTAAAATGATTTACTTTACTTTTGGTATTTGTTCATTAAAATATTTAATGAAAACCAACAAGTGTTACTAATCATATAAGGCCATTTACTAAATTTAATCATGACAAAAGATATTTACAATTTAATTAATTTAACCATTTAACATTTAAATAATTAAATACAAATATCTTAAATATATGTATTATATTTACATTAAATGATCAAAATACATATATTAATGATATATGTCAAAAATCACAATTTGACGTTTAATTAAATTGTATTTAATAAAATCCAACATTAAATACAAATACACATTAATTAGGAAATAACCAAAAGATCTCAATTGCATGTATTTTCATTTAATCGTTAAACGAGTTATAAATAATCAATATTATTCATAAAAGTTAGCCTCTATGAGTATATTTCATTAGTGAGACTCTCTATGTTCAGGCATATCCATCACGAAATCCAATTTCGTGTCCATAATGTACCCACCCGTAAATTATGACGAACACAGATAAACTCTCTGAACCATACATGTCGAGGTCATTGCATACATATAATCCATCTGTCACAAGTATCCGGACTATTCCAAATATATATATATATATATAAACGTCAAATCTCTATAGATATAATCACGTCGACGTTCTTATTAGCAATCTCTTAATAACACTTAGAACTAACTTCTACAGTGTACCACGGGCCCATGGATTTAACAGATTGCTAATTCTATATTGAATACCTGTGCTCTGTACACAGAACTGACATATCTTTCTTGACACATACAAGTGTTGGAGTTGGTGCTTATAGTGCCAATCCGAACACTGTATTGTACATTTTATTATTTATTAATAAAATAACTACATTTTATTTCGTACCTTATTAATGGTATTGTCATTATGCGTATTAGATTGATGTATAGATATGCTAAGAATGACATCGACCTTAGAATAGTCTTGTAGTAATACTGGACACTAGGTGGTCTGATATTGGGATAAATATTACTATAGTAAACTATTCTTAAAGTATAAATATATTCATAGTCGTTGGTTTTGGAACACGGTCGAATTCCTATAACCTAGAAGACTAGCACATGTCGTATATTGGAATTGGAGTTCCAACAGTTTAACTCGATGTACCATGAGCTTTGGAAGCTCGTATAGACTTGTGCGCGTTATGGAAGCTTAACGGCATAGTTCTCATATATTTAAGTATTGAATACTTATGCAAGTGTGATAGGAGGTTCTGTTAGCCGTTGGATCGGGAACAGCTTTGCTCTGGATAGACCCCTCGGAATCCCATTGGTAGTATGACTATGTGTCTATGGGAATCCGAATCAGGGTAGATGTATGTGGTCTTAACCTGAGACTTGCATGGCTAATACTTGCGAAAATCAATACGCTTTGGTTTTGGTCGTCCGGAGCTTTAACAGGTTCTGTGTACGCCTCTTCTGAGTTTACTGAGAATCGTAGTGTATTGGGTGTGATGTCAAGATGGAAGTATTACTTCAGTCACATGGAGATGATGATCACGCAGGGATACAAAACTAGTACTCTTATATGCTGCAGTTATTAGGATAATATGACTAGGTCATGATTATCCGATTACAGAGACTAGTTGATAGTGATCCGATATATGCTTCGGGAACGAATTAATTTGGAATTAATTCGCAAGCGACTTTCGTAATAATTTTGCTAGGCATTATTATTTAATTAAATTGGATTTATTTACGTCGCGACGGAAAATTCGTTTAATCGGATTAAACGAACCTGAGCCCGAAGTGTGTTGAGCAAGCCAACTTGAATTTTGAATTTAAGTGGTGGGGCCCACTAACTTACATCATTTATCAACATGAGTGATGGAAGTTGTTGGGAGCATTTAATGTTTTTTTCCTCCAACACACTTTGCTTTTCTTTTTGGAAAAGATATACACAATTTGCAAGTCAACTTTGGTATTAGTTTTGGAAACCAAAAAATATCAAAAACACAACTCTCTCTCTCTCATAGGCTTGGCCGAATGCCTCTTCTCCCTCTCCTTTGATTTTTGCTTCAAAAATCAAGCAAGCTAGCACTTCAAGAGTTAAGTGAAGGTGATAGGGAAACACATCCTTGAGTTGGGAATACAATATCAAAGCTTGGAGCTTCTACCATACAAAGAATTTTTGAAACTCATCCGTTCAATGTAAGTTTTTTTTTCCGCAAACTCACTTGATCATTCACACACAATATCATGTCTTAGAGACCTTGGGCATGTCTATGACACTAACAATGGTATCATGAGCCGTATCTAAGCATGATTTGTATTTAGGGTTTATAGACTTTATTTGGGAATTTTGTGATTGGAGTATGTATTTTTCCAAATTAGTTGTTTGGTTGTGTATTGATGATGATGAATTGTATTTGTGCATCATAGGATTTGAGAAAATTGATTAGATTATTTATTCCCTAAAATCCTTCAAATGGTCGAATATAGACCCTTGTAATCTCATGGTGATTTTTTTGTTAATTAGACCATTGGATGAGTTTATGGCATAATATGAATATTGAATGGTGATTTAATTGGATTGAAATCAAATTGAGTGTTATTTTATGCCCATTGCCGTGAGATTAAGCATGTTTAATGGATTGATTTTGCTTCAATTATGTTGGACATGAATTGGATAATTAAAGCATGATTAATTTGTTTAATTAATATTTTGGAAATATTAGTTTAATTAATTAATTATGATAATTATACTTTAATTAAAATTTATGTGATATTTGAAATATTATGTTAATATAAATTAGTCTTTAATTTGGATTGGGTTAATTTGTTGTATTTGGGCTTGGTTAGGCCAAACATGGTTTTGGAAAATTGGATTGGATTCAAATTGGGCCTAAAACCATTTCCATAAATTCCAAATATAACTTTTGGGGCTTTAATAATTTAATTGGGCCTAATGGGCCTAAATTGATTTTTGGAAAAAGGGTGATTCCTTATTGGGTCTTGGCATCTTGGATTGGATCCATAATTGGCCAAAGCCCATGCCTAAAGAATTAATTGAAAGCCCATTGGACTTTAATTAAATTGACATTGGATGCTAATTGGGCCTTTGAGACCTAATTGGATTGGATTTAGAATCCAAGTCTTTAAGGCACATAAATAAGTATAATTATTTAATTTGGAATTAAATTCGAATTAGTATTGAATACAAATTAAATTGGATTAAAATTGTAGTTTGATATAATTCAAGAATACGTACTTTGAGTATTTATTCTTAAACGAGTTGGACTCGTGGAAATCAAATCGTTGTATGAACATTGAATGGTCATTAATTCAAAGATTAATTAATTGTATTAGATTGATTGAATAACATGCTTTGTGTGAATACTTGGATGTATTTGTATGAATAATGTATATCAGATGGATATTAGAATGGTGGGGGCAATTTTGGAAATTGTTGTAATAAATTCGGAATTTATTAAATTGGACCTGCGTGTCCAGCCTATTATCTCTTTACTCTTTGTATTTCTCTTCTCACCAATTTCCCTCAATGTAAATGAGTTTTCTTTAATGTATTATGTAATTAGGTAGAAGTATGAATAGTGCTAGCGGGAGAGAGGAAATAGAGAGATTTGTTCTAGGAACAAAGTTTGTTATATATTCATCCGCATATCATTATTAATTTATTCGCGCCTTATTATGCTTTTAGAATACATGTTTAAGGGTGTATGATGAGACCTAATCAAAGATAATAAATTGGATGCCAATTTACGCGAAAAACCCTCACTTTAATATTAAGCGTATTCCTTCCATTGAGTGGTTCTTTCTCAAGATCCAAGATTGGCTTTGATTTGTTGGCCAAAGTCAAGATCATTGTCCATCGCGGATGTGTTTGAACCACGAAGGCTTTGTTATATATCGCATGTCTTGGGCATATGTGACTTGTTGGCAAAAGTCAAGGTCACTTCTGTACATCGACGTGGATTACGAAGCTTTCACACTATCAATGGGTCGCGCTTAACTGGAATCATTAAGCTTGTTGAGCCAAAGCCAAGGCTTAGTTGATTCAGAGGAAAAGGTTAGGATATATATATTGGATATATATTTGGACTTGGAGGTCCACCTACCGGATCTAGGAATTGGATGAGATCCAATTGATCTTAGAGATCTACTTAGTTAAGTTTCATACAGCTTGTTGGCCAAAGTCAAGGTCGTGTGTTATTTAACGGGATCCTAGCCCACTAGGAAACTGGGTTTCTCGAGTACTCAATAGAGGGTTAGAGGCTCGCCGAAAAATAGTGGGAGGCCAGTATTAAATTTGCAATTTCGTTTAATACTTGCTAAATGCACACTTTATTTTTCATCGTTATAAATTTATATTAGTTGGACTAATATTTTATTATTTTCTTTGAACAGTTGGACTGTACCATAACTTCATTTGTAGTTGATTATATAGTTGGACTATAGTAATCATTACATTTGATTGTACCCGATATCGTTGATTGAAAAGTTAGGCTATTGCAATCAAGATGACTGGAAAGATTAGCGTTAGAGACATTGTCATGGGCGATAATGTCTTTAACGGCGCCAGTTTTCCAGAATGGGAGATGAATCTCAGGATTGTCCTGGGAGCCGAGAAGTTACTCTATGTCATAGACAGACCTCTCGGGCCTGAGCCTGGACATGAGCGGGTTATTGATCATGAGCTTTGGAATACTCACAGTGATGACAACTCAACTGCTCAGTCCGTCATGCTTGCCGCAATGACTCCTCAATTTCATCGTCAAAATAATGGATTGGATCTCTACAATATGATGTTGAAATTGAAGGACCTTCGTAGATCTAATTTTAGATCTCAGAAGTATGAATTATAAAAGAAGCTCTTTCACTCACGTATGTCAGAGGGTACATCTGTCGAGCACTATGTGTCACAGATGATTGCTGACATCGAACAGCTAGGTCAGCTAGGCATTACCTTCGAGGCTGAGACTTCCATAGATTTGATCTTACAGTCTCTGCCCGACTGCTGGGGCGGGTTCATCACAAACTACAATATGATGAACCAAGAGAAGAATCTTGGAGAGTTGATGGCGATGCTAAAAGAGACAGAGCTAGAGCTTCTGAAAGGCAAGGAGCGCGAGGCGCATTTCACTTCGACATCTTAGAATGCCAAGGCTTGGCCGAAGGCTTCCGGAGGTGTTAAGAAGAAGGAAAGAAAGGGCAAGGCCAAATCATCAAAGTCTTTTGGGAAGACAAATGATAAATCCCAAGATGTCTGCCTACAGTATGGAAAACGGGGTCACTGGAAGCGTGACTTCCATGAGTTCAAGGCGCACATGAAGAAAGTGAAGGCGGGCAAGGCTCCGGCTTCAGGTATGTTTGTTATAGAAATAAACATGTCTACTTCTAGTTTTAAAAATTGGATTTTTGATTCTAGTTGTGGTACTCATATATGTACTGATATGCAGGATCTGCAGATTAGCAGGATACTGGCTTCAGGCGAGATTGACTTACGAGTTGGAAATGGGACCAGAGTCGTTGTTTTGCTGTATGGACCTATATTTTGGAACTTCCATCGGGGCATGTACTTTCATTATCAGACTGTTATTATGTACCTAGTTTGACTAGAAACATTATCTATGTATCTTGTTTGACCCAATGTGGGTATACCTTTGTATTCCGGAACACAAGATGATTTTGAGATATGTACTGCTGATGCTAATAATAGTCTTTATATTTTGAATATAAATGAATCTTAAACATATAACATGACAAACAAAAGGCTCAAATTGAGTAAAACATATGAAACTTATCTGTGGCATTATCGTCTGGGACACATTATCAAGACTCGTATATCCACACTTTCGAAGAGTGGATACTTGGGCGGATTTGATCCTAATTCATATGACGTCTGCGAATCTTGTCTATTAGGCAAAAAATGCCTAAAACGCCTTTTAGCGGTAAAGGTGTACGTGCCACCGAACTATTAGCCCTCGTTCATAGTGACGTATGTGGGCCCATGTCTAGCAAGGCTAGAGGTGGATATGAATACTTCGTAACCTTTACGGATGATGCATCGCGTTACAGTTATCTGTATCTTATGAGACACAAGTCGGAAAATTTTGAAAAATTAAAAGAGTTTCGACACGAAGTAGAAAAACAGACTGGCAAAAGTATTAAAACATTACAGTCAGACTGTGGTGGAGAATACTTGAGCAATGAGTTTCTCGATTACTTGAAAGAATATGGTATTCTTTCACAGTGGACTCCACCCGGAACACCTCAATTAAACGGTGTGTCAGAACGGGGAAACCGAACTTTATTGGACATGGTAAGGTCAATGATAAGTCGCACTGAGCTACCAATTTCCTTCTAGGGATACGCATTAAACATTGCAGTAGTTATTTTGAATAAGGTTCCGTCAAAGTCTGTTGGACAGACTCAATATGAAATATTGACAGGAAAGAATCGGGTTTCTCATTCCTGAAGATTTGGGGATGCTTGACATACGTTAAATGTTTGGATGGTACCAAACTAGAACCCAAATCGGATAAGTGCCTATTTGTAGGTTATCCTAGGGAAACCAAAGGATATTACTTCTACAACCCATAAGAGAACAATGTATTTGTTGCTCTCCATGCGGTTTTCCTCGAAAAGGAATTCCTAAATGCAGTGGTAAGTGGGAGGAAAGTAGAACTATATAAAAATCGGAGTGATACTGTTCCTGGCACCGACTACCTTACGGAACACGAACAGTTCATCAGGGATAAGACTGTACCTCAATCTTCTAATACACAAGAACCGCGTAGATCGGAAAGAGTCAGAAAATAACTTGAGAGGTATTGGTTTCTGATCTCACCTCATGTAGATATTAATCTTATTGAGGATAATGAGCCGGCTACGTATGAGGAAATGACTCCGCTTCATGGCAAGAGGCCATGAAGTCCGAAATGGATTCCATGTATACCAACCAAGTTTGGGCACTGGTTGATGCACTAGAAGGCGTTAAGCCGATTGGTTGTAAATGGGTCTTCAAGAAGAAGACGGACATGGATGGCAATATATAAACGTACAAAGCTAGGCTTGTAGCGAAAGGGTATCGTCAACGACATGGTGTCAATTACGACAAAACTTTTTCACCTGTTGCCATGATTAAATCCATTCAGATAATGCTTGCTATTGCTGCATATTTCGATTATGAAATATGACAGATGGACGTCAAAACCGCTTTCCTTAACAAAAACCTTTTTGAGGATGTTTATATACAACAGCCTGACAGTTTTGTCGTGCCAAAATATGCAAACAAGGTTTGCAAGTTAAATCGATCCATTTATGGATTGAATCAAGCATTACGTTCTTGGAACCAATGTTTTGATGAGATCATAAAAGAATATGATTTCATTCAAAACAAAGATGATTCTTGTGTGTATAAGAAGGTTAGTGGGAGCACATTGACATTCATTGTCCTTTATGTTGATGATGTATTGCTTATTGGCAATGACATTCCCATGCTACAATCGGTGAAAGCTTGGTTTTCATTAAAATTCTCCATGAAAGATCTGGGAGAAGCAGCCTTTATTCTGGGAATAAGGATCTACCGGGATAGATATAGAAAGCTGCTTGGACTCTCCCAGAGCTCGTACATTGACAAAGTGTTGAAGAGATTCAACATGGATTAGTCTAAGAATGGACTGCTTCCATTGTCACATGACGTCTCTCTATCTAAGGACTTGTGTCCTAAAACTCAAGATGAGAGAGATAACATGAGTCGGATCTCGTTCGCTTCTGCAGTTGGATCGATCATGTATACCATGATATGTACACGACCTGATGTCTCATATGCTTTGAGCATGTGCAGTCGCTATCAGGCCGATCCAGGTGATGGTCACTGGATTGCTGTTAAGAACATACTTAAGTATCTTAGACAAACTAAGGATGATTTCTTAGTCTATAGAGATGGAGAACTTGAGGTGACTGGGTTCACCGATGCAAGTTTCCAAACCGATAAAGACGACTCTAAGTCGCAATCTGGGTATATATTTTGTTTGAACAACGGAGCAGTGAGCTGGAAATCTTCCAAGTAAGAGACTGTTGCTGATTCAACAACAGAAGCAGAATATATCGCTGCAGCTGAGGCAGTAAAAGAAGCAGTTTGGATCCGTAAATTTCTAATTGGATTAGGAGTAGTTCCATTTATAGCTGAGCTCGTTCATTTGTATTGGGAAAATAACGGGGCTATAGCGCAGGCTAAGAAACCGCGGTCTTATTAACGATCTAAGCATGTACATCGACGTTTCCATCTGATTCGTGAGATCATACATCGTGGCGATGTAAAGATCGAAAAGGTAGTTTCATATGACAACATTGCAGATCCGTTGACGAAAGCTATTTCTGAGCAAAAGTTTGAACGACATGTACATAGTTCATGTGTTAAATACTTGAGTGATTGGCTATGAGCCAAGTGGGAGATTGTTGGACAATTATGACCCATAGCATCACAATTTGTAAAAGACATTGTGGTTTTTGTATAAATTAACTATGTGACAAAGGAAATTGTTATTTTATCATTTTTAATTGGATTACTTGAATATATATATATATATATATATATATATATATATATATATATATTTATATATATATATGATAAAAGTCTTTATGATTAGTTTCGGATTAATAAGATATGAGACAGTATTAATCCACGAATGATTTAATCATTAAATATCCCTAGTCGTATTATTATCGAGACTGGACATCGATAATGCGGAATAGACTAGTATTACACTTGTGCGCGTTATGGAAGCTTAACGACATAGTTCTCATATATTTAAGTATTGGATACTTATACAAGTGTGATAGGAGGTTCGGTTAGCCGTTGGATCGGGAACAGTTTCGCTATAGATAGACCCATCGAAATCCCATTGGTAGTATGACTATGTGTCTATGGGAATTCGAATCAGGGTAGATGTATGTGGTCTTAACCTGAGACTTACATCTCTAATACTTGCGACAATCAGTACACTTTGGTTTTGGTCATCCGGAGCTTTAACAGGTTCTGTGTACGCCTCTTTTGGGTTCACTGAGAATCGTAGTGTATTGGGTGTGATGTCAAGATGGAAGTATCACTTCAGTCATATGGAGATGATGATCACACAAAGATACAAAACTAGTACTCTTATATGCTGCAGCTATCAGGATAATATGACTAGGTCATGATTATCCGATTACAGAGACTAGTTGCTAGTGATCCGATATATGCTTTGTATGGGGCAGACACAATTCCAGCCCTAGGCCTAGCATTTGACATCCGATACTGGATCGTAATACGTAATACATTGTATACTATGCCTGATAAAGATTACATATTCCTCGTTGAATATTTCTGGAGAATTGGGAAGGCTCGGTGCTTTGCTAGAAGCCAACCATGTCTTATAAATCGGTAAGAATGTGGTACGGGGTACGCACGTGTTCAGATAGTCTGATAACCGTATTTACTGCAATATATCCAGGGATCTCTTAGGTCGCTTCCCAAAGATTCACCGATGACATTTGACTCGAACAGAATTAATCTAGGATTAATTATGAGAGAGAAAATTAATCTGGATTAATTACGGCAAGAATTTATCTGGGATAAAATTCAAATAGAAGAGAGAAAGCGATTAATTTGGAATTAATAAATTAAATAATATATTGGATATATTAATTGAAATCGGATTTCAATGCGGAATTAAAATTGGATTTTAATTCGGGCGAACGAATTAATTTGGAATTTTTTTTTAAACGACTTTCGTATTAATTTTGCAAGGCATTATTATATAATTAAATTGGATTTAATTACGTCGCGACGGAAATTCTTTTAATTTGAATAAACGAACCCGAGCCCGAAGTGTGTTGAGCAAGCCAACTTGAATTTTGAATTTAAGTGGTGTGGCCCACTAACTTATATCATTTGTCAACATGAGTGATGGAAGTTGTTGGGAGGATTTAATGTTTTTTTCCTCCAACACACTTTGCTTTTCTTTTTGGAAAAGATATACACAATTTGCAAGTCAACTTTGGTATTAGTTTTGGAAACCAAAAAATATCAAAAACACAACTCTCTATTCTCTCCTAGGCTTGGCTGAATGCCTCTTCTCTCTCTCCTTTGTTTTTGCTTCAAAAATCAAGCAATCTAGCACTTCAAGAGTTAAGTGAAGGTGATAGGGAAACTCATCATTGAGTTGGGAATACAATATCAAAGCTTGGAGCTTCTACCATATAAAGAAAGTTTTGAACCTCATCCGTTCAATGTAAGTTTTTTTTCCACAAACTCACTTGATCATTCACACACAATATCATGTCTTAGAGACCTTGGGCATGTCTATGACACTAACAATCTCTACAATATTTCATCTAGGAGAAATCAAGAGTCGATCTTGAAGTGAAGCTTGGTAGCATTGGAAACAAGATTGGATGTTGGAGTCAAGCTTGCACACCTTGGAGGTTCTCCAACCATTTCAATAAAGGAGAATTAGATTGGATCTTGCATTAAACTTACTAGGTAATGTTTGATCTTCTCCTAATCTATGTTCTTTTGTGTATTAGATACATGATCACATAGCTTAATGTTGAGATAAGGCTAATCAATTGTGTTAGGATACTTTAGAAGTATAAATACAACATACTTATGAATTAGGTCAAAGATGTTCATGTTGGACATGGAACAATTAATAAGAGTTTGGAACTTTAGATTGAAGCTTAGAGCTAAGGCTAACATTCTAGATTCACTTGACCACCTTTAGGTGAACTAGAATTGTTCATGAGACATTTCTAATTGGGATTCTAAAATGGTTTGTGATTAGATTCAAACATATGCATATACATTTTTATAATACTTGTATGCTAGTTGTAAAACATGTGTTGATGGTGGTTATGAAGTTAAAATTGGATTTTAAGTGTATTTGAAGTATTGGGAGAAAATTGGAAGTGTTTAGGCAAGTTTTTGAACTTAAAAATACAATCAGCAATGGCGGCGTCGTGACGCAGACAATTTCATGTCGCGACATCGAGTTGAAATTTTGCGCACGTCGCATGCCCAGACTCTAGCGTTACGACGCCCAAGCACTTACGTCGCGACGCTCAGACCTGATTCATACTAAAACTAATTTTTCTCCGTTTCGGAGTTTCCGGACTCCGTTTTGGTCCCTATTTTTTTCATATGGACTCGAAATGAAATGTAGTTTTACATAAAAGTATTTTAAAATACATCCATGCTAAATATCCATGGGTTAGACCCATTTCCACTGCGCGGGGCACCGATCCGACCCTAGGGGTTCCACAACTGCCCCAACAGAATGGTATCAGTAACAAGGCTTAACCACACAACACATGTTGCATGTTAGACATGTATTTGAATCTATACCTATGTATTTTAATTTAATTATGCATAAGACATATTGGATATGTAAAACATGTTTTAAATTAAAATTTTGACCTAATTAAGTTTTTGACTTGATTGTTATAAATCTCTCGTGATTAGGTGATTACTTTATTTAAGTAATGTATTAGTAATATTGGAGCATTATTAGAAGGTTCGTCTTGTCAATATGGAGATGAATGAGTTCTTACTACTTATATCCAATATCGTCATTAGTGTGAGAGTATAAATGCTTGAAACTTCAGTCTCTCCAGTAAAAAATTAGATGTAGCGTGATTGGTTAACTCATTAGTGCATATTGACAAGTAAGCACCTAAAACACGTCTTAATCCAATATCATCATTAGTATAAGGATAAGAAACGGTTCATGACAAACTAGGAGTCACATGAAGTGATTGACCTTGGTGGTCTACCTAATGAGTTTATAAAGGCCAAGATCGTCATTAGTGTGAGGCTGAAGTAGATGTCATGGGATCCACTTCCCGCTATGAAATTTTGATAGTCAAATTTCTATTTTTCCGTTAAGGGAGATTACATAATTACGTAAAGTTGTGGGAGGGCACTAATAGATTTAAAATTCCATAATCAATTAGTATTATTATTTTGAAATGAAAATTGTTCTGCTACTATTTAAAATATTGTCTTGTCAGATGGCTTCCGCTAATCCATTGATGAGACTTTTGGATACCAATAAGCTAAAAGGAGCCGAGAACTATTTCGAATGGGAAATGAACATATGTATTGTCTTGGAGTTTGAAAAATTAACTTATGTCACTGTCAATCCACTACCTGTTGAAATCGATCCTGACTCCACTCCAGAAGAGCGAGAAACTTTTAATAGATGAAAGAATGAACCTGAAGGTGAAATCCTACATCTTGGGATAGATGGTTCCAGATTTGATGAGACAGTACATTGAGGTACCAGATGCTTGGAGCATCATGCGAACATTCAAGGAGTTGTTCGAGGCAAATCAAGAGATGGAACTTTATCAAAGGTCTAAGGAATTTTTATGTGCTGAACTCAAGGAGGCAGGAGCTATCAACACTCATTTTTTGAACATGATCGACCATATCCGATATCTGGGACGCAAGGTATTGTGATTGATGAACGGCTGGGCCATAATTTGATTCTGTCTTCTTTGCCTGGTTCTTATGCTGGCTTTGTATTAAATTTCCATATGCATTCGATGCAAGCCACATACGAAGAACTTCATAAAATGCTACGCACGATGGAGCAAGATTTGAGAAAAGGCAACCCCACTTTGTACCTCCATGGTGGAGCTGTCTCTTCAAAAACTTCTGGGAAGTCAAAGAAAATAAAGATGGGGAAGAAGAAGATTGCAAAGAAGAACTCCAAGAAGCGCAAAGGCGCAAAACTGCAAGTAACTCGTGACCAATGCCTACAATGTAAGAAGTCTGGACACTGGAACAATGACTGACCAGAGCTGATAGGAAAAGCAGGACCCTTAGGTACGCTTTGTATTTTTCCAATTATTGACATCTCATTAGCCTTAGATGAGTATTAGACACTGGCAGTCCTACTCATATTTGCATCTTCTTGTAGGAATTAAGGGTAAAAAGAAGGCTGAATAAAGGGGAGATCTATCTTAGAGTAGGCAATGGCGAGACATTAGATGTTAAAGCCATAGGAAAGGTTGTTTTAAATCTCCCCAATAGATGTAAATTAGATATAAGAGACTGTTATTATGTACCCTCACTTATTAGACAAATAATATTACTGTCAATATTAGATAAAGAGAGTTATAAAATAAACATTAAGGATGAAACTTTATGTTTATATGATAAAGATAATTGATTGAAATGTGAATGTTCTTTATCAAACGGCCACTATGTTTTGGAAATATATAGAGATTTTTTTAATTTGGAGGAAAATACAAATAGGGAATCTAAATTAAATAATACTAAATTATGGCATATGAGATTGGGCCACATAGGTGTTAGACGTCTATCCAATTTGGTAAATGATGGTTTGATTGAAAATCTTACCTTAGATCCTTATCCGATTTGTGGGTCATGCATCCAAAGAAAGATGACAAAGGCCCAATTTCTAGGTGTTGGACATTGCGCTATAGATTTATTGGAACTAATACACAGTGATATATATGGTCCATTAAATCATGTCGCTCATGATGGAATTCTTACCCAATATAGCCCACCAGGAACACCTCAACACAATGGTGTGTCTGAGCGTAGAAATTGTGCTTTATTGGATATGGTGCGATCAATGATGAGCTATACAGATCTTTCTTATTACCTTTGGGGTTACGCTTGACTTATTACTGCCCACATACTTAATAGGGTTCCATCAAAAGATGTTTATACAATCCCATATCAGATATATTTCGGTAGAAATCCAAGTCTTAGGTATTTAAAGATTTGGGGTTGTCCTGCATACATTAGAGTTGCGCAGCGGGATAAACTAGCACCTAGGGGGTATAAATGTAGGTTCGTTGGATATCTTGATAATTCCATGGGATATCAATTCTACGATTCCGAGCAACGAAATATATTTGTTGTTCACTTTGCTACTTTTCTTGAAAATGAATTTTTGAGAGAAAATGAGAATTTTAGAGAGATTGAACTTGATGAGAATAATCTTAACATTAAGGAACATGAGATGGAATCCGAGATCCAACTAGGTGAAAGATCTTCAACACAGGTTCTACGTAAGTCGAATATAATATCAAAGCCTCATGAGATATTATTTTTAACATCTGATGTGAGGCTTGATGTTCTCCTCTTAGAGGAAACAGATCCGACCATGTATAAACATGCGGTATTGGATATCGATTCTAGAAAATGGTAGAAAGCCATGAAATCCGAGATGGATTCTATTCATGACAATCAATTATGAGACTTAGTTGAACTTCTTGAAGTAGTTAAACCTATAGGTTGTAAATGGGTTTACAAAAGGAAGCGAGGGCCTGATAGAAATGTGGAAACCTTTAAGGCCCGACTGGTAGCTAAAGGTTACACTCAACATCCTGCGATTGACTATGAGGAAAATTTTCACCAACAGCCATGCTAAAATCTATTAGGATTCTCTTAGCCATTGTTGCATATTACGACTATGAGATATGACATATGGATGTGAAAACCTCTTTCCTAAATGGATTCATTGAGGAGGATATCTATATGGAACAACCAGAGGGTTTCGTATCCAGTGAGACTTGAAACTTCATTTGTAAGCTCCAAAAGTCTATTTATGGACTTAAACATGCATCCCGAAGCTGGAATCATTGATTTGATGAGATAATTAGATTATCTAGATTCATCAAGAACGAGGAAGAACCATGTGTCTATAAGAAAGTGAGTAGGAGCATGATAGTTTTCCTAATCTTGTATGTAGATGGCATTCTTTTCATAGGAAATGATATAAGATTGATGCAAAGTGTGAAAGCCTACCTTTGCAAGAACATCTCCATGAAAGATATGGGTGAAGCTTCATATATACTAGGTATACGACTTTATCGGGATAGAGTTAGGAAGCTTATAGGGTTTTCACAATCGACGTACAAAGATAAGATGTTAGAAAAGTACGGTTTTACCAATTGCAAGGTAACAAATGTACCTTTTCGATATAACATACATCTTTTGAAGAAAATGGCACCTCAGATCGAGGTATAGAGAGTTAGAATTTCTAACTTGCCATATGCTTATTGCATTGGAAGCATAATGTATGCAATGCTATGTACTAGGGATAAGTTTCTGATATATGGAGAAGATGAGCTACAGGTTAAGGGTTATACAGACTCCGACTTCCAGGGAGATCCAGATGATAGGAAATCTACATCAGATTACGTATTTACCCTTGACGGTGGTGCGGTTAGTTGGCGTTGTTCAAAATAAGGCTCTACAGCTGATTCCACCACTGAGGCGGAATTTATAACGGCTTGAAAAGCTGCTAAAGAAGCTGTATGGATAAGAAATTTTATCACAGAACTTGGCATTGTACCTAGCATTGTAGAGTCGATCCCAATGTACTATGATAATAGCGGAGCCATCACGCAGGCTAAGGAGTCGAGGGTGCATTCCAAGTCTAAGCATGTGGAAAGAAAATACCACGTAATTAGAGAGATTATTGAACACAAAGACATATGGGTCTTGAATGTTCAAGGACTAGACAACATAGCAGACCCGCTTACAAAGGCATTACCTCCTAAGTTATTCGATAAACATGTGGAGGAGATGAGACTGCGGTACCATTCAGATTGGCACTAAGCAAGTGGGAGTTTGTTGGAGTTGGTGCTTCGAGCGCCAATCTGAACACTGTATTGTATACTTTATTATTTATTAATAAAATAACTACATTTTCATTTCATACCTTATTAATGGTTTTGTCATTATGCGTATTAGATTGATGTATAGATATGCTAAGAATGACATCTACCTTAGAATAGTCTTGTAGTAATATTGGACACTAGGTGGTCCGATATTGGGATAAGTATTACTATAGTAAACTATTTTTAAAGTATAAATATATTCCTAGTCGTTGGTTTTGGAATACGGTCGAATTCCTATAACCTAGAAGACTAGCACATGTCGTATATTGGAATTGGAGTTCCAATGGTTTAAACATGATGTACCATGAGTTTTGGAAGCTTATATAGACGTGTGGGTATTGGTTGAACTGAATATTGATTGACTCATATGTAATACCTAATAGTTGGAAGTACACACCACCGTCAATAGGAATCTCCTCAAGTCGAGTAGCATATGTAATCCTTTGACTATAAGATATGATTGATTTTGTGTGAGATCCTCCACACTTTGATGCCATGTATGTCAGAAACCTTTCATGGTCTAGCCTCTAGATGTTCATTGGGTGTGGACCGATACACTTAGTAATCAAGTGCGAAGCAAGATAGAATCTGTTGGCCTGTATGTGTATCATAAGGGGTTTAGGTATCCATGTTAGTAAAGTCACGATTATTAAAGTTTTGGTCAAAGTCGATCACCTATGGTGGATCACATCAGTTATGAAGAATCGTGGACATGAGATTTGCACCTCGGAAACTTGACGGTATATTCTATGTTTCCTAAGCACAACTCGGATAGCCTACGATGGAGGGATTATTAAACATATGTGATAACCTCAATTTGTATAGTTCGGAAAGATCGTTCGTGTTCTTTGCGAATTCGGAGGTGGCCGAATTGCGTACATATTTGCTAGTCTTATATGACGAACGTGTCTTAACTTAGAGAGTCTCAATATTAAGTGTACTCATTGAGCACTTGGGTAGCCGATTAATTTTGATAAAAGATAATATTCGATATTATAATTATCAATCAAAATAATCAAGTGTTATTGGATAACATTGATTATTTACTTTAACCTATTTGGATTAATTGAATTAATTCAAAATTACACAAAAGGGTTTAATTGTAAATTCATAAATATCTCTATCATTTAAGGATATTTTGGTAATTCCAAATTTGTATTAATATGTGTAAATCTATATGTCTTGATTTAATTGGTTTAAATGAAAATGGTAGACATTGAACTGATCCATTAAGTAAAAATTATTTTGATTTAATTTACATAAATAAATGTGGTAGACAATGGGATTAGTCACACCTAATTATGAATATTTGGATGAATTTAATTAAGCATACCTAATGTATGATAAGACATATATTGATTAAGAAATTGCCTAAGTTTTGCTATAAATAGCAAGTTTTAAGAAGATTTTAATTACAAGTATAAGCATAAGTAAAAGCTTGAGTAAGCTATACACAAGTAATTCTTGAGAGATTAGTCTAAGTTAGAGAAGTGTTTAGAGAAGTAGGGAGACATCTACAATATTTCATCTAGGAGAAATCAAGATTGGATCTTGAAGTGAAGCTTGGTAGCATTGGAAACAAGATTGGATCTTGGATTCAAGCTTGCACACCTTGGAGGTTCTCCAACCATTTCAACAAAGGAGAAATAGATTGGATCTTGCATCAAGCTTACTAGGTAATGTTTGTTCTTCTCCTAAGCTATGTTCTTTTGTGTATTAGATGCATGATCACATAGCTTGATGTTGAGATAAGGCTAATCAATTATGTTAGAATACTTTAGAAGTATAAACACAACATGCTTATGAATTAGGTCAAAAATGGTCATGTTGGATATAGAATAATTAATAGGAGTTTAGAACTCTCGATTAAAGCTTAGAGCTATGGCTACCATTCTAAATTGACTTGACCACCTTTAGGTGAATTAGAATTGTTAATGAGACATTTCTAATTGGGATTTTTAAATGGTTTGTGATTAGATTCAAACATATGCATATAAGTTTTTAGAATATATGTATGCTAGTTGTAAAACATTTGTTGATGGTGGTTATGAAGTTAAAATTGGATTTTAAGTGTATTTGAAGTATTGGGAGAAAATTGGAAGTTTTTAGGCATGTCTTTGAACTTAAAAATGCAATCAACACTGGCGGCGTCGCGATGCAGACCATTTCGCGTCGCGACATCGAGATGAAATTTTAGGCGCATCGCGACTCCCATACCTTAGTGTCATGATGAGTCGATGTTCACGAAAAACATGCTCTCGGTATTTTGGGATGCCCAGACTTGATTCATACTATAACTTATTTTTCTTCGTTTCGGAGTTTCCAAACTCCGTTTTGGTCCCCGTTTTTTCCTATACACTTGAAATGGAATGTAGTTTTACTTAAAAATATTTTAAAATACACTCATGCTAAATATATACGGGTTAGACCCATTTTTGATGCTCGGGGTACCGATCCGACCCTATGGGTTCCTTAACTGCCCCAACAACAGGATATCATGAGCATCAGTCCACACCCAACAAATAGGCGGATGTATGATCTAAATAAATCGGTGATGTGACTTCCATCAAAGTGTGGAGGATAACTCATATATCCACAGTGGTATCTCAAGTCAAAGAATGACTATGCTACTCAACCCGAGAAGATTCTTATTGACGTTGGTGTACCATCCATTAAGAATCTTCAGTGAGTCATTCAGTGTTTATCCTCTATAAACACCTACATATTTATACGAGTCTCCAAGGCTCATGGTTCATTGAGAAATCATTGGAATCCAAGATTCCAGTATACGACATGTACCAGTCTCAATGGGTTTACTTTACTGACCAAGTAGTGTAAACCTTGACCAGGAAATGTCTAAGAATGACAACGTCATGATAAAACTCAATGTCAATTGTGACGCTTTTGCAACAGTATCATAACTAATCATTCTAAGGTCAGTTACGTCTTTACCATATAAAAAGAGATGTTATATATAATATAAATTATTTATTTTATTCATAATAAAATATTGCAGAAGTATTTACAGGGAAATACATAAGAAAATTATCGTTGTGAACACCAACCTTATAAATTCTCCCACTTGCTCTAGTGCCAATATCGATTATATCTAATGCCCATCGACTCCACATGTTTATCAAATAACTTCGGAGGAATGGCCTTGGTAAGCGGGTCTACTACATTATTTTCACTCGGTACCTTGCACACGATAATGTCCCCCCGCAACACAATCTCTTGAATGATGTGGTACTTTCGTTCCACATGCTTCGACTTTTGATGCACCCTTGGTTCCTTTGCTTGCGCAATGGCTCCAGTATTATCACAGTATAACAGAAACGGATTCTCGATACTTGGGACTACTCCCAATTCTGTGATAAAGTTCATAACCCATACAGCTTCGTTTGCAGCTTCAGAAGCTTCAATATATTCCGCCTCTGTGGTAGAATCAGCTGTTGACCCCTGTTTGGAACTCTTCCAACAAACTGTACATTCGTTAAAGGTAAAGACAAATCCTGATGTAGACTTTCTATCATCAGGATCCGATTGGAAATCGGAATCCGTATACCCATTAACTTGTAGTTCATTTCCTCTATATATTATAAACTTATCCTTAGTGCCTTTAAGATACTTAAAGATATGTTTAATGACTGATTTCTTCTTGTCATACTAACTTCGAAGCTGATATCAGGTCTAGTACATAACATGACATACATGATGCTACCCAAACACTAAGCATAAGGCTGATTAGACGTTCTAATCTTCTAATCTTCTGTTTGTGGACACATCTTCTTTGAAAGATGTAAGCCATGTCTGAACAGTATGTTTGCCATCTTACAGTTACCAAAATTATATTGTTCTAAGATCTTATCTATGTACGTTGATTGGGATAACCCAATAAGCTTCATTTCTCTATATTTATAGAGTTTTATGTCTAAGACATAAGAAGCTTCACCTAGGTCCTTCATGGAGAAATTCTTACAAAGGTAAGCTTTGACGCCTTGCATCATCCCGATATCATTCCCAATGATCAGAATGTCATCAACATAGAGAATTAAAAATACCACCATACTCCCACTGGCTTTCTAATACACACAAGATTCTTCCGAAATCTTGAGAAAATCAGATAATTTGATTATCTCATCGAATAGAAGATTCAAACTTCGTCAAGCTTGTTTAAGTCCATATATAGACTTCTTAAGCTTACATACCATGCCCGAGTTCTATCTGGATGAAAAACCCTCCGGTTGTTCCATATATATTTCTTCATCAAGAAATCCATTTAGAAAATTCATCTTGACATCCATTTGCCAAATCTCGTAATCATGATAAGCGGCAATAGACAATTAAATCCTTATAAACTTTTGCATCGCAACTGGTGAAAAAGTTTCATCGTAGTCGACATCAGGTCGCTGTGAGTAACCTTTAGCTACCAGTCGGTCCTTAAAGGTTTCAACCTTTCCGTCAGGCCTGCGCTTCCTTTTGTAAATCCATTTACAAACGATAGGAAAAATTCCTTCAGGAAGCGGAACCAAGTCCCAAACTTGATTCTCATGCATTGAGTCTAAGTCGGATTTCATGGCGTCTTGCCACTTTATAGAGTCGATGTCCAATATCGATTCTCTATAGCTAAAAGGGCCTGTCTCTTCAACTAAGAGAACATCGAGACTATTTTCTTGTATCAAATACAAGCGTTTAGGAGGGCTAGATACCCTTTGGGACCTATGGAGTGTGTGTGTTGAAGGTTCTTCATCTTCTTGAACTTCAGGTTCCATCGTTGGTTCGTTAGTCTCAGGTTGTACTTCATCAATTTCAACATGTCTATGATACCACCTTCTGACAAAAATTCTACCTATAGAAATTTTGTTAAGCGAGCTACGAACACATTTCGATGCTCGGTATCATAAAATAAATATCCTTTCGTATTTGAAGGATATCCAACAAACCTAAACTTTTGCCCTCGAGGCAAAAGCTTATTTTGCTAAGCCATCCTGACGTATGCAGGACAACCCCAAACCTTAACATAACTAAGATTCGGTTAACTACCGGTCCATTCTCATACGGAGTCGTAGGAATAGCTTTCAAAGGAATCTTATTCAGGAGATGAGCGGTAGTTAAAAGAGCATAACCCCATAAGTAATAGGGCAAATCTATAAAATTTAACATAGATCGAACCATATCCAATAATGTCTGATTTCTCCTATCTGACACTCCATTATGTTGTGGAGTACCAGGAGACGTATATTGATCGAGAATCCCATTCTCCTTTAAATAATCAGTGAACTCTCCACTCATATATTCACCACCTCGATCAGATTGAAGGCATTTGATATATTGTCCAGTTTATTTTTCTACTTCGTTTCAGAATTCTTTGAACTTTTCAAAGGTTTCTGATTTATGTTTCATTAGATAAACATAACTGTATCGTGACCCATCATCGGTAAAGGTAATGAAGTAAGAAAAACCAATGTGAGCAGTTTGACTCATGGGACCACAAACATCAGAATGTATGAGTTTCAATAGGTTAGTGGCACAGTGTCCCACACCTGAAAATGAGGCTTTGGTCATTTTACCCTGAATCCAAGATTCACAAGTTGGATATGGTTCAATGGTGAGATCTTGAATCACACCATTCCTAACCAACTGGGTTAGGCGTTTCACGCCTATATGACCCAACCTCATGTGCCATAGTTCAATATTATTTATATCAGATAGTTTACGTTTATTAATTCCAGTATTAAAGATATCTTGTGAGGTACACAATATGTAATGACCATGCTCATTTGGACAAACTATGATCTGAATATTATTTCTATCATATAAATATAAAGAATGGTTCTTAATATTTACATTATATCATTCAGTATCTAATACAAAAAGTGACATAATATTGCCACATATGCTAACACAAAAAGCGGTCATGCAATAAAAGTCTCCTACTATGTAGGGGAATCTCGCATAAGCCCACAGCAACCGCATCTAGAGAGTCGCCACTCCCGAATCACAACTGTATCCCCCCAGATTTCAGCCGTCTACTTTCTGTCAGCACCTGCAACAAATTGCAAATGAAAATAGGACAAGCAGAATTTAAAATCCAACTAGATGTGACAGGTTCACAAGCTAATGCGATATTAATAACCAAAAAAATAAAAGTACATGATGTCCATGCTCTTTCCCTTCTGATCTGGGCAAGGTAGTCAGGACAGTTCCTCTTCCAGTGCCCGACCTTCTGGCAGTGATGGCATTTATCTTTAGAAGATCTCTTGGGTTTCGCTACCTTAGCCTGCGAAGGAACATTGAAACCTTTCTTCTTCTTTCCATTTGTCTTCTTCCCCTTCGACTTGGAGTGGCAAGAAGTGGAAAATGAAGTGGGTTTCGGAAGGTGAGTCGGCACTCTCTTCTTCAAATCCTCCTCCGCTGTGAGAAGCATCCAATGCAACTCATGGTAAGTGTAGTGAATCCAATTCATGTTGAAGTACATGACAAAATGGCGATACAACGTTGGGAGCGAACCAAGTATGACACTCCATCCTAAAATATCATTGAGAGGGAAATCATTGCGCCTCAATTGCTTGATCAAATGAAGCACATGTGTGCTCACAGCCTATCCCTCATCAAGTTTAGAATGGAACAGTTCCATTACAACTCAATGAATCACAACCTGTTTCTGGTTCATGAACGATTCACGAAGTTGTGTCATCATGCTATAAGCATCATGCATCTTAAAGTATTGCCTCTTCAGTTCATAAGAAATAGAACTGAGAATGTATGATTTAACCCTTAAATCATCATCTTTACATTTACGGAAAGTCTCAATCTCTTCAGGCGATGCATCTTCAGATATAGCAAGGGGTAATGGACCTTCCAAAATATATCCCAGCTTTTCGGATCCGAGGACAATCCTCAAATCCATATCCCAGTCTGTAAAGTTCTCAGCGCCTTTAAGCTTATTCGTATCAAGCATACGAGCAAATGGGTTGTTCAAATGTGTCGTCGTCGCAGATCTATCAAATAGACAACGAATAAATGGTTAGCAGATAAAATAGATTATGGATTTTTAATCTAAAAACACCATCCCACTATTTCATACAAAACTGTAATCCCCAGACAGAATACAAAACATGCGATAATCAAATCAAACATAATAGTGAAAGGTGGATCCCATGAATATATTTCAGCTCACAGCTTTGGCATGTTCTCGCTTACATATATTCATTAGGTAGACAACTCATTGTCAATCACTCACCAGTGACTCATGGGTTCCGGTCCTAACCGTTTCTCGTTGTGACAGCTTTGGCATGTTCACAAGGAGGCGTATCAAGGTTAAACTTGTCAATGATAAAATCAAGATACTTGCGTAACCCTGACAACTTTGGAACGTTCAGTATTCCGCTTTCGCTTGAATTTACCTAATATAAAAATATAGCTAGTACAGATAAATTCCTAATGGCTATATCCTCACAGTTTTGGCACGTTCTCGGATATAGTCATAGATTATTTATCCATAAGCGGTATTGACAAGACGGACCAAGTAACATGCATCAAATACATATTAAAAATAAAACCTTATTTACAAATATGGATTTTTCCGCAAAAGATGCTTTTACTTTATTTAATCAAATTAAATAAACACATGCATAAAGTAAAGATTAAATTAAATATTGAATTTAAAAGCATAATCATATTGAGTGTTCAAAATCAGACTCGCTCTGATACCATTTTTGTTGGGGTTTTAGGGGCAAATCCGGGTAAACGCAGCGGAACGTGGAAAATCAAAATTTTCTGATTTCAATAATTTTTCTCGGGCAATTAAAATAAACCTTTTTATTCTAATTACTGAATACTTAAAAACTGAAATTTTTACCCAAGAAATCATATTTCTTCATAATTACCGAATGACCCCTCAAAGTTTGTATTTTGTTCATTTTGGTCCTTAAATTGTCAAATACAATTTTAAGTGATTCCAAATCAATCCCAAAATGATTTATACATGTCTAATACATCAAAATACAAATTGCAATAAAAAATCACAAAAAACTTCAAATTTCTGAGAGGTCCCTGAATTTTCCAGGTTTTGTAATTTGGTCCAATCTTGTTCAAAATAAGTTAAGATGAAATCCAATCATCACCAAATTTAATATACATCATATATACATCATTACACAATACATATATGAAAATCCCCAAATTTGGTAAAGGTTAAGAACCCTAATTTCACAAATTTGTCCAATTAACAAATTAGCCAAAAATGAACAAATTCAATACTTTAATTCAATCTTCACAACACCAAACAAGTCTCACCAATTTGAAATAACACAAGAACAATTCTAGGTCATCAACGAGTGACCTAAAAACTCTAGAATGACAACTTGAATATTAAATAATCAAAAGAAAGCTTATAAACTCATTTCAAGCTTACTTTGTTAATCATACATGCAAACATCTTTCAAACAAGTTCTAAACCATTCAATTACATGCTTAAAGAGTAGAGAAAATTCTAAGCAACACATGTTGAATCCTAGAAACATAGAAATAATTTTCTAGTTGAAAAAGTTTAGAAAAACTTACAAAATTCCCAACTTTGCTCAATGTTTTTCTTTTTGTTCTTCAACTCTCTCTCAAACTATTCTTTCTAATATTTTAGAAACTAGAACTTATGAAACAAAAATGAAATAAAAATCTTATATATTTTCCCTACTTGGCCGAAACTAGAAAGAAAAATATATCTAGATATTTTCATTTTGTTTCAAGAAATTAAATGGAAAATGATTTACTTTACTTTTGGTATTTGATCATTAAAGCATTTAATAAAAACCAACAAGTGTTACTAATCATATAAGGCCATTTGCTAACTTTAATCATGACAAAAGATATTTACAATTTAATTAATTTAACCATTTAACATTTACATAATTAAATAATCAAAATACATATATTAATGATATATGTCAAAAATCACAATTTGACATTTAATTAATGTGTATTTAATAAATGTAACGACCGATAGTTTTTACTACAGCCTACAGTGGTACTGTTACGTACGGGACAAAGGCATGTAAAATAAATTATGTTAAGACTTAAATATGTTCATAAAATGATTTTGGGAAGGATCGGTAAATTCCTCGAAGTCCCGGGGTGAGACTGTACAATATTCCCTTTTGGATAGCTTGTGGTATTTGGGGCGTAATTTTTTCATATGAACTCGGAGTTTTATGAATTTTATATCTCCGGAAAGCTAAGAGCGAGACCTACAACTTCCGCGTTGAACATGTTCTCAAATTCGGACCAGAAGCTGGTAAAAAACGCAAGTAAAAATTCAGATGAATAATGATTTCGGGTCTAATTGTAAGATTCTCAAACTTTCCACAAATTTCTACACTCTTCTTCAACTTTCCAAATATCACACAACCCCCCACTATATAAAGAGTTAACTATTCACTAATCACACATTTTAGAACAAAAGAATAAGAAATGTCGTGAAAGAGAAAGAAGAAGTGTGGCCGTGAGAGAATGCGAGGGAAAGAAAAGAAGAAGAAGAAAGAGAAAATAAGAAGAAGCAAGGAAAAAGATAAACAACAATGGAGGATTGTGGAGCATGACGAAATCAAGAAGATTAAGGCATCACAACTCTCTTCGATAATGGATCCAGTACCAACCAGATCCCAAAACAGTGAGTGGACCTCTTTTCTTTAACTGGTTTTATTTATTAAGTTTTGATATCAGACTTATTTTTTTACGCTTTAGGGCGTTAGATTTCTTTTATCACTGTTATTTCATGAAACTTATGTTTTAAGTTATGTTTTAGTTATGTTTTAGACATAAAAGTTTTTAAAGCATGAGTTTATGGTTTTTCGGGGCATTAGGGAAAAACTCACCCCAGTATGTAACTTGAGACAATATGGAATTGACGGACGGAAAACATGTGCACATGTAGAGGAATGGGGGGACGGCGATACGTAATGCCCTCAGATCCTAGTTCAGGACTAGGGATGTCAGATGCCCCTAAATCCTGGTTTTAGAGCTTGGGTGGTAGCATAGATCCGCACCCCAAGTTCTAGTTTATGGCTTGGGGGACGACGATACGTAACGCCCCAAGACCACTAGTTTCAGAGACAGTAGTGGCATGCTTTGGGGGATGGTGATACGTAATGCCCCAAAGTCATGGATTTGCACTGCTGGCTATAGTTTGGTGTATGGGGGGACGGCGATACGTAACGCCCTCATGCGTCAAGTTTTTCTGACAGAGATACCGATTTCAGAAAGAGTTTTCAGTTTTCAGTTACAGTTTTCAGAAAGAGCTTTTAGAAAAGAAAGTTTCCATAAACAACAGTTTTATAAGAGATTCAGAATTTTAAAGCAGAAACCAGTTTTCTTATAAAGCTATTTTATGAGCTTTCGGTTTTAGAACCAAATGTTTTTATAACAGTTTCTCATTTTTAGTCCACTCACTTAGATCGTACAGCGATCTAACCCCCTCACTCCCAGTGTTTGTTTTGCAGGTATTCCAGGAGGACGAGCTCGAGAGGACGGATACTGATGACAGTCACTGGTGGGTCTGAGTCCACCAGTCGAGTCAGAAATAGAGTAAGAGTCCAGTCTGAGCCAAGTAAAAGTCTTGTACTAGTATTTGAGATATGTTTCTTTATGAATTAGGTTATTAAAGTTAAATTGTATGCCAAGTTGTAAGATTGAGCCATGGTCTCATATATATATATATATATATATATATATATATATACACGTATTTATTTAAAAGTAAAAGCGTATAGTTGTATATAAGAGTCAGGGGCTTATGGGGTTAGTGCGACCTATTCGCTACCGGTAACATCTCCCAGATTGGGGATGTCAGAGCATGGTCTAAGGGAGTCAGTGACTGCAGTGGGCAGAGTGATGGGGTCTTGTATACGTAGTATGTCCGGGATACCCGTATATGAGGCACTACCTCTCCAGTATCCGATCTTCGAGTACGTCCTCAAAGTTCCATAGACAGGTTAGAAAGTTTTCCTGGAACATTAGAATAGCATTCCTTATGAGAATAATTATACTCTAGATACAAGTTAAGAAATCCTCTTGAAGTTATACCGAATCAATACCCGAAGAGTAAATGAGCTATGGAACCAGATAATAAGATTCCATGAAAAGCTATAGAGAGAGTGAGAAATGAAAGCTATAAGAAAGTAAAGAATGATGCATAAGAGTAAAAGTAGTCAGAGATAAAGAATAGTAAAGAGATGGAATAAGCTAGTGAAATTTTAATGATATCTACCCTGGATAATAGAAGGAGAGTAGAAAGGTCCGAATGAGTAATAGAAAGCCTAGAAGATGTAAGATCCCTTCCCTCCTCAGAAAATTCCTTCAAGCCGATTTAATAGTCTTCAAGTACTTCCTATAGATAGTAAAGTTCCAGAAGTACCCACCTAGAAAAGTAGAAATATAAAGAAAAGTGAGGAAGCAGGATAAGATACAGAAGGCATATATCTAAGTAAATAGAGATAGAGGAATAGAAACATATAAGGAATGTTGAAATATGTAGTAACAAGAATTAGAGATACGAAGTTAAGAAATAAAGGAAATTACCGGAGCCTGTAGTAAAGAATAGTGAAACAGGACTAGACCATAAATGAATACCGAGCAGATCTAAACAAAATTTCCTTCCCTCAAGCAAGATTCTTTTCCTCCTCTGAAACTTTTCTAAGTTGATCTAATAACGCTCGAGCACCTCGAATAGATTGCAAGCTCCCCGAATAACCGAAAGCAACCATAAAGAAGAAAAAGTGAGAAATCAGTAATTTTGTCAAGGCTTCTAATAGATGAGAGATGTTATAAGGATAAAGAGACTTTAGATTTCTTGAACTCAGACCCGTAGGCAAACAAGATGAATGGCGACTGAAACAACAGTTAGTTCCCCTAGCCAAGAGATCCAATAGAAAAGGCCTCGACCTACCCAGATCCTCACTCCTTCGAGATACCAGTTAAGGAAGTTATCCTGACAGAGTTTATCTCATACCCATCCTACATGAGGAATAGGCTCCATCAGGACATAAAGAACTAGAACAATGATGAAGAAGCTCCCCGAGGCATAAAGAAAAGGACCAATGAGATGTAAGTAGTTCATATTAGCATGAGTATAGGTGACCGTAAGAAAACCCAACGGGAGTCCATTTCAAGAAAAGAAAGGACCGTAAAAGACAGACCACATAGAAGAAGGATCAAGGAAGTTTCGAGAATATAAAAAAGAAAACCCATGGTAGCTCAAATATTTAGGAAAGTCAGAGTAAGGCTTGCTAGACTAGTAGGAGTTCACAAACAGATCAAATGTCATAGAACCCATAGATAAGCCTGAGTCAGTAGAGATCCGTAGGAGAATATAAGAATAGACTTATGAAATTGGAGATATTTAAGAAGTGATAGAGTACCAGTATGGACAATAGGATAAAGTGATCAAATTAAGGTTTATAGTAAAGAACATGAAGTTGAGATCTAAGAAACAAATAGAGGAATGACCCACATTCAGTTTTAGTAGCAAGGAGTAGAATAATGAAATAGGATATGATAATGGCATGAGAAACACGAGGAGTAACAAGGAAATTCAGTGTATTTGCGCGCGAAGATAATATAACAAGGAAATAATTTAGTAAAGAATCATTGATAGTTGTGCGACCTTAGAGCCTAGTAAAGAAAAGAACTAGTAAATGAGAGCAACTGATAGATTAGACAAATCACGAGATGGCTCGACAACTAGGTCGATGAATCCAAGTAATCACGGACAAGAAACGTGAGAATGGAGGGTTCAACGCTACAATAAGTTGAGCTAAGTGCGGAAACCTGTATAGAATCAAAGAATCCTTAAGAAAGAAAAGATACTAGAAGTACATAAATATCATGAAGAACGATTCGTAGGAATATAGTGAAAAACTTATAAAGAACCTCATGGTATTGAAAAGAATGATTTGAGGTAGAGAGTAGTGTATGAATCAAAGATTTAGTAGAAGATGTCTTTAGTAGTCGAAGTGGATAGAATTTTCAAGGAAGTAAAGGAGAAAGGAGTTTGAGGAACTAGAATAAGAAAAGAACCTTTGTAGCAGAGTGAGTTCCTTAAGAAAGATAATAAAGAGATTATAGTAGTATCCAGAGAAAAAACATAGTAACCGCAAATATTCAAGCAACATAAAGGATAAAGAGACAGTATAAGAAACTTATTATGAGGTATACTTCTAGAAGGACTTTGTATGGGATATGGAGTGATTGATTGATGTAAATGACCAGGAGAAAGGTTATAAAAGGGCAAGCCAAATAAGTTTTATCAATAATATCCAGCATAGGAAAAGATCCCAGATAGGTGTACCCAAGAGTCCTAGGCATAGAGAATGTGTCACTGAATCACCGTAATAGAAGAGCCTCAAGACTAGTTCCCACCCTCCCAACCCTCGATCAACGGTAGTAACAAAGATGAACCTGGAGTGTGACCTTGAGATACTCCAGAAGCAAGCATAAGTATAGTGATAAATGATTGAAACATAAGATTCTTACTAACAGCAACAAAACAGAATAAAAAGAAAGGAAGAGATAGCTTAAGTAAGAGATTTAAAGAGGAGCTATTAGATAAGGCAACAAAGAGAAGAAGTACTAGTTAAGCATACGATAAGAAAGTAAAAGGACATCGTTAAGAATAACCAAGGACATATGAGAACAAATATCCTTTGAGTAAGGGAAAAGAGATATAGCCCATAGCAGTTTCAGTTATAGAACGAAGTAGAAGAGTAAATAAAAAGGTTAGCTGACACAAGTATTGAAAGTGAAATTGTTAAGGCGCATCAACAAACAGGAGAGGAAATACTAAGTAAGTATTGACAAAAATGTAGTATGGTATAAAACCGAGAAAATAAGTTTACTATAGTATGGAAGACAATAAAAAGAAGGTATCTTAGCATGCAATCAAGTATAGAAGATTAGTAAACGTAAAAGAATAGTAAAGAAAGACAAAAGACATGGGACTTTCAGATGTAGTTTAAGAATGAAATAAGAGTGGATGATATCCCTGAGTAAAAGAATCAGAAAGGAAGTCATTCAGATGGAGCAGTGCAAAATGAAGAAGTAGACAAGTAACGACCGAGATTCTAAGGAGTCAATGTAAAAAAGAATGACATTTCCTCGGGACAGAAGACATAGACGTAGATCAAGAAAATTCTCAATAGATAGCATAATAAAGCTGAGAATGAAAAGAGTATTAAGAAAAAGCTAGAGAGTGAAGCTGTGAAGGTGTGGCAACGGAAGTAGAGGAATACCTAGTAGGTAAAGACAAAGTGTGTAACTACAAGGTTTCATGGTATCATAATGCAACTAAAGACCTTTTACGTGTTAGTTCACGTAAGTCATATCAGTACCTAGCCCTAGTCTAAGTTGACCAAACCACTACAGGTTTGGGATGGCTTTAGCCATGAGTATGGGTGGTTTGGTAGATTAGTATCATAATACGGAAACGAAGAAATAAGTTAGTGCGAAGTTGCAATTGTCATAGAAAATAAATCCTCGAGCTACGAAATATTAGCAAGAATGTGAGAAACGACCCTTGAAAGCAAAATACGGAAGAATATAAGCTCTAACCATAACCAAATTGAGAGGGACCACTAGGAAATTGTCCAGAAGTAACACTTTAGGTACAAGTGGCGTCGACCGATAATATTAGTGAGTTAGAAAACCCCAAGCCCCCTTAGAAAAGTAGAAATTTTGGTACTTGAAGAGAGAAGCTCATAAACTGTTGAAGGTTGCAAGGAGTGTATAGAAAGTTAATAGCTAAGTGATGAGAAAGAATATTAAGATCAAGTTGGACAAGTAGAGCAAAGGAATACTGAGCACAGGTATGAAGATATCAGAATCTTTAGTGAAAGTTAAAGGTACCAGTTACTAAGAGTCTGATCAAGTTAAGTAATTGTGGAGCATAAGTAAGGACCTAGAAGAAAGAGGTTTTTGGAGATAAGAATATTGAGCACAGTTAAAGGTTCATAAAAATAGTAGTCAAAGATATTCCGCATGAGTCTTACAAAATGAAAATTTAGAAATGAGAAAAGAGGAAGATCAAGTAATTATCTAAGACTGGAGCCAAGAAGATAAACATAGTAGAACCGCAAGTTAGACACCAGAATGGATTCGAGGACGAATCATATTTAAGGGGAGAGAATTTGTAACGACTGGTAGTTTTTACTACTGCCTACAGTGGTACTGTTACGTACAGGATGAAGGCACGTAAAATAATTATGTTAAGACTTAAATATGTTCATAAAACAATTTTGGGAACGATCGGTAAATTCCTTGAAGTCCCGGGGCGAGACTGTACAATATTCCCTTTTGTCCAGCTTGTGGTATTTGGGGCGTAACTTTTTCATATAAACTTCAAGTTTTATGAATTTTATATCTCCGGAAAGCTAAGATCGAGACCTACAACTTCCCCATTGAACAGTTTCCCGAATTCGGATAAGAAGCTGGTCAAAAACACAAGTCAAAATTCGGATGAATAGTGATTTTGGGTCTAATTGTAAGATTCTCAAACTTTCCACAAATTTCTACACTCTTCTTCAACTTTCCAAATATCATACAACCCCCCACTATATACAGAGTTAAATATTCACTAATCACAAATTTTAGAACAAAAGAAGAAGAAATGACGTGAAAGAGAAAGAAGAAGTGTGGCCGTGAGAGAAAGAGGGGGAAAGAAAAGAAGAAGAAGAAGAAAGAAATAGAAAAGTAGAAGAAGAAAGAGAGAAGCGAGGAAAAAGATAAACAACAATGGAGGATTGTGGAGCATGAAGAAATCAAGAATATTAAGGCATCGCAACTCTCTTCGGTAATGGATCCAGTACCAACCAGATCCCAAAACAGTGAGTGGAGCTCTTTTCTTTAACTGGTTTTATTTATTAAGTTTTGATATCAGACTTATTGTTTTACGCTTTAGGGCGTTAGATTTCTTTTATCACTTTTATTTCATGAAACTTATGTTTTAAGTTATATTTTAGACAAAAAAGTTTTTAAAGCATGAGTTTATGGTTTTTCGGGGCATGAGGGAAAAACTCACCCCACTATGTAACTTGAGACAGTTTGGAATTGACGGACAGAGAACATGTGCACATGTAGAGGACTAGGGGGACGGCGATACGTAACACCCTCAGATCCTAGTTCAGAACTAGGGATGTCAGATGTCCCGAAATCCTGGTTTCAGAGCTTGGGTGGTAGCATAGATCCGCACCCCCAAATTTAGTTTGTGGCTTGGGGGACAGCGATACGTAACGCCCCAAGACCACCAGTTTTAGAGAAAGTAGTGGCATGCTTTGGGGGACAGCGATACGTAATGCCCCAAAGTAATAGATTTGCATTGCTGGCTACAGTTAGGCGTATGGGGGGCGACGATACGTAACGCCCTCATTCGTCAAGTTTTTCAAACAGAGATACTGATTTCAGAAAGAGTTTTCAATTTTCACTTACAGTTTTCAGAAAGAGCTTTTAGAAAAGAAAGTTTCCAGAAACAGCAGTTTTATAAGAGATTCAGAATTTTAAAGCAGAAACCAGTTTTCTTATAAATTTATTTTATGAGCTTTCGGTTTTAGAACCAAATATTTTTATAACAGTTTTTCATTTTTAGTCCACTCACTTAGATCGTACAATGATCTAACCCCCCACTTCCAGTGTTTGTTTTACAAGTATTCTAGGAGGACGAGCTCGAGAGGACGGATACTGATGGCAGTCACTAGTGGGTCTGAGTCCACTAGTCGAGTCAGAAATAGAGTAAGAGTCCAGTCTGAGCCAAGTAAAAGTCTTGTACTAGTATTTGAGATATGTATCTTTATGAATAAAGTTATTAAAGTTAAATTGTATGCCAAGTTGTAAGATTGGGCCACGGTCCCATGTATATATATATATATTTAAAAGTAAAAAGCGTATAGTTGTGTGGTAGATCAGAGTCAAAGGCGTATGAGGTTAGTGCGACCTATCCCCTGCCGGTAACATCTCCCAGATTGGGGATGTTACAATAAAATCAAATATTAAATACAAATACATATTAATTAGGAAAATGACCAAAAGTTCCCAATTGCATGTATTTTCGTTTAACCGTTAAACGACTTATAAATAATCAGTATTATTCATAAAAGTTGCCCTAGTGCTCCACGAGTATATTTAATTAGTGAGACTCTCTAGGTTCAGGCATATCCATCATGAAAATATAATTTCGTGTCCATAATCTTCCCACCCGTAAATTATGACAAACACATATAAACTCTCTAAACAATACAGGTCGAGGTCTTTGCATACGTATAATCCCTCCGTCACAAGTATCCGAATTATTCCAGAGATATAGATATAAATGTAAAATCTCTATAGATATAATCATGTCGACGTTTCTATTAGCAATCTCTTAATAACACTTAGAAGTAACTTCGACAGTGTACCACGGGCCCATGAATTTAACAGATTGCTAATTCCATATTGAATACATATGCTCTGTACACAGAACTGACAGATCCTTTCTTGCCACACACAGGATATCCTGAGCATCAATCCACACCCAACGAACAGATGGAGGTCTGATCTTAATAGATCGGTGACGTGACTGCCATCAAAGTGTGGAGGATAATTCATATATACACAGTGGTATCTCAAGTCAAATAATTACTATGACACTCAACCCGAGAAGATTCTTATTGACGTTGGTGTACCATCCATTAAGAATCTTTGGTGAGTCATTCGGTATTTATCCGCTATAAACACATACACGTCTATACGAGTCTCCAAGGCTCATGGTTCATTGAGAAACCATTGGAATCCAAGATTCCAGTATACGACATGTACTAGTCTCAACGAGTTTAATTTACTGACCAAGTAGTGTAAACCTTGACCAGAAACTGTCTAAGAATGACAACGTCATGATACAACTCAATGTCAGTTGCAACGATTTTGCAACAATATCATAACTAATCATTCTAAGGTCAGTTATGTCTTTACCATATAAAAAGAGATGTTATATATAATAAAGATTATTTATTTTATTCATTATAAATTATTGCATAAGTATTTACATGGAAATACATAAGGAAATTGGTGCTCTGAGCACTAACCCTAACAGTTGAACCATCATAAGCGGCATGATTTAATGGACCACACACATAGCTGTGTATTAGTTCTAATAAATCTCCAGCACGGTGTCTGACCGGCGTAATCACATGCGTATAACGCAAGCGCACGTATCGTTCAAGTAGTATAAAAAGTATCGATCCCACGAGGACTTAATACCTAAGCTATTAATTTATGAAGTTAAATTTTACGAGTATCTAATTGATTGATTGTTTGATTGGATGGTGACTTTAAAATTAAAATAAGTAAATTAAAATTGCTTGAAAGTAGATTTAGGAAAAAATCAATTTTATTAAACTATCCAAGGTTGTGAATCTTTCCAATATCTTTTTAAAAGATGAAGTGGTTATTTTACGTTTGTGTAATATATCGGTTTATTAACTTGGAACACGAAATTATGTAAAAGCCTCTTCCGATGGTCAGATACAAATACCCAGTGTAACAAGATTAATCAGATTTCTATGTCAATTAAGTTATCTGAATTCATTAAGATTAAGTTCCAATTATGGCCACCCCGCCCGACAGGTATATTTCTATCCTGTAAGGAAATCTATTAAAGGGTTATCTATCCTCAAGGAAGATCGTGGGCTATTAAATCTAAGATCTTAAACCTAAAATCCCTTTTCCAAGTTCATTTTAAATTTACCGAATCAATCTTATTAATGGCCAGTTAACAAGATGCATTAAGACTAAGGCTCAATAATAAACCTTTATATTACCCAAACCGTAATTTAACTCCTTATAAACCGGTGATATTGGACTTCATCACAACCCCAGATAACTGACTTAGTTACGACACATATTTATGGGTAGTAGAAACTTAAATAAAATAAAAGACATAAAGTAAATTGCTGGAAATTGAATACTGAAAATTAAATGCTGAAAAGTAAAAGCAAAAAGTAAATTGCTGAAAATTAAATTACTGGAAAGTAAATGCTGAAAGTAAATAAAGTAAAAGTACAATAAAAGAAAATGATGAGGTAAAAGGATTCACTTTTATTACTACTATTTTAGATATCTCCCTTAATATAATATATTAACTTTGCGTGATAATTACCAACCAGCCATATAGGCGGTATCCTGATTAAGTCAAATTAATAATTAATTACCAACCGACCAACCAGGCGGTATCCATGCTTAGTCAGGTTAAAACCAATTTATAATTAATTACCAACCGACCAATATAGCGGTATCCTCGTTAAGTCAGATTTTAAATATTTATTATATTATAATTAGGGGAGATTAATCTAAATAGCAATAATAAAAGCTTTACCTTTTACCCCAGCAAAGGGGAGTTACCTCATCATAACTTGAAAAGTAAAAACTGAAAAAGTAAAGAAATGAAAGTACTGTGCGTAAAAGTAAATTGCGGAAAATAAAAACTGAAAAGTAAAGAAAAGAAAGTGCGAAAGTGGAAATTAATTACTGAAAGCTGTAAATAAACAAACAAGATACAATCTTCTTAGTTATTCTTAAGGAATGTCAAAGAAGAAAGTATGAATTTACAAATGAAATGGCTTGGTATTTATAGGCAAAATTTTGCCTCCATCAAATCTATTATTAATTGCTCCACTAATTGCTCCACCAAATCCATTATTAATTGCTCTACTAATTGCTCCACTAATTGCTCCACCAAATCGTGGAAGGTCAAAAAGTCTAGATCATGTCGGAGAAAATAAAAGAAAATAACAAAATAAATCATAATTATTAGGAAAAGACAAAGAGATAATAATATTTACAAGAAAGTAACGGCTTGAATGACGTCTATGCGCCAGGGATAAGCTTCCCATCCAATTTTCTTATAAATTGGCAAACATGGTCTTTTAAAGTCAGATTCCCGAGAGTTAAATGTTGTCTTTTTTTACGGAATTATGCATATAACATATGAATTTCGTGATACACATATCCACTGGGATGCGTCTCAAGAGTTTTAGATATGTCATCCAAAGACTCCTTACTCAAGCCATCCCTAATGAAATTAATCTTATCACCGCGGTTATCAGACATCATTCCTAAAGATCGAAAACGAGTATCATAAAACATACGAGCACATTTATAACAAACACACATTCTTTTGGCTCTTATCTTTTTAGCATATGTGCTTCTTCCTAAACCAGACAGATGTGAAATAAAAGAGTCAGAGGACTCACCTGCCAATCGGAATCGTGCTTCAATAATCCAATGAATGTCAGTAGGCATACCTTTGATCATCAGTAGTCTCATCTGTTCCAAGCGAGCTTTGTAAACTTTCATTAGAGAGTTTTGAGGGAGAGAAGGAAATTGTTTGTGAAGTTTGCGAGAACGTCTTCCATCCTAAATTGATTTTACCTGCACAAATTAAACACACAAAAATAAAACACACCAAATCACAATATATACACAAATTGCATGGGTTGCCTCCCTACTAGCGCTAAGTTTAAATTCGTCAGCTAGACATGACTGCACGAACGTTAGGCTGGATCTGAAAGTGTGACACTTTCTTTTTGTCGCTCAAATGATTCTTCCCAGTAGTGATTGACACGCTTGTTTTTAACCTTGAATATTTTGTTGGAGTTGGGATCATGTAACTCAACGACTTTATCTGGTAAAACTTTGGTGATTAGGAATGGACCTGACCACCATGATTTTAGCTTCCATGGGAAGAGTTTCAACCTTGATTTATTTAATAGTACATTCTGCCCTGGTTCCAGTTGTATGCGCACTAACTTCTCATCATGTTTCTTTCTGGCCTTTTTCTTTGTATAATTTGGCATTCTCAAAAGGCTGAATATGAAATTCCTCCAATTCGTTGAGCTGGTGGAACTGTTTCTCTTATGTTGCTTGTAGTGCAAGAATAGGCTTCTTCAGTACGCAGTATGTTTTATCTTCAAGCTCCACAGACAGTTTGTCAGTAGAACTTTACATTGCATTGGAGTTCTGGATGGTACTATGTATCACATCAAGTCTGAAACATTCCTCATTCTTTTCGTCATCCGGGAAATTCATGGCTTTGAAAACATTGAATGTTACTTCTTGGTCATGTACCCTCATGGTTAGTTCTCCTTTTTGTACATCGATAATGGTTCGACCTGTAGCTAAGAATGGTCTCCCGAGGATAACTGGCACGTCTTCATCTTCCTCCATATCAATGATAATAAAATCTACTGGGAAAATGAATTTGTCAACTTTGACCAGCACATCTTCAATTACACATTTCGAAAATATGAGCGTTCTATCAGCAAGTTGTAGAGAGACTGAGGTGGGCATTGTTTCCCCAATCTGCAGTTTCATGTAAATAGAAAAAGGCATTAAGTTAACACTTGCACCTAAATCACACAGAGCCTTACCGAAGTCATGTTCTCCTATGGTGCAAGGAACATTGAAACTGTCAGGATCTTTCAACTTCGGGGAAATTTCCTCTGAATGATTGCAGTGTATTCTTCTGTCAATGCTACTGTCTCGTAATCTCCCAATCTCCGCTTACGTGAAAGAATATCTTTCATGAATTTGATATAGCTGGGCATTTCTTCCAACGCTTCTGCAAATGGAATGTTGATGTGCAACTTTTTGAACACCTCCAAGAATCGAGCAAACTACTTGTCTAGTTTATTCTTCTGGAGACATTATGGAAAATATGGAGGTAGAGTGATCCTTTCTTGATTTTTTTCCTTTGCTTCTTTTTCCTCCATCTATGGAACTGCATCTTTAAGAACCTCTTCAATTGTTGCCTTGATTCCAACATCTTTGTTGATTTCAGTACCGCTTTTCAAAGTAATGGCTTGGCATTACTCCTTCCCTCGGTTCCTTGGATTTGGTTCTGTGTTGCTAGGAAGGTTCCCTGGCAGTCTGTAACTCTGAGCATTGGCCAGTTGTCCAATTTGATTTTCCAGTGCTTTGATGGAAGCATATTGGTTTTGAAAAATAGCATCATATGCTACTTGTTACTTTTTGAACATCTCTGTAATCCATTCTTTCATTTGTGGTTCTTTTTCAAACTTCTGGCTTTTGTTTTGCTGTTGAAATCTAGGTGGTGGATTATTCTTTTGCCCTGAATTGTTGCTCCATGAAAAATTGGGATGATTCCTCCACCCTGGATTGTAGGTGTTGGAATATGGATTGTTCCCATGTCTGTTGAAATTGTTGACATAGTTCACCATTTCTTCATGTTGGTTTGGTTCTGGTGCTCCTCCATACGGTGAACTTGTGGCTCTAGCGATGTTTACAACTTGCGTGCTAAGAGTTCCCAGGCTTTTGCACATTTGCTCCAACTTAGTATTCACTGTCGAGTTAGCTCCAACTTCATAAATTCCTACAATTCGTTGAATCATGCTCTTTTCTGTTGTCCACAATGAATTGTTGTTAGCCATTTCTTTGATTAAGTCTCATGCTTGATCTTCTCCTTTTGCCATCAAAGCTCCTCCAGCAGCAGCATCAATTGTGGTTCTCATCAATCCAGAAAGTCCATTATAGAAAGTTTGGACTTGAAGCCATTTTGGAATCTTATGGTGAGGACATTTCCGGAGCAAATCTTTGTACATTTCCCAAGCTTCGTAGAGAGTTTCCCAGTTAAGTTGTACAAAGGATGTGATGTCATTTCTCAGTTTTGTTGTTCTGGCTGGTGGAAAGTACTTTGCAAGGAATTTGGTGGCTAGAGTGTTCCAAGTTGTGATGGAACCTGGTGGTAGTGAATGTAGCCAAGCTTTTGCTCTGTCTTTCAAGGAATATGGAAAAACTCGCAGTCTCATTGCTTCTTTAGTTGTTTGGTTTTAATTGAAAGTGCCGCAAACTTCCAGGAAGTTGCTGATGTGGGCATTAGGATCTTCAGTTGCATTCCCCCCAAACTGAACTGACTGTAGTATCATTTGAATGCATGTTTTGATGTCACACGCATTTGCTGGTAAGGGAGGAAGTACAATACATGAAATGAGGCCGTCAACCACTGGAATGGTTCTGTCTCGAATGGGAATTGGTGGTGCAACCTCCAAAGGTTTAGGTTTCATGTTAACGATTGCTTCTTGGCCTTCTCGTCTTTCCCTTCTCAACTGTCTGATGGTTCTTTCAATCTCTAGGTCAAGCGGTCAGAGTTCAAAGCTTCTGGTTCGTCTCATGTAGTGTCTGAGAACCTTAAACAAGTGAAAAAAATAATAAGTAAAAAAAAATTAGATACAAGTAAAGGTATCTAACCTCAAAACTAATAGTGAAAGATAAATAAGTCCCCGGCAACGGCTTCAAAAACATGACCGGCGTAATCACATGCGTATAACGCAAGCGCATGTATCGTTCAAGGAGTATAAAAAGTATCGATCCCACGAGGACTTAATACCTAAGCTATTAATTTATGAAGTTAAATTTTACGAGTATCTAATGGATTGATTGTTTGATTGGATGGTGACTTTAAAATTAAAATAAGTAAATTAAAATTGCCTTAAAGTAGATTTAGGAAAAAATCAATTTTATTAAACTATCCAGGGTTGTGAATCTTTCCAATATCTTTTTAAAATATGAAGTGGTTATTTTACGTTTGTGTAATATATCGGTTTATTAACCTGGAACACGAAATTATGTAAAAGTCTCTTCCGATGGTCAGATACAAATACCCAGTGTAACCCGATTAATCATATTCATATGTCAATTGAATTATCTGAATTCATTAAGATTAAGTTCCAATTATGGCTACCCCCACCCAACAAGTATATTTCTATCATGTAAGGAAATCTACTAAAGGGTTATCTATCCTCAACGAAGATCGTGGGCTATTAAGTCTAAGGTATTAAACCTAAAATCCCTTTTTCCAAGTTCATTTTAAGTTTACCGAATCAATCTTATTATGGTCAGTTAACAAGATGCATTAAGACTAAGGCTCAATAAATAAACCTTTATATTACCCAAACCGTATTTTAACCCCTTATAAACCGGTGATATTGGACTTCATCACAACCCCAGATAACTGACTTAGTTACGACACATATTTATGGGTAGTAGAAACTTTAATAAAATAAAAGACATAAAGTAAATTGCTGGAAATTAAATACTGAAAATTAAATGCTGAAAGTAAATTGTTGAAAATTAAATTACTGGAAAGTAAATTACTGGAAAGTAAATGCTGAAAGTAAATAAAGTAAAAGTACAATAAAAGAAAATGCTGAGGTAAAAGGATCCACTTTTATTACTACAATTTTAGATATCTCCCTTAATATAATATATTAACTTTGCGTGATAATTACCAACCAGCCATATAAGCGGTATCTTGATTAAGTCAAATTAATAATTAATTACCAACCGACCAACCAGGCGGTATCCATGCTTAGTCAGGTTAAAACCAATTTATAATTAATTACCAACCGACCAATATGGCGGTATCCTCGTTAAGTCAGATTTTAAATAGTTATAATATTATAATTAAGGGAGATTAATCTAAATAGCAATATTAAAAGCTTTACATTTTACCCCAGCAAGGGGGAGTTACCTCCTCATTGCTTGAAAAGTAAAAACTGAAAAAGTAAAGAAAGGAAAGTATTGTGCGTAAAAGTAAATTGCAGAAAGTAAAAACTAAAAAGTCAAGAAAAGAAAGTGCGAAAGCGGAAATTAATTACTGAAAGTTGTAAATAAACAAACAAGAAACAATCTTCTTAGTTATTCTTAAGGAATTTCAAAGAAGAAAGTATGAATTTACAAATGAAATGGCTTGGTATTTATAGGTAAAATTTTGCCTCCATCAAATCATCCACCAAATCCATTATTAATTGCTCCACCAAATCCATTATTAATTGCTCCACTAATTACTCCACCAAATCCATTATTAATTTCTATCATGTTTGGTGGGAGCTTGACTATTTTTATTATTTTTTTTTTATTTTTTTACTTTGAAAATGACTTTAATAATTACACATAACACACTTGCGGATATTTCATCAATTTCAGTCATGAAATCTTCCGAATTCGAAATTATTTTTTTCTTAAAAGTTGTAGATATTTTAGGCGTATTTAATCTGGAACTTGAATCAGCTCAATCCGATATCGGAGTAAAACGTTATGCCCAGAATACGACAGTTGCGCAAAACTGGAATTTCCGAAACTACACTTCGTTAGAACGCCCTTTCAAGTTTCCAATCTCCAAAATTAATATGTCAAGTCCAATTTTTTACCCTTATTTGACCCACATTTCGTCCTAAATGATTTCATTGAGCCCCAATATTATTTTATCTGCAAAATAAACTAAAACACATCAAAACGTTCATCAAACCCGAGAAACTAAACAAAATATTAAGTAAAAAGGGCGGTAAAAATTGATATATTTTCCGCTCATCAGTGTCCAACACCAAGAAATGGGGCCTTTATCATCTTCCCTTGGATGCATGACTCACAAATCGGATAGGAATCTAAGCTAATATTTTCAATCAAACCATCATTTACTAATTTGGGTAAACGTCAAACACCTATGTGGCCCAATCTCATATGTCATAATTCAATATTATTTAATTCAGATTTCCTACTTGTATTTTCCTCTTCATTAAAGACATCTCTATATGTTTCTAAAACATAGTGACCGTTTGATAAAGAACATTAACATTTCAATAAATTATCTTTATCATATAAAATAAAGTTTCATCTTTAATATTTATTTTATATCCCTCTTTATCTAATATTGACAGTGATATTATTTGTCTGATAAGTGAGGAACATAATAACAGTCTTGTAATTTAATTTACAACCATTGGGGAGATTTAAACAGTCGTTCCTATGGCTTTAACATCCAATGTCTCGCCATTGCCAACTCTAAGCTGGATCTCCCCTTTATTCAGCTTTTTTTTACCCTCACTACCTGCAGGGAGTTGCAAATATGAGTAGGACTGTCAGTGTCTAACACCCATCCACTATTTGCATCTAAGGCTAATGAGATGTCAATAATTGGAAAAATACAAAGCGTACCTGAGGGTCCTGCTTTTCCTATAAGCTCTGGACAGTCCTTCTTCCAGTGTCCAGACTTCTTGCAATGTAGACATTGGTAACGAGATATTTGCGGTTTTGTGCCTTTGCGCTTCTTGGAGTTATTCTTTCAATCTGCTTCTTCCCCATCTTTATTTTCTTTGACTTCCCATAAGTCTTTGAAGAGTCAGCTCCACCATAGAGGTACAGTGTGGGGTTGCTTTTCCTCAAATCATGCTCCGCCGTGTGTAACATGTTATGAAGTTCTTCGTAGCAAGCTTACATCGAGTGCATACGAAAGTTTAATACAAAGCCAGCATAAGAATAGTCAAAGAAGACATAATCAATATATGGCCCAACCTTTCATCAATCACAATGCCCTTTCGTTTCAGGTATCGAATCCGGTCGATCATGTTCAAAACATGAATGCTGACTGCTCCTTCATCCTTGAGTTCAACACAAATAATTCCTTATACCTCCGATAAAGTTCGATCTCTTGATTTGCCTCGAACAACTCCTTAAGTGTTCGCATGATGCTCCAAACATCCAGTACTTTAATCTACTGTCTCAGCAAATCCGAAACCATCAATCCCAGAATATATGATTTCACCTTAAAGTTATCATCCTTCCATGTATTAAAAGTTTCTCGCACTTCTAGAGTAGAGTCAGGATCAATTTCAACAGACAGTAGATTGACAGTGATTTAAGTCAACTTTTCAAACTCCAAGACAAGGCTTATGTTCATTTCCCAATCGAAATAGTTCTCGGCTCCTTTTAGTTTATTGGTATCCAAAAGTCTCATCAAAGGATTAGCGGCAACCATCTACAAGACAACATTTTAAATAATAGCAGAACAATTTTCATTTCAAAATAATAACACTAGTTTATTATGGAATCTTAAATCTATAAGTGTCTTCCCACTACTTTACATAATTCTATAATCTCCCTTAACAGAAAAATAGAAATTTGACTATCAAAATTTCATAGCGGGAAGTGGATCCCATGACATTTACACCAGCCTCACAATAATAATGATATTGGCCTTTATAAACTCATTAGGTAGACCTCCAAGGTCAATCACTTCATGTGACTCCTAGTTTGGTCTTGAACCATTTATTATCCTCACACTAATAACGATATTGGATTAAGACGTATTCTATGTGTATACTTGTCAATGTGCACTAATGAGCTTTGTATGTACACCCTCACACTAATGACGATATTGGGTGACTATGGTAACCCATCATGCTACATCTAATGTTTACCGGAGCGACCTAAGTTTCGAACACTTATACCCTCACATTAATGACGATATTGGATATAAGTAGTAAGAACTCATTCATCTCCGTATTGACAAGACAGACCTCCTAATAATGCTCCAACATTACTAATACTATTATGTGAGATTTATGACAATCAAGTCACTAATTTAATTAAGTCAAAATTTTAATTTAAAACATGTTTTACATATCCAATATGTCTTATGCATAATTAAATTAAAATACAGAAGAATCAATTCAAATATATGTCTAACATGCAACATGTGTTGTGTGGTTAAGTCTTGCTCTGATACCATTTTGTTAAGGCGGATGTGGAACCCCTAAGGTCGGATAGGAGCCCCACGCAGCGAAAATGGGTCTAACTCATGTATATCAAGTATGGGTGTAATTGTAAATAATTTAATGAAATACTATATTCTATTACGAGTATATAGGAAAAAATCGGGACTGAATCGGAATCTGGAAGCTCAAGAACGAGGGAAAACAAAGTTCATCGCTAAGCACACAATTTTTTTTATTTTTTTATTTTCAAAAGTTTGTTCTTTCATTCCTTCATCTCTATGGAAATAGAGAGCTGAAGGCAATAAGGTTTTAAACCATAATTGCATCCAACCTTCCCTAAATACTTCCAAAAACATCCAAAATTAATTTTAATATCAAAACCAATATCAACAAATGTTATAGAACAAAAATCAAGTTTTTTCAAAATATCAAATATTTTTACAAAAACATAAATTTATTCTAAATACGCATTTGTGTAAATTTTGAATCCAAAACATAAACCAAAATAGAATCTCACAATGAAGTGACTCATGAACAATTCTAGGTCACCCAAAGGTGGTCAAATGATTTTAGAATGGTAGCCTTAGCTCTAAGATATTATCTAGAGTTCCAAACTCTAATTAATATTTTATGTCCAACATGAACATATTTGACCTAATTAACAAGCATATTGTATTTATACTTTTAAAGTGATGAGCGGAAAATATATCAATATTTACCGCCCCTTTAACTTAATATTTTGTTTAGTTTCTCGGGTTTGATGAACGTTTTGATGTGTTTTAGTTTATTTTACAGATAAAATAATATCGGGTCTCAATGAAATCATTTAGGATGAAATATGGGTCAAATAAGGGCAATTATTGGACTTGATATATTAATTTTGGAGATTGGAAACTTGAAAGGGCGTTTTGACGAAGTGCAGTTTTGAGAATTCCAGTTTTTGCGCATCTGTCGTATTTTGGACATAACTGTTTACTCAGATATCGGATTGAGCTGATTCAAGTTCCAGATTAAAGATGACTCAAATATCTACAACTTTTAAAGAGAAAATATTTTCGAATTATGAAGAGTTCATGACCGAAATTGATGAACCATCAAGAAGTTGTGATGTGTAATTATTAAAGTCATTATCAATCATTTTCAAAGCAAAATATAAATTAATAAATAATTAATAAAATTATCAAATCAACACCAAACAAGATAAGAAATTAGTGGAGCAATTATGGATTTGGTGGAGTAATTAGTGGAGAAATTAATAATGGATTTGGTGGAGAATTTGATGGATGATTTGATATAGGCAAAATTTTGCCTATAAATACCAAGCCATTTCATTTGTAAAATTCATACTTTCTTCTTTGAAATTCCTAATGAATAAATAAGAAGATTGTATCTTGTTTGTTTATTTACAGCTTCCAGTAATTAATTTCCGCTTTCGCACTTTCTTTTCTTTACTTTTCAGTTTTTACTTTCCGCAATTTACTTTTACGCACAAACATTTTCTTTCTTTACTTTTGCAGTTTTTATTTTTCAAGCAATGAGGAGGTAACTCCCCTTTGCTGGGGTAAAAGGTAAAGCTTTTATTATTGCTATCTAGATTAATCTCCCTTAAATATAAAATATAAACTATTTAAAATCTGACTTAATGAGGATACCGCTATATTGGCCGGTTGGAAATTAATTATAAATTGGTTTTAACCTGACTAAGTATGGATACCGCCTGGTTGGTCGGTTGGTAATTAATTATTAATTTGACTTAATCAGGATACCGCCTATATGGCTGGTTGGTAATTATCACGCAAAGTTAATATATTATATTAAGGGAGATATCTAAAATAGTAGTAATAAAAGTTGATCCTCTAACCCCAGCATTTTCTTTTATTGTACTTTTACTTTATTTAATTTCAGTAATTTAATTTTCAACAATTTACTTTCAGTAATTTACTTTTATTTTTTTTTTACTTTTTACTTTTTACTTTTTACTTTTTTTTTTTTACTTTTCAGCAATTTACTTTCAGTATTTAATTTTCAGAATTTACTTTATGTCTTTTATTTTATTTAAATTTTTACTACCTACGTAAATATGTGTCGTAACTAAGCCAGTTATCTGGGGTTGTGATGAAATCCAATATCACCGGTTTATAAGGGGTTAAATTATAGTTTGGGTAATATAAAGGTTTATTTATTGAGTCTTAATCTTAATGCTTTTTTAACTGGCCATTAATAAAATGAACTGGTAAACTTAAAATGAACTAGACATAGGGATTTTAAGTTTAAGACCTTAGACTCAATAGCCCACGATCTTCCTTGAGGATAGATAACCCTTTAATAGATTTCCTTACAGGATAGGAATATACCTGTCGGGCGGGGGTAGCCATAATTGGAACTTAATCTTAATGAATCCAGGTAATTTGGTTGACATAGACATATGGTTCAATTGGGTTATACTGGATATTTGTAGTTGACCATCGGAAGAGGCTTTTACATAATTTAGTGTTCCAGGTTAATAAATCAATATTTTATCCAACTATAAGATAACCACTTCATCTTTAAAATGATATTGGAAGAAATCACAACCCTAGATAGTTTTTAATAGTGAATTTTCTTAAACCTACTTTCGAACAATTTTATTTACTTATTTTTAAATTTAGAATCGTCACCTTTTCAAATCTATCAAACAACCTGTTAGATACTAGTAATCATTTGACCTCATAAAATTAATAGCTTAGGTATTAAGTCCTCGTGGGATCGATACTTTTTATACTACTTGAACGATACGTGCGCTTGCGTTATACGTGTGTGTTTACGCCGGTCAAGTTTTTGGCGCCGTTGCCGGGGACTTATTTATCTTTTACTATTAGTTTAGGGGTTAGATACGTTACTTGTATCTAATTTCTTTTTACTTATTGTTTTTGTTTTCTTGTGTTTCAGGTTCTCAGAAACTTCATGAGACGAACCAGAAGCTTTGAACTCCGACCGCTTGACCCGAAATTGAAAGAACCATCAGACAGTTGAGAAGGGAAAGGCGAGAAGGCCAAGAAGCTTTAGTCAACATGGAACCTGAACCTTTGAACGTTGCACCACCAATTCCCATTCGAGACAGAACCATTCCGGTGGTTGACAGACTCATTTCCTGTATTGTACTTCCTCCCTTACCAGCAAATGCGTGTGACATCAAAACATGCATTCAGATGATTCAGCAGTCAGTTCAGTTCGGGGGGAATGCAACTGAAGATCCTAATGCCCACATCAGTAACTTCCTGGAAGTTTGCGGCACTTTCAACTACAACAGAGCATCAGAAGAAGCAATGAGACTGCGTGTTTTCCCATACTCCTTGAAGGACAGAGCTAAAGCTTGGCTACATTCACTATCAGTAGGTTATATCACAACTTGGAACACTTAGCCACCAAATTTCTTGCAAAGTACTTTCCACCAGCCAGAACCGGAAAATTGAGGAATGACATCACATCCTTTGTACAAAAAGATTCAGAATCCCTCTGCGAAGCTTGGGAAAGGTACAAAGATTTGCTCCGGAAATGTCATCACCATGAGATTCCAAAATGGCTTCAAGTCCAAACATTCTATAATGGACTTTCTGGAATAATGAGAACCACAATCGATGCTGCTGCTGGAGGAGCTTTAATGGCAAAAGGAGAAGATCAAGCCTGGGACCTAATCGAAGAAATGGCCAACAACAATTCCTTGTGGCCAACAGAAAGGAGCATGATCCAAAGAATTGCAGGAATTTATGAAAGTGGAGCCAATACAGCAGTCAACGCCAAGCTGGATCAGATATGCAAATTCATGGAGACTCTTACCACTGGATCCACAAGTTCACCATATGGAGGAGCACCAGAGTCGAACCAACTTGAAGAAACGGTGAATTATGTCAACAATTTCAACAGACAATGGAACAATCCATATTCCAACACCTACAACCCAGGGTGGAGGAATCATCCCAATTTTTCATGGAGCAACAATTCAGGCCAACAGCAGAACTATCCACCACCTGAATTCCAGCAACAAACAAAATCAGGAGCAGGAAATGAACCAGGAATAACAGAAGTGTTGACCCACTTGAAAAAGTTAGAAGCAAAACACGACTCTCAAGCAGCAAGATATGATGCTATGTTTCAATCCCAAGCAGCATTAATTCAAAGTCAATATGCTTCTATTAAAGCACTGGAGAATCAAATGGGACAACTGGCAAATGCTCAGAGTTACAGACCGCCAGGTACCCTTCCTAGCAACACAGAGCCAAATCCAAGAAAATGGGGAATGAGCAATGTCATGCCATCATGTTAAAAAGCGGTACTGAAATCAACAAAGATGTTGGAGCCAAAACAGTGCTGAGGAAGTTCCAAAAGAAACAAAGCAACAGATGGAGGAAAAAGAAGCAAAGGAAAAAGAACAGATCACTCCACCTCCACCTTTTCCTCAACGTCTTCAGAAGAACAAATTGGACAAGCAATTTTCCCGGTTCCTGGAGATCTTCAAAAAGCTGCATATCAACATTCCATTTGCAGAAGCGTTGGAACAAATGCCCACCTATGCCAAATTCATGAAAGATATTCTTTCACGAAAACGGAGATTGGGAGATTACGAGACAGTAGCATTATCAGAAGAATGCAGTGCCATCATTCAGAGGAAACTTCCCCCGAAGTTGAAAGATCCTGGCAGTTTCACTGTTCCTTGCGTCATAGGAGAACATAACTTTGGTAAGGCTTTGTGTGATTTAGGTGCGAGTGTTAACTTGATGCCTTTTTCTATTTTCAGGAAATTACAGATTGGAGAAACAATGCCAACTTCAGTCTCACTCAACTTGCTGATAGAACGCTCGTATTTCCAAGAGGCGTAGTTGAGGATGTGCTGGTCAAGGTTGACAAATTCATTTTCCCAGCAGATTTTATTGTCCTTGATATGGAGGAAGACGCAGACGTGCCAATCATCCTTGGGAGACCATTCTTGGCTACAGGTCGAACCATTATTGATGTACAAAAAGGAGAATTAACCATGAGGGTACAAGATCAAGAAGTAACATTCAATGTTTTCAAGGCCATGAATTTCCCAGATGATGAAAAGAAGGAGGAATGTTTCAGACTTGATGTGATACACAGTACCATTCAGAACTCTGATGAAAGACAAAGTTCTACTGACAAACTTAAAACATGTCAATTGCCTGTGGAGCCTAAAGATAAAGCGTCATTTGTACTGAAGGAGCCAATTCTTGCACTACAAGCAACAGAAGAGAAAAAGTTCCACCAGCTCAACGAATTGGAGGAATTTCACAATCAGCCTTTTGATAATGCCAAATTGTACAAAGAAAAGGGCAAGAAAAGACATGATGAGAAGTTAGTGCGCATACAACTGGAACCAGGGCAGAAGGTACTGTTAAACAAATCAAGGGTGAAATTCTTCCCATGGAAGCCAAAATCACGGTGGTCAGGTCCATTTGTGATCACCAAATTTTACCAAATAGAGCCGTTGAGATACATGATCCTGACGCTAACAAAACTTTCAAGGTTAAAAACAAGCGTGTCAAGCACTACTGGGGAGAATCATTTGAGCGACAAAAAGAAAGTGTTACACTTTCAGATCTAGCTTAACGTTCGAGAAGTCAAGTCTGGCTGACGACTTTAAACTTAGCGCTCGCAGGGAGGCAACCCATGCAATTTGTGTATATATTGTGATTTGGTGTGATTTAATTTTGTGTGTTTAGTTTTTGCAGATTAAGTCATTTCAAGATGGAAGAAGCTCTCGCAAATCTTCACAAGCAATTTCTCTCCTCTCCCTCAAAAATCTCTGATGAAAGTCTACAAAGCTCGCTTGGACGGATGAGGTTACTGACATTCATGGTGTTCCTAATGACATTCGTTGGGTAATTGAAGCACGGGTCCGATTGGCAGGTGAGTCTTCTGACTCTTTTATTTCACATCTGCCTGGTTTTGGAAGAAGCACCTATGCAAAGAAACGTAGAGCTAAACAAATGTGGGTGTTTGTTACAAATGTGCACGATGGAATTGCAATACTCGTTGTCGTTCTTTAGGAATGGTGTCTGATAATAACGCGAAGAAAAAATTAAATTCATTAGGGATGGCTTGAGTAAGGAGTCTTTAGATGAATATCTTCAACTCTTGAGACGCATCCCAGTGGATATGTTCACATAGCCTTTCGCAAATTACATACACAATTTCAAAAAGAAAGACAACGTTAAGTCTCGGGAATCTGACTCAAAAAGACCCTGTTTGCCAATTTATAAGAAAATTGGATGGGAAGCTTGTCCCTGACGCATAGACGTCAATCAAGCCACTACTTTTCTTGTAAATATTATATCTCTTTGTCTTTTCCTAATAATTGTAATTTGTTTTGTTGTTTTCTTTTATTTTCTTCGATAGGATCCAGACCTTTTTGACTATCACGATTTTTTTAACTAATAATTGTCATTTGGCAGGTACTAGTGCTATTATTTTACTCACCCTTTTCAGGTATTATAAATTCAACTCATCATTGCACTTTCGAAGACATCCATAGAAAAACATGGAAGCCACTTCAAGAAGACGAGTTGAAAACATCTGTGTGTGTTTTGCGGTAGTAGTGTTGGTACTAAACCACAATACGTAGAAGCAGCACAAGAATTGGGTCGAGTCTTAGCTGCAAGGAATATGCACTTAATATATGGCGGAGGCAATCTCGGACTTATGGGGATCGTTTCAAAGGCAGTACAGGAAGGAGGCAGTCACGTTTTGGGAATCATCCCAAAACCCTTGGCAGAGGCAAATCTTATTGGATCATCAAACGGAGAGGAACTGATCGTGCCAGGTATGTCTGAACGACTGGTAGAAATGATTAACCGTGCTGATGCTTTTATTGCTTTGCCAGGTGGCTTGGGTACATTGGAGGAAATTTTTATTGTGCTATCTTGGGCGAACCTGAACATACACCAGAAACCGCTTGGACTGCTCAACGTTGATGGATTTTATGATTTTCTTTGTGTGTTTCTTGATGATGCTCGGAGAAATGGGTTCGTGTCGAAACCTTTGAAAGAACTCCTCTTTACTGCCAGAACTGCTCCGGATCTAATAGAGCAACTCATAGCCTATGAACCACGAGTTGACCCTATCCTTTCAAAGATAAATTGGTCCGAGGACGATCGTGGTAAGAGGCGTAGGATTAATCTGGATCTTAACCTTTAATTTCTTGTAGAATTTCAGCTAACCAGGTATTATCTTCTAACTCTTCTTCTACTGTTTAAGACATTGGGGACAATGTCTCATTTAGGTTTGGGGGAGGAATTAGTTGATCAGTACCTTGTTTTTAGTTTGTGTGTTGTTTTTATTTTTAGTCCAAAATTTTTCGAAAAATACAAAAAAAAAATTGAAAAATTTTCAAAAAATTACAAAAATATTTTACGTTTTTGTGTTTTGACTAAAAAGGTGAAATTGGTAAGAGATAGCTGAGTAAGGAGTTTCCACTCCTGAGACGTATCTCAAACCTATTTCGAAACAAGTTAATTTTTGTTTATTTCATTTTGAATTATTTAATTTGTGAATTCTCCTTAAAACGACTAAAATGGATCTTCATATGCTCAGTTGACAGATATTATCAACATATATAGTAACATACGGACATGAGCTAAAATTGAAAAGTTTGTAATATTCAGTGCTCTAGTTTAATTGGAGGAAACATCTCAAAAAGCAATGGAGTAAAAAAAAAAAAAACGTCTGAGATCCGAGTTATTAAGTCTGTAAGGGTGTTTTAACACCTAGTGCCCTAAAACCAACTGGTTTGGGAGTCACAGGCCCAAAGCTCGTTACATGGATCGAAGATGCTGCAAAAATATATATATCTGAAGTCTGAGTGATTAAGTCCGTAGGGGTGTCTTAACACCTTGTGCCCTAAAGCCAACTGGTTTGGGAGTCACCGACCCAACACTCGCTACATAGACGGAAGATATTGTATATAAATAAAAAATAGAGAAAAATAAAAGAAAAAAAATGAGAAAAATTATTCCATTGCTACAAAAAGGTGTGAAATCTGATAGAACTTTAGGACAAAAATATTACTCTCTTATCAACTGCACTTATGACTGTTGTGGGAAAAAAATGAGTTGTTTAAATTTTGTTGGCTGTGTATATGAGAATGGTAAAAATAATCGGAGAATTTACTTATTCGGTAATTAGAAGGAAATAAAACAATTAGTAACTTGAAGTAGAAGTTTCACCTGATTAGTCACTAACTTCTTTATTCTCTTTTCTCTTGTCTTTTTGCTTTGTGTGCATTAGTTTTATTATCTTTTTACTTTTGTAAAACGTTTTGGGTATCGTTGCTGTAAGCCCTCACGAGACTATAACTCGTCCACTAGGGACACCTAGGGGTTTAAAGGCTTGTTGCATATGCTAAATGCAACTGTGATCCCTACGAAAGTGGCTTAGTATAATTTTAATTGTTTCTTTTATTTTTTTTTGTTGTTTTGCTCGAGGACTAGGAAAATGTTAGGTTTGGGGGTGTGATGAGCGGAAAATATATCAATATTTACCGCCCCTTTAACTTAATATTTTGTTTAGTTTCTCGGGTTTGATGAACGTTTTGATGTGTTTTAGTTTATTTTACAGATAAAATAATATCGGGTCTCAATGAAATCATTTAGGATGAAATATGGGTCAAATAAGGGTAATTATTGGACTTGATATATTAATTTTGGAGATTGGAAACTTGAAAGGGCGTTTTGACGAAGTGCAGTTTTGAGAATTCCAATTTTGCGCATTTGTCGTATTTTGGGCATAACTCTTTACTCAGATATCGGATTGAGCTGATTCAAGTGCCAGATTAAAGATGACTCAAAGCTCTACAAATTTTAAAGAGAAAATATTTTCTAATTCTGAAGAGTTCATGACATAAATTGATGAACCATCCAGAAGTGTGTGATGTGTAATTATTAAAGTCATTATCAATCATTTTCAAAGCAAAATATAAATTAATAAATAATTAATAAAAATTATCAAATCAACACCAAACAAGATAAGCAATTAGTGGAGCAATATGGATTTGGAGGAGTAATTAGTGGAGAAATTAATAATGGATTTGGTGGAGAATTTGATGGATGATTTGATATAGGCAAAATTTTGCCTATAAATACCAAGCCATTTCATTTGTAAAATTCATACTTTCTTCTTTGAAATTCCTAATGAATAAATAAGAAGATTGTATCTTGTTTTTTTATTTACAGCTTCCAGTAATTAATTTCCGCTTTCGCACTTTCTTTTCTTTACTTTTCAGTTTTTACTTTCCGCAATTTACTTTTACGCACAAACCTTTTCTTTCTTTACTTTTGCAGTTTTTATTTTTCAAGCAATGAGGAGGTAACTCCCCTTGCTGGGGTAAAAGGTAAAGCTTTTATTATTGCTATCTAGATTAATCTCCCTTAAATATAAAATATAAACTATTTAAAATCTGACTTAATGAGGATACCGCTATATTGCCGGTTGGAAATTAATTATAAATTGGCTTTAACCTGACTAAGTATGGATACCGCCTGGTTGGTCGGTTGGTAATTAATTATTAATTTGACTTAATCAGGATACCGCTTATATGGCTGGTTGGTAGTGTTGGATAATATGACCCATAGCGTCACTATTTGTACAGATCATAGTGTTGTTGTACAAATTAACTATGTGACAAGGAAATTGCACTCTCATCATTTGTGATTAGATCACCTTAGATATATAAATGAAGAGAGGTCCCTATGATTAGTTCCTGGATTGAGAATGATATGAGACAGTATCAGTCCACGAAGGATTAATCATTAAATATCCCTAGCCGGAGTATTATCGAGACTGGACATCGATAATGCGGAATAGGCTAGTATTGCACTTGTGCGCGTTGTGAGGGCACAACGGCATAGTCTCATATATATAAGTATTGGATACTTATGCAAGTGCGATAGGAGGTTTTGTTTCACCGATGGTACGGGAAACAGCTTCGCTCTGGATAGACCCCTCGGAATCTCATTGGTATTATGACTATGTGTCTATGGGAGTCCGACATCAGGGTAGGTGTGTATGGTCTTAACTTGAGACTTGCACCGCTAATGCTTACGACAATCAATATGCTTTAGTTGAGGTCGTCCAGGACTCTAACCGGTTCTGTGTACGCCAATGCTGGGTATATTGAGAATCGTAGAGTATTGGGTGTGATGTCAAGACGAAAGTATCACTCCAGTCATAGTGGAGATGATGTCACGCAGGATACGGTATTAGTGCTCTTAAGTGCTGGCCGGCCATCGGGATATTATGACAAGGTCATGTATATCCGATTATAGAGACTAGTTACCAGACATCCGACATGTGCTTCGGACGGGGCAGACATTTATCCAGCCCCAGCCCTAGCACGTGACTATCCGATACTGGGCCGATATACACAATACTTGGTATACTACGCTTGATATAGATCTTAAATATTCTTAGATGAATATGACCGGAGAATTGGGTAGACTTCGTGTTTTGCTAGAAACCGATCTTGTCTCGTAAATCGGTAGAACGTAGTACTTGGTACGTACGTGATTTGGATACTCCGACGACCGTATTTACTGCCGAATTATCCGGGGATCTCATGGGTCACTTCCCGATAATACACCGATGACGCATAACTCGCACTCATTAATAATCTGGGATTATATAGAAGAAAGAGAAAATTAATCTAGGATTAATTACGGAGATATTTTATCTGGGATAAAATATCGTCTAAAGAGAGAGAATGATTAATTTAGAATTAATCGGTAAATTAATATATTCGATATATTAAACGAAATTGGATTTCGACGCGGAATTGAAATTGGATTTTAATTCGGGCAAACGAATTATTTAGAATTAATTCGTTAGCGATGTGAATAGTGAATTCGCTAGGCGTAATCATTTAATTACGACGCAACGGAAAATTCACTAATTGAGAATTAGCGAACCCGAGCCCGAGTGTGATTGCGAGCGCATTCGTATTTCGAATTCGAGTGCGGTGACGCAAGTCACATCAAGCGTCAAATCATTCGTCACATCAAGCGTCAAATCAAACGTCACTTTGATTGATGTGATTGATTGATTGATAGACACACATCAAGTCACTTTGATAAAGTGACATTGAATAGTGATGGGTGTTGTTGGAATAGTGTTGGTGGTTAGAAAGCCATTACCATTTATTTTATTTGATATTTTAAATGGTAATGCTTGTAATTTTTGGAAAATATATAAAGCAAATTTTGGTAATTCATTTAACAAGTCAACCATTACACACTTCCTTCAATTCTTCTCTCTTCTCTCCTCACGCCCAAAGGGTTCTTTTTTTCTTCTTCCATTTCAGCACTCAGCTCACGCGTGAGCTATAGGGGAAGCAATGAGTGGTTTTCATGGTGAAAACGCAAGTGCTAGCACACTTACGACTATTGCGAAGGTGTTAGGGAGGTTCACCCATGAGGCGGGATCCATTCGACGAAGTTGGAGCTTCAAAATTGGATCCAAAACTGCCCAACCAGTGAGCAAAATCTGCACAGCTTGGGCGTGAATGGCAGTAAGCAAAGTGGCTTTATTCGTCTTCAAATCGTCTCAACCGATCGATGTGAGTATTCCGCTACCTCCGTTGATGTATTCACACATGTATTTCATTGCTTGTTTGATCTTGGGACCTAGATAAAACCTAACAATGGTATCAGAGCTATAGGTTCAAGCATGAAATTGTAGGGCTTAAAATTGGGAACTTTGTATTTGAGCATGATTTTATAAAATTGGATGTTTAAGCATGCTTAATATATGTTGTATTGAAGATTGATTTGATCAATTTCAAGAAAATGTGTTTGGAACATTTTTCCCCAAATTTGGAGTGTTGGCCGAATGTAATGTGAATTTTGGATTCTTGGAATTTTTGATTTTGATTCATTGGATGAGTTAGAATCATGTAGGATGATGTTAATTTGAAGTCAATTAGATTGAATTTTGAATTGAACATAAATCCCCAAAATGTATATGTTGGCCGAATTCCATATGCCCTTTTAATGTCTTGGTAATTTTGATTTTGAACATTGGATGTGTTGGAAATCATTTAGGATGTTGATTTAATGTCGATTGTGGGTTCGATTGGATTGAAACCAAATCGGACACAAAATCCCTCTTTGGCCGAGACTAAGAAGCATGTAGATGGGTTTGATTTTTTCTTTATGTGTTGGACATGTGATGATGATAATGAACATGATTAATTGGACTAATTTGATGTTTTAGAAATATTGATTTGGGTGATTAATCATGTAATGCACTTTAGGTAATTAAATTGCGAAATTGGATTTGTGTAATTTAATGAATTAGGCCTTTAAATTGGATTTGGGCTTATTAAGTTGTAATTGGGGTTATGGGCTTGATTTTATCAAGTTGGGTTTAGGCCATGTGGATTGGACCCAATTGGGCCCAAAACCATAACCATAAAGCCCAAATGCAACTTATAAACCTTTAAAGTTTAATTGGGCCTAATGGGCCTAAATTGATTTCTGGGCTTATGGGGTTACTCCTTGATTGGGCTTTGGTTGCCGAAGCCCACGCCTTATAGAAATTAATTAAAGCCCATTAGACTTGAATTGAATTGACGTTGGACGTTAATCGGGCTTTGAGATCCGAAGCGATTAAATTTGGAATTTAAGTCGTTAAAGGTTTATTAAATAAAGTGTAATATTTAATTTGGAATTGAATAGTGAATTAGTATTAAATACATGTTAAATTGGATTTAATGATGTAGTTTAATTTAATTCATGAATTCGTACTTTGAGTACTTATTCGCAAAAACGAGTTTGACTCGAGCAAAATCAAATCGTTGTTTGAACATTGGATGATCACATAATATCAGATTAATTAATTTGATTAGATTGATTGATAGCATGCTTATGTGTGAATACGTGGTTGTGATGAATGAATAATGTATATCGGATTGATATTAGTCGGGTGGGGCAATTTTGGAAATTGTTGTAATAAATTCGATTTATTAAATTGGACCTGCGTGTCCAGCCTTATCACCTCTATTCTCTTTGTATTCTCTTCTCACCTATTCCCCTCAATGTAAATGAGGTTTCTTTAGAAGTGTAGTGTAACGGGTAGAAGTAATACAAGTGCTAGCTTGAGTGAGAAAGGGAGAGATTTGATCTAGGATCAATATGTTAAGTATCTATCCGCATATCATTATTATTTTATTTCATATGCGCTTTATTATGTATTTAGAATGCATGTTTAAGGGTGTTGATGATGAGGACCTTAACAAAGATAATGAAATTGGTAGCCAATTTGCACGCGAAAAGCCCTCATCAAATATCATGCGTCTTTTCCTTCCATTGAGTGATTCTTACTCAAGATCCTAGATTGGCATGGGTTGTTGGCCAAAGTCAAGCCCTTGTCCGTCGAAGATGTGTTTGAATCACGAAGCTTTGTTCCATATTGGTGTCTTGTCCAAGTTGTGGTTTGTTGGCCAAAGTCAAGACCACTTCTTGTCCATCGACATTGATTACGAAGCTTCCATGGTCAATGGGTCCGCGCTTGACTGGGATCATTAGGTTTGTTGTGCCAAAGCCAAGGCCTAGTTGATTCAGAGGAAAAAGGTTAGGGTATATATTGGATATATAGGCATAAATAGGATATATGTTTAGGACTTGGATGTCCCCCTACTGGATCTAGGAATTGGATTAGATCCAATTGATCTTAGAGATCTACCTAGTTAATTATCATACAATTGTGTTGGCCAAAGTCAAGATTGTGTGATATTTAACGGGATCCTAGCCCACTAGGAACACGGTTTCCCGAGTACTCGACAGAGGGTTAGAGGCTCGACGAAAAATAGTGGGAGGCAAGATTGAATTTGCAATATTCATTCAATTACTCGCCATACGCACTCAAACAAATATCACTCGTCATATATTAAAAGTATTAGTTGGACTAATCTTATGTTTTTTATTGTTTTAATAACAGTTGGACTGTATTATAGTTGATTATATATAATTGGATTATATTAATCAATATATTTGAATTAATTAATTTCAGTTTACAGTTGATTTTATAATTGGATTATAGTAATCAATGTAATTGAGGTTAATTAATTTGGATTATTTTGATTATATAGTTGGACTATTATAATCATTATAATATATAATACCACTAATAATTGATTAAATAGTTGGACTATTGAAATCAAGAAAGAATTGAAAAGTTGGATATTTAAAATATAATCTGGGATTAAATATTTTAAATGATTTAATTTTCAAATTGGGAATAAATAATAGGTTACTTTATTTGATAAAATAACCTTATTATACCTTACGCCCAAAATTAAGAAAATAAGTAGAGCGTAAATCTTTGGAAGATTTTATGATGATATACTTTAGTGCTTAATTTAACATACTTGTCAATCTATGTTAGATTTAAGAAGTATTAAAATTGCAATAAATAATTCTTGGAGAATTAATTGACTATTCTAGATGAGATAAAGTCAAAGTTTGCAATTGGGCATGTAGCACGAGGTGCACATTGTTTCGATATTCTAAAACCCCCCGGCTTGGCCTAAGGTTCATGAAATATTGAAAAGGATAATTGACATATCCCAAAGTGAATACCATTTGGATATGGCAGACACGAAGGAATTAAAGAAAGGGCAAGGCTCTTACTTTAAAATGATTGTCAAAGTTATGTTCATAACTAGTATTGAAATTAGATTTTAAATACTTAGTGTGGTACATAAAATATCTGTATTGATGTTCAGAATCTGCTTTGAGCAGAATACTGACTTCAAGCTGAGATTGCTCTGCGAATCGGAAACGGGACGAAAGTCGTTGTTTCGACCGTAGATACCTAAGTTTAAGAACTACCCTTCGGGTGTGTACTTAAATTAGGAACTGTTATAATGTAACTAGTTTGACTAGAGACTTATCTCTATATCAGTGTTTTAATCCATTGTGGATAAACCTTTATATTCTAGAACACTAAGTGTTTCATTATATAAAGATGATACTGAGATAAACACATTAGATGTGAATAACAGAATTTATATTTTGAATATAATTGAAATCTCAAACATATAAAATGACAAATAAATAGCTCAAATTGATTTGATCAATAGAGACTTATTTGTGGCATTGTTGTCTGGGACACAATTAAACAAGACTCGTATATCCGCACTTTTGAAGAGTGGGTACTAGGACTTATTTGACTATTCAAATAAAGTCTACGAATCTAGTTTTTAGGTAAAGTACCTAAAACACTGTTTACTTGGTAATAGTGTAAGTGCCACCGATCTGTTAGCCATTCATGGTGAAGTTAGTGGGCACATATCTAGCTAGGCTAGATGTGAACATGAATATTTCGTGACCTTAACGGATGTGACATCACGTTATGGTTATGTGTTTCTTTTGAAGAACACAAATCAGAACTTTTAGAGTTTCGACACGAAGTAGATAACAGATCGACTATAGTATTATGCCGTCACGGTAAGACCGTAATGAAAATACTTAAGCAGTAAGTTTCAAAACACATGAAAGAGTATGGTATTCTTTCAGATGAGGACTCCTCCCGAGACACGTCAGTTAGACGATGTGTCCGAACAAAAACTGAATTTTGTTGGACAAGATAAGGTTTAATTATGAGTCGCTCTGAGCTATCATTTCCTTCCAACAGGATATGTATTAACACTGCAAAAACTTATTTAGAATAAGGTTCCATATAAGTCTGTTTGACAGATATCATATAGGATATGAACAGGAAAGAAACAGGGTTTCTCATTCCTGATAATTTGGGTATGCCAGGCATAAAGTTTGGATGATACCAAACTAGAACCAAATTGGATAAGTGCCATATATAGGTTATCCTAAGGGAAACCATAAGTATAGTACTTATAAATCTCACATGAGAACAATATGATTGTTGCTCACCATGCGGTTTTCCTAAGAGGAACACCGATATGCAGTGGTCAGTGGGAGGATAGTGATACTCGATGAAAATCGGAGTAATACTATTCAAGGCACGAAGTCCGTAATGGAACATAACAGTTCATCAATGATGAATCTGTACCATTAATCTTCGAATACACAAGAACCGGGTAGATCGGAAAGAGTCAGAAAACAACCTGGGGTATGGATTTCTGATCTAACCTCATAAAGATGTCAATCTTATGAAGGTATATCAATCGACTACGTTATGAGGTAGTGATACAAGGTATCGACTTCCTATTATGGCAAAGTGCCATGAGTCCGAAATGGATTCCATGTATAACACTATGTTTGGATACCAGTTGTTGTACCGCAAGGCATTGTGCCTATTGGTACATTAAACGTCTTCAAGGAAGACATACATGGATGGCAACATACCAACGTACTAAGCTAGGCTTGTGACAGAAAGGTATCGTTATCAACATTGTGTTAATAACGATTCAACCTTTTATCTGTTGCCATGGTAAATCCATTTTGAATATGCTTGTTGATACTGGATATTTCATTTATGAAATATGTCAGTTATAGATCAAAATCGCTTTCCTGAAAAGGAAACCTTTTGGAGGATGTTTACAACATCCTGACGATTTTGTATAACCGACAAACAAGGTTTACGGGTTATTCGATCCATGTTTGGATTGAAGCAAGCATTAGGTTCTTGGAACTGTCGTTTTGAAATAATCATAATGGTTTATGATTTGACTCAAAACGAAATGATTCTTGTGTATATAAGGAGGTTAGTGGGAGCGCACTGATAATGAAATTCCCATAAAGCAATTGGTGAAAGCTTGGCTTTCATAGAAATTCTCCGTAGAATTCTGGGGAGTAACACCTTTATTCAAGGAATAAAGATCTACTGGGATAGATTTGGAGTTGTTAACACTCTCTGGAAATTGTACATTTAAAATGTACTTGATATGGTGTCTTATACGCTTTGAGCATATGGAGTCACAATCAGGACAATCCAAGTGATAGTCACTGGATTGAAGTTAAGGACATCTATTAGTATCTTAGAGAACTAAAGATGTTGTCTAAAACTATGGAGAAGGAGAACTTGAAGTGACTGGGATCACTGCCGCAAGTTTCCAAATAGTTAAATACTGCGGTACTATAAAGTTTGAATAACGGGACAGTGAGCTGGAAATCTTCCGAGCAAGATACTGTTGCCGAATAAACAACAAATGCAGATTATTGCTGCAGCTGAGGCAGCAATAGAAGCCTTTTGGGTCGATAATAAATCTAATTAGATTAGATATAGTTCTGTTAGCAGCTGAGCTAGGCGTCAGCACAAGGCTAAAGAATTAAAGGTCTCATCGACGATCCAGATATATACTTCTATATTCATCTGATTCGTTCGGATCATACATCGTGGTGATGTGGTGATCGTATAAATCGCGTCAGACGATAATCATGAAAATCCGCTGACGAAAACCTTTTCTCAGTAATTTGAGCGAACCGTACATAGTTCGGGTGTAGGACACTTGAGTGACTGGCTATGTGCCAAGTGGGAGATTGTTGGATAATATGACCCATAGCGTCACTATTTGTACAGATCATAGTGTTGTTGTACAAATTAACTATGTGACAAGGAAATTGCACTCTCATCATTTGTGATTAGATCACCTTAGATATATAAATGAAGAGAGGTCCCTATGATTAGTTCCTGGATTGAGAATGATATGAGACAGTATCAGTCCACGAAGGATTAATCATTAAATATCCCTAGCCGGAGTATTATCGAGACTGGACATCGATAATGCGGAATAGCTAGTATTGCACTTGTGCGCGTTGTGAGACACAACGGCATAGTTCTCATATATATAAGTATTGGATACTTATGCAAGTGCGATAGGAGGTTGTGTTTCACCGATGGTACGGGAAACAGCTTCGCTCTGGATAGACCCCTCGGAATCCCATTGGTATTATGACTATGTGTCTATGGGAGTCCGACATCAGGGTAGGTGTGTATGGTCTTAACCTGAGACTTGCACCGCTAATGCTTACGACAATCAATTGCTTTAGTTGAGGTCGTCCAGGACTCTAACCGGTTCTGTGTACGCCAATGCTGGGTATATTGAGAATCGTAGAGTATTGGGTGTGATGTCAAGACGGAAGTATCACTCCAGTCATAGTGGAGATGATGTCACGCAGGATACAGTATTAGTGCTCTTAAGTGCTGGCCGGCCATCGGGATATTATGACAAGGTCATGTATATCCGATTATAGAGACTAGTTACCAGACATCCGACATGTGCTTCGGACGGGGTAGACACTTATCCAGCCCCAGCCCTAGCACGTGACTATCCGATACTGGGCCGATATACACAATACTTGGTATACTACGCTTGATATAGATCTTAATATTCTTAGATGAATATGACCGGAGAATTGGGTAGACTTCGTGCTTTGCTAGAAGCCGATCTTGTCTCGTAAATCGGTAGAACGTAGTACTTGGTACGTACGTGATTCGGATACTCCGACGACCGTATTTACTGCCGAATTATCCGGGGATCTCATGGGTCGCTTCCCGATAATACACCGATGACGCATAACTCGCACTCATTAATAATATGGGATTTATAGAAGAAAGAGAAAATTAATCTAGGATTAATTACGGAGATATTTTATCTGGGATAAAATATCGTCTAAAGAGAGAGAATGATTAATTTAGAATTAATCGGTAAATTATATATTCGATATATTAAACGAAATTGGATTTCTACGCGGAATTGAAATTGGATTTTAATTCGGGCAAACGAATTAATTTAGAATTAATTCGTTAGCGACGTGAATAGTGAATTCGCTAGCGTAATCATTTAATTACGACGCAACGGAAAATTCGCTAATTGAGAATTAGCGAACCCGAGCCCGAGTGTGATTGCGAGCGCATTCGTATTTCGAATTCGAGTGCGGCGACGCAAGTCACATCAAGCGTCAAATCATTCGTCACATCAAGCGTCAAATAAACGTCACTTTGAGTGATGTGATTGATTGATTTGATTGATTGATTGATAGACACACATCAAGTCACTTTGATAAAGTGACATTGAATAGTGATGGGTGTTGTTTGAATAGTGTTGGTGGTTAAGAAAGCCATTACCATTTATTTTATTTGATATTTTAAATGGTAAATGCTTTGTAATTTTTGGAAAATATATAAAGCAAATTTTGGTAATTCATTTAACAAGTCAACCATTACACACTTCCTTCAATTCTTCTCTTTTTCTCACGCCCAAAGGGCTCTTTTTCTTCTTCCATTTCAGCTCACTGTCGTGAGCTATAGGGGAAGCAATGAGTGGTTTTCATGGTGAAAACGCAAGTGCTAGCACACTTACGACTATTGCGAAGGTGTTAGGGAGGTTCACCCATGAGGCGGGATCCATTCGACGAAGTTTGGAGCTTCAAAATTGGATCCAAAACTGCCCAACCAGTGAGCAAAATCTGCACAGCTTGGGCGTGAATGGTAGTAAGCAAAATGGCTTTATTCGTCTTCAAATCGTCTCAACCGATCGATGTGAGTATTCCGCTACCTCCGTTGATGTATTCACACATGTATTTCATTGCTTGTTTGATCTTGGGACCTAGATAAAACCTAACAGGTAATTATCACGCAAAGTTAATATATTATATTAAGGGAGATATCTAAAATAGTAGTAATAAAAGTTGATCCTCTAACCCCAGCATTTTCTTTTATTGTACTTTTACTTTATTTAATTTCAGTAATTTAATTTTCAGCAATTTACTTTCGGTAATTTACTTTCGGTAATTTACTTTTTACTTTTTACTTTTTACTTTTTACTTTTCAGCAATTTACTTTTCAGTATTTAATTTTCAGAATTTACTTTATGTCTTTTATTTTATTTAAATTTTTACTACCCGTAATATGTGTCGTAACTAAGCCAGTTATCTGGGGTTGTGATGAAATCCAATATCACTGGTTTATAAGGGTTTAAATTATAGTTTGGGTAATATAAACGTTTATTTATTGAGTCTTAATCTTAATGCTTTTTATTAACTGGCCATTAATAAATTGAACTGGTAAACTTAAAATGAACTAGACATAGGGATTTTAAGTTTAAGACCTTAGACTCAATAGCCCACGATCTTCCTTGAGGATAAATAACCCTTTAATAGATTTCCTTACAGGATAGGATATACCTGTCGGGCGGGGGTAGCCATAATTGGAACTTAATCTTAATGAATACAGGTAATTTGGTTGACATAGACATATGGTTCAATTGGGTTATACTGGATATTTGTAGTTGACCATCGGAAGAGGCTTTTACATAGTTTAGTGTTCCAGGTTAATAAATCAATATTTTATCCAACTATAAGATAACCACTTCATCTTTAAAATGATATTGGAAGAAATCACAACCCTAGATAGTTTTTAATAGTGAACTTTCTTAAACCTACTTTCGAACAATTTTATTTACTTATTTTTAAATTTAGAATCGTCACCTTTTCAAATCTATCAAACAACCTGTTAGATACTAGTAATCATTTGACCTCATAAAAATTAATAGCTTAGGTATTAAGTTCTCGTGGGATCGATACTTTTTATACTACTTGAACGATACGTGCGCTTGCGTTATACGCGTGTGTTTCCGCCGGTCATAAAGCATCCTAACACAATTTAATAGCCTTATTTCAACATTAAGCCATGTAATCATGCATCCAATACATAAAAGAACATAGCTTAAGAGAAGTTCAAACTTACCTAGCAAGATTGATGCAAATATCCAATATTCTTCTCTTTATTGAAATGGTTGAAGAACTTCCAAAGTTTGCAAGCTTAACTCCAAGATCTAATCTTGATTCCAATACAAGCAAGCTTCACCCCCAAGATCCAATCTTGATTTCTCCTAGATGAAATGTTGTAGAGACCTCACAAAGCTTCTCTAAACACTTCTCTAACTTAGGCTAATTTCTCCAAGAACTGCTTGTACTTAGCTTTCTCAAGCTTTTAGTTTTCTTAATTAAAACCGTCCTAAAGCTTGCTATTTATAGCAACACTTAGGCAATTTTTAATTAATAAAAATTGTAATCAACTTTTAGATGGACTTAATCTAATTTGTCCAAATATATGTATAATTAGGTGTGATTAATCTCCATTGTCTACCATTTTGATTTAATACAATTAAATCAAAACAAGGATTAAGAAATGTATTAGTTCAATGTAACTTTGATTTAATCCAATTAAATAAAGCCAAAACCACATATTATTACATACTTACAATTACCATAATATCCTCAAAAGGTAGAGATAATTATGATTTTACAATTAAGCCCTTGTGTAATTATTGAATTAATCCAATTAATCCAATTAGGTCAAAGTAAATAATCAAAGTTATCCAATAACACTTGATTATCTTAGTTGATAAGTATAATATCGAATATTATCTTTTATCAAAATTAATCGGTGTAGGCATTGCATTTGTGCATGTGAGGCACTATGATGAGTCTCATTTGGAGGCACTACCTTTTTAGTCGAGGAAGTTGCGGGAAACGGTCGTCGGAAGGGAATCGGTATTTCGTTAAATTTTATCCGTTTGTTTAGCTCCAAGCTCACTCGTTGGACCTCCGTTTTAAAGCACATTTGGCTTAAAAAACCTAGAACCATTTAACCTTGGCCCAAACCCACTCACCAAACCAACACAACACCTAGCCCACCACACTTGGCCCACACGCCCAAGGCCCTCAAAATACAACCCAATTAAATAAAATATTAATTAAATAATATACCAAATTAAATAAAATAAATAATTAAGTCATATACCAAATTAAATAAAATATTAAATCATATACCAAATTAAATAAAACATTAAATCAAATCATGCCTAATTAAAATCAATCAACAAAATATTATTCCTAATTAAAAATATTGTATTCCTAACTTAACAAATATTATGCCTAAACAACACAAATTAAATATATTGACTTCCTAATTGAACTAATTTTGGGAAGAGTTTCTGGGCAGACTTCTCTAGTAGTGATGAAGAAGAAGTGAGGGGTATGACACGCAGAGGGCGTTTCTACAATGATATGACTGAAAAAGGTAAAGAAGTGTTGACTGAAGGAAGGGAAGTGGCGGAAAATGGGGATAATTCTGAGGGAGATACAGTGATGCGCCAGTTGAAAAAGACACGGGCACAGGTCAGGATCTGGAAATTGTTGTGTTCATCACGGAGCACATGCAGGCTATGGTTGAAGCCTTGAGCAAAATAGTGGTACCGGAGGATGCTAATCCGGTAATATTTGTGGGATCAGTAAGAAGGAAATTTTGGCAGGCAATCACTTTTTCTGAGGAAGAACTCCCGGCTGAAGGGAGAAACTATAATAGACCTTTGTTCATCAGGGCCGAGGTAAAAGGCAAGAAAACGTCATGTGTGATGGTGGATGACGGCTCGTCCATCAATGTGTGCACCTTGAAGATTTTGGCAAAGTTGGGTATGAAAGCAACGGATTTGGACCCCTCCAGTATGACCATCAAAGCTTATGATGACAGCAAACGAGGAGTTGAGGGTACTTTTTTGGCGGTGGTGAAAGTGGGCCCAATTGAAGACGAAGTTGATTTCACGGTGTTTGACATTCCGGTTACTTTCGCTTTATTGTTGGGAAGGCCTTGGTTTCACAAACTTGGGGGTGTGCCTTCCACTTTGCATCAGATGATTAAGTTCCCGTATGAGGGAGAGACTGTTACCATCCGAGCTGAGATAGATAATGTTGTGGCTGCCTTGGAGATACAGCCTTTCACGAGGTTTCAGGTGTCAGCAACGTTTGAGGAATACGTGGATCCTAGGGTGGCTAGGATCATGAAAAAATGAAGTTTGAGCCGGGTGAAGGATCAAAATTGCCATATTTCAGAGGACAGACTACTCAGAAGGGTTTGGGATACACATCTGATGAAGAAAAACCGAAGGTTAAAAAGAAAGGTCTGAAACTGATGGAATGTTTTGTGAAGGCTTCGGGGTATCAAGGGGAGCCTGAACCGGTGGAAGTTAATGGGATTGTGGTACCTGGATTTGAGATTTTCCAGGATATGCTGGGTAAGAATCCGATGATGGAAGAAATTGTGAAGAAGGAAAAGAGAATTGGGAGGAAGATTTGATGAAGTTAGAGAGCTTGACTGTTGAAGAGGATGAAGAGCCTGAGAAGAACCCAGTTGCAGAGGAAGAAGTGTCTGTAGAAGATGAAGACATTTATCTTTCTGATTTATTTGAGTGTACCCCCGCATTTGTTAGCAATAAAGACAATCATTTCGCTTATTTACCTAAGTCTATTTCCTCTAACTTGCATGACTTGAGTATATTTGTTATCAGCTCCACCAAAACAAATGCATTTAACCTTGATACACCTGAGAGTCCTAAGGAAATTCTAATTGCAAGTGAAGTTACCTCCGAGGAGAGGGAGAAATTAGAAGAAGTATTGGTCGGATATGCCAAAGTGTTTGCTTGGTCCTATGAGGACATGCCTGGAGTAGACAGAAACATTGCCCAACACACAATACCAACCTCCCCAAATATGAGGCCGGTGAAACAGAAACTCCGACGGATGAGACCAGAATGGGCTGAGAAAGTCAGAGACGAAGTTAAGAAACAGATAGATGTGGGGTTCATGGAAGTAGTAAAGTATCCTGAGTGGTTGGCTAATATTGTGTCGGTGCCGAAGAAATACGGGAAGGTCAGAATGTGTGTGGACTACAGAGATCTCAATAAGGCTTGCCCGAAAGATGATTTTCCTCTACCGCATATAGACGTATTGGTTGATAGTGCGGCTTTATCTGCTATGTATTCATTCGCAGACGGGTTTTCAGGTTACAATCAGGTTCTTATGGCTGAGGAAGATAAACACAAGACTGCCGTTGTTACCGAGTGGGGTACTTATTGTTACAAGGTGATGCCGTTTGGGCTCAAGAATGCGGGAGCTACTTATCAGCGGATGGCCACTACACTATGCCACGACTTGATGCACAAAGAGATTGAAGTGTATGTAGATGACATGATGGTGAAATCAGAGACAAGATTTGGGCATATTGAAGCACTGGAAAGGTTCCTTCAGAGAGTTGACAAATACAACCTGCGGCTAAATCCCAAGAAATGTGTGTTTGGGGTGACATCAGGAAAGTTGTTGGGACATACAGTGGGAATGGGAGGAATAGAGGTAGACTCTGAAAAGATCAAAGCAATCACAGAAATGCCAGCACCGAAGACTGAGAAGGAAGTCAGAGCATTCCTGGGGAAGATTCAGTACATCAATCGGTTCATCGCCAAGTTGACGTCAGTATGTGAGCCTATCTTCAAACTGTTGAGAAAAGATCAGCCAGTGAAATGGAATGAGCAGTGTCAAGCAGCCTTCGACAAGATCAGAGAGTACTTGGTAAAGCCTCCTGTATTGAAACCTCCGAAACCGGGCAGACATTTGATATTGTACTTGGCCATAGAATCAGAAGCACTGGGGGAAATGATGGTACATGCAGATAAGACAGGGGTAGAATATGCAGTCTATTATCTGAGTAAGAAGATGCTCTCATATGAGGCTCATTATCAGGAAGTAGAGAAGATCTGTCTCGCAGTGGTATGGGCTTCCAGAAAATTACGGCATTATTTCCAGTCTTACAAGATCCAGGTAGTGTCAAAGGAGAATCCTCTGAAATATCTGCATTCAGTGCCTTCGCTAGTGGGGAAATTGGGCAGATGGTTAGTATTGCTGACAGAGTTTGACATTGAGTATCTCACCACCAAAGTGGTCAAAGGGCTAGCAGTAGCAGAGTTTCTAGCATTGCAACCTGTTGAAGGGGATCAGTATAAGTTTGAATTTCCAGATGAAGAGATCCAAGCAATAACAGTTCAGAGATGGAAAATGTATTTTGATGGAGCAGTGAATTACAAGGGAGCCGAAATTGGGGTTGTGATAGTGACCCCCGAAGGAGAGACCTTGCCTTTGGCCAAAAGGTTGACATTCAGAGTAACAAACAACATGGCCGAGTATGAAGCATGTGTTTTTGGTTTGACTGCATTGATAGCCTTGAAGGCCGAGAGTGTGGAAGTCTATGGAGATTCTATGTTGGTAGTCCAGCAGATGCGAGGAGAATGGGAATTGAAAGAAGAACGGTTGAAACCTTACCTTTTTTACCTCAGAAAGTTGGCACAGGTTATCCCCGATTGTAAGTTTCAGCACTTACCAAGAGAAGAGAATCAGATGGCAGATCCATTGGCTACACTTGCAGCGACTTGGGAAAATCCAGAAAAGTTAGTGATGAGACCGTTGATACTGACAACAGCAAGAAGACCTGTTTATGAGATAGAGAGAATTCTGGAAATAGAGGTCGATGACGGTAAACCTTGGTATTATGGCATTCAGAGGTATCTGGAACATGGGGAACTCCCAGAGGAGCAGGCAGAAAAGACAGAATAGCCATTCAGAGGTTAGCTTCCCAGTATGTGATTTTGAAAGGGGAACTGTACAAGAGGCAAGCAAACGGTATTCAGTTGAAGTGTGTGAGAAAAGAAGTGGCTCAGCAGGTAATGGAAGAAGTACACGCCGGGATATGTGGTCCGCACATGAACGGGTTGAATATGTCCAGCAAGATAGTGAGACAAGGTTTTTACTGGGCAACCATGGAGACAGACTGTGCGAATATAGTAAAGCACTGTCATAATTGTCAGGCACAAGGCAATTTGAATCATTTTCCGCACACAGATTTGCACGGGTTGTCAGAGCCGTGGCCTTTCTCAGCATGGGGAATTGATATGATTGGAGAGATTCGACCGAATGCATCAAACGGGCATCGCTTCATAGTAGTGGCAGTAGATTACTTCTCAAAGTGGGTGGAAGCCGAATCATTCCGCAATGTTACAGCAAAGCAGATGGCAAAGTTTATAGCTCAGAATCTCATTTGTCGGTACGGTATGCCGCATCATGTAGTGACGGACAACGGAGTTCAGTTCCAGGGAGAAACAAAGGCAATGCTACAGAAATACGGGATAGGCCATCACAAGTCATCGCCGTACAGGCCGCAAGCAAATGGGGCAGTTGAGGCAGCCAACAAGACTATAAAGATGATTTTAGCCAAGATGATAGAAAACTGCAGAGATTGGGCCGAAAAACTACCATATGCTTTGTGGGGGTACAGAACATCAGTAAGAACAGCAACAGGCCACGCCTTACTCTTTGGTCTATGGAATGGAAGCAGTGTTGCCAGTGGAAGTGGAAATACAGTCTATGAGGGTATTAGCAGAGGCAGAGTTACCGGAACAAGAATGGGCCGCACAGAGGTTTGATCAGTTAGCACTGCTGGATGAGAAGAGAACGAAGTCTTTGTATCATATCCAGTTGTATCAGAAGAGACTAGCCCGAGCATTCAACAAGAAGGTACGCCCCACCAAGATCAAAAAGGGTGATTTGGTGCTTAAGCAGTCGAGGCCGTCGACAATAGATCCGAGAGGAAAGTTCAGACCTAACTGGGAAGGACCTTACATAGTGCAGAAAGTAATGGGAAATGGAGCAGTGAGACTGTCAGACTTGGAAGGGAATGAGTTCACCGAGCCGATCAACGTAGATAGATTGAAGCAGTACTTTGCCTAAGGGAGAGAAGACTGAGCAGTCATCAGGAAGATTGACGAAAGACCTAACCCAACGGAATAAGAAAATTATTCATGCATGCAAACACGTAACATACCTTGCATTCTCTTCGTGTTTTTTTTGTTTTGTGTTCGCAGGTTCGAAGGAGAAAAGAGGAAGCGGCAGAGATAAGCCAATCAAAAGCAGCGTCAGCGCAGTTTCAGTTTCGGGGATGAGTCCCAGGGGGCGAGGTCCACATCAGCAGTTTTGGGGGGATGAGTCCCAGGGGGCGAGGCCCACATCAGCAGTTTTGTGGATGCGTCCCAAGGTTGTAACCAACTTCATCAGCGGTTTTGGGGATTCGTCCCAGGGTTGTAACCCATATCACCAGCAGTTTCGGGGATGCGTCCCAGGGTCGTGACCCATATTGGCAACGTTATCGGGATGCGTCCTAGGGTCGAGGCCCCCGTTGTCGGTTACAGTTATCGGGATGCATCCCAGGGTCGTTGGCCCCCTACATCGTTAGTTTTGGGATGCGTCCCAAGGTCGAGGCCCATATTTTTGTCAGCGGTATTGGGATGCGTCCCAAGGTCGAGGCCCCCATTGTCGGTTGCAGCTATTGGGATACGTCCCAGGATTGAGGTCCACTGCGGCATCAGCTCAGGTCGAGGCAGCAGGCAAGTCAGAAGGCAGCTGGCGAGCCAGGTAAGTGAAAATACATTGCATAACTTTGATAGGATTGTTCAAAGTCACACACTGCACAAGTCCCATCAAAGTGGGGGCGACTGTAGGCATTGCATTTGTGCATGTGAGTCCTTATGATGAGTCTCATTTGGAGGCACTACCTTTTTAGTCGAGGAAGTTGCGGGAAACGGTCGTCGGAAGGGAATCGATATTTCATTAAATTTTATCCGCTTGTTTAGCTCCAAGCTCACTCGTTGGACCTCCGTTTTAAAGCACCTTTGGCTTAAAAAACCCAGAACCATTTAACCTTGGCCCAAACCCACTCACCAAACCAACACAACACCTAGCCCACCACACTTGGCCCACACGCCCAAGGCCCTCAAAATACAACCCAATTAAATAAAATATTAATTAATAATATACCAAATTAAATAAAATATTAATTAAGTCATATACCAAATTAAATAAAATATTAAATCATATACCATATTAAATAAAACATTAAATCAAATCATCCTAATTAAAATCAATCAAAAATATTATTCCTAATTAAAAATATTGTATTCCTAACTTAACAAATATTATACCTAAACAACACAAATTAAATATATTGACTTCCTAAATTGAACTAATTTTGTCCCCCCCCCCCCCCCCCCTTCATCTTAGGATTTCCTTGTTTGACACTAAATCAAATCCCCCTTAAATGCCAAATCCATTTCCTTGTCAAGCAAGGAGTAGCCCTACCCCCTTTTGCCTCTAAAAAACCAACCTCTCCCAACCCTTACATCTCCTCTCTCACACGGCAAAACACAACAAAGAAAAGAAACCCTACTCACAAGCTCTCGGCAACACATATATGTCTCCCTTCACGTAAACCATAATCCCTTAATTCATTGCCCATCTTACCAAGCAAACACCCGCACACCACAAGCCTCACTGCCACACCACTAGCCACACAGCACTCACGCATTTAGTTGCCTTCACGTGTAGCCATAAGCCACGCCATTCACCAGCCCACTCACAAAGCCATTTAACACAAAGCCAAGAACCCTCCACTCACAAAAGCCACTTCACGCATAAGCCAAGAACCCTCCACTCACATTTCCATCTCACGTATAAGCCAAGAGCCCTCCACTCGTATAACCCTCACGCACCAAGTAGATCTCACTCAGTAACTTCACGTAAAAAGTCCTTAAGCGCCAACACCCAATCACGCTTTCACCAAACTCTCACCATTGACAGCCCCTAAGTACCGAAAAACACCAGCCCTGTACCCCTGAAATTACCGAAAAACACACCCCAAACATCCCCTAAATTACTCAAAACAGTGAACAAAAAACTGCACCTTAAACCCCTTAAACAACCGAAAAATAGCTGTCCATAACCGACAAAGAAACACCCAAAACAGTAGCCTAAAACACCAAAACCAGTGACCAAAATACAGCAGAGACACAGCAGCAAATCGGCAGTGAAACGGAGCAAAAATAGTAGCTTGAGCAGTGAAATACCGAGGAAAAACGCAAACCAGTGAATCTTAAAAGTTGCGGAGCTTTCACCCTTCCGATCACCGTGAAACGCGAGTCCGAGAGTTGACGAAAAAGGTTAGACCTGAGGGTATTCTTTCACATCGGTTTTTTTTAGTTGTATTTTTATTATTTATTGAGTTTTGTTTGCATGATCATTGTGGAGTGAAGCATGTTGTGGCCCTTGAATAGATAAAAAAAAATGCATGAATTGTAAAATGATGTATGTTGTGGCCCTTGAATAAAATGAAAAATGTGTCGCCTCTCGTGGTATATAGGATGGAAACCCGGACATAAATTTCATAGCCGATTCCGAATGGACGTAGTATGATCTGTACTCGGGATACAACTCCATGTACCACTTAAGTAAACGGCGCATATTTCATTTTATGTTGTTTTGATTTGTTTATTATTCGTTACCTGATTTCCGCATGTTATTTGTTTATGTAATGATGAGATAAAGCGCATGGGCTTAGTAAGTGCGATTAAAGGTCCTCTATTTTGAGAGGTTAAAATCATTTACCACGATGCTTTGCCGCGCCGGATGATGTATATTCGGTTGAATGTGAGATATGTTCAATCGGGTATACGAAGTCCGATATTGTTGTCTTTATTTCTTATATGCATCGTGTTATTAGCGTATGGGCTTAGTAAGTGCGATTAAAGGTCCTCTAATTTGAGAGGTCAAAATCATTTACCACGATGCTTTGCCGCGTCGGATAATGTATATTCGATTGGATGTGAGATATGTTTAATCGGATACACGAAGTCCGATATCGTTGTCTTTACTTTTTATATATGTATTGTGTTGTTTGCGCATGGGCTTAGTAAGTGCGATTAAGGTCCTCTATTTTAAGAGGTTAAAATCCTTTACCACGATGCTTTGCCGCGCCGAATGAGGTATATTCGGTTGAATGTGAGATATGTTCAATCGGGTATACGAAGTCCGATATTGTTGTCTTTATTTCTTATATGCATCGTGTTATTAGCGTATGGGCTTAGTAAGTGCGATTAAGGTCCTCTATTTTGAGAGGTTAAAATCATTTACCACGATGATTTGTCGCGCCGGATAATGTATATTTGATTGGATGTGAGATATGTTCAATCGGATACACGAAGTCCGATATCATGTTTTTACTTTTTATATATGCATTGTGTTATTTGCGCATGGGCTTGATAAGTTGGATTAAAGGTCCTCTATGTCAAGGGGTTAAAAGCCTTTACCACGATATCTTACCGCGCTTCTCACTATGCCACTTATCCTTTTGCGTATCATTGCTTCATTTACGCATGCATTACGAAGTTCCATATAGTTATCTTTATCTTTGTAGGCATTGTAATGAAAAGCGCATGGGCTTATGGTGTTGGACTAAAATGTTCTCCATTTGGGGGAAGAAAAGCCTAAAAGGCTACCTTTACCATGATATTTGCCGCGTCTTTCATCTATTGATTGCATCATCTATCCTTGTCTTGGCTCGATCTATTTTCATCGGTGTACCCATGTTATGATAGCATTTGGGCATTATTTCTCGTGGTATATAGGATGGAAACCCGGACATAAATTTCATAGCCGATTCCGAATGGACGGTAGTATGATCTGTACTCGGGATACAATTCCACGTACCACTTGGAAAAAGGCCCACGCATGTGTTCGTGTCAATTCTAGATATCTTTTCTGCATCACATCACGACATGTCTATTTTAGCATATAATTGTCTCTTTTTACTTATGCATTTGTATTAAATCACGGTTTGAGGTCTTCCCTTGCGAGGGGTGAGTGCGGCCTTAAATCTTTGTCCCGATTCACACCGGGTGGCGACTCCATTATTTCTCCGGTTTAGTCCCCCGCGGGCTACTCCGTACTCCCAACCGGGCCACGAGCCCGGAACAGCATGCGTCGCTCAGTTTCTGTGTCCCACAATCGGCTACTCAAGTGCTCAACGAGTACACTTCATATTGGGACTCTCTAAGTTCAGACACGTTTGTCATATAAGACTAGCTAATATGTACGCAATTCAGCCACCTCTGAATTCGCGAAGAACACGAACGATATTTATGAACTATACAAGTCGAGGTCATCACATATATTTAACAATCCCTTCGTCATAGGCTATCCGAGTTGTGCTTAGGAAACATAGAATACATCGTCAATTTTCCTTGATGCACATCTCATGTCGACATGTCCATGATTCTTTATAACCGATGCAATTCATCTTAGGTGATCGACTTTGGACAAAACTTTAAGAATTGTGACTTTACTAACATGTATACCTAAACCTCTTAGGGTACACATACGGGCCGGTGGATCCTATCTTGCTTTGTACTTGATTACTGAGTGTATCGGTCCATACCCAACGAACATCTAGAGGCCAGACCATGAAAGGTTTTTGACATACATGGCATCAAAGTGTGGAGGATCTCACACAAAATCAATGTTATCCTATAATCAAAGGATTACATATGTTACTCGACTAGAGGAAATTCCTATTGACGGTGGTGTGTACTTCCAACTATTATGAACCACCTGTGAGTCATTCAGTAATCGGTTTAACCAATACCCACACGTCTATATGAGTTTCCAAAACTCATGGTACATCGGGTTAAACCATTGGAACTCCAATTCCAATACACGATATGTGCTAGTCTTCTAGGTTATAGGAATTCGATCGTATTCCAAAACCAAATACTAGGAATATATATACTTTAAGAATAATTTACAATAGTAATATTTACCCCAATATCGGACCACTTAGTGTCCAGTATTACTACAATACTATTCTAAGGTCGATGTCATTCTTAGCATATATGTACATCAATCTAATACGCATAATGATAATACCATTAATAAGGTATGAAATGAAAATGTAGTTATTTTATTAATAAATAATAAAATATATAATTTGAATTGTCACTCCAAGCACCAACTCCAACAAGGTGCTGAGTACCTCCATAAATAGAGGAGCTCAGCACCTCATTCACCAACCTCCTCCATGCTTCCGTCTTAAGAATCTGTGGAGTTCCAAATCTTGTGTGCTTTATTTTTTTGTTGTAATTTCTTTTTCTTTCAGTAATAAAATTATGTGTGTTTTTATTCAAAACATGAGTAGCTAATTTCATTATGATAGGGTAAAAGGTGAAACTTTTGATATGAGAATATAGATTAATCTTATTTATGTTATAATATATAAATTTTAATCTGAAGGCTAATATCTAATCTTCTATTATATTTTGTGGGTGTCTTGATTCGCTATAGACAATCTCATCTTGGTTTGCAGAATTAATATTTTACCACATATTATATGAGAGAATAATTTAAATCTGAACTAATTATCGACAAAATCATATCACCACCTTTATGGATGGTTTTATATGTTATGGCATAATTGAGTACCTATTTGGACTAGTTATAGACAAACTATATCACCACATTTATGGATGGTTTTATATGTTTTCCCATAATTAAATCCTGAAATAAATTAACTGGGTAATAATGACAAGTTAGATATTATAAAAAAAATAAGATTTCTATATAATTGAAAAATAAAGAATGGATCCCCTAGCTCCGGTATTTTAATTTATTATTACATTCCAATTTAAAAATTGTCAATCATTTCAATCAATTCAGTTTTTAATTTTATTTTTCACTCGAATTGTTACTAAATCTATTTCATGTGGATCGGCCTCGGACTTACCGGGTTATTTTATTACTTCGACACTCTTATACTTGAGAGTAAAGAACCACTTTATGAGTTTTTGAAGTTTTTAGCGCCGTTGTCGGAGAATATAATTTAGTAGATAGAATTATAATTTAACATTCTTACATTTTTATTTTCTACATCTCATTTTTTCTTCTATGTTTTTTGTGTAGATCGAAGATGTCCTGATAGATCCTAAATGAATTCCAAACCCATACATCCCACATATAGATAAACATTTTACTTGATTTTTCAAGGTTATAGGAGACAGAAAACTCAATTAAAATAGAGCTTACATTTTGCCAAAAAATTTCTTGAACCATCTGCATCTAGAGATTCTTCCATGATTTTTTCTGAGAACCTAATTCAAGAAACTGAGATAGCTGAACGAGAAATTTAATTAAGATATGAATTAATAAGAATCATAGGAAATTTTTAGGATTTAATCACTACATTTGTGTTTTTTTCTTTTGTCATTTTTTTTTTATTTTTTTCACTTGTTTATTATTTTTTCTTTTTGTAAGTATTGCATTTGTATATTTAAATTTTAGCATAAAGTCTGTATTTAGGTTGCATGAGACATTGGTCTCGATCATCTAGCGATAGATTAAATATAGAATCTCCATCACCTTCACCGTCAGTCAAAATAGCCGATAATCGAGATGAAAATCTAATTGAACAGGTAGAACACGAGCCACAGAATGATGATCTTAATCATCCTACGACATTAAGAGAATTCATGAATCCCACTAAGATAGGATCACCATCTTGAATTGTTTTCCACCCAGATGCATCACGTTTCAATTTTAAATGAGGTGTCATCCAACTTTTACCTACATTCAACGATTTAAAATCAGAAAATCTTTATCAGCATTTAAGGGATTTCGAAAAGGTATATAATACTTACACATATCAAAATTACAACATGAATATAATCCGACTCAAGTTTTTTCCATTTTCTTTAAAGGATAAAGCTAAAATTTGACTGCAAAATCTTAGGTCGGGATCCATCAGAACATAGGATGATTTGCAAGAGCAATTTCTGAAAAAAAAATTCTCCCTCACAGGACAAACTCCTTCAAGAAGAGAATCACAACTTTCACACAAGAGTCGGGGGAAACACTTTACCAATATTGTGAGAGATTTAAAGAAATGTTAAAAGTTTGTTCACATCACGAGTTTGAAACATAGAGACTGATTTCCTACTTCTACGAGGGTCTAACACCCCAAAGTAGACAAGTGGTGAAAATGATGTGTAATGATGAATTTAGGGACAAAAGTCCCGAAGATATATTAGATTTCTTAAAACACATAGCAGAGAATGCACAATATTATGACATAGTAGAGATAAACATGTTATCTTTATAACATGTTTATAGTTTACTTTCCCACAAATATTAATTTGACTTTTGATACTTTAAATTTCATGATTTCAATGATTTATAAACAACCAAGTGGTCTTTTTTTTTTTTTTTACAATTTTTTTTTTTGGTTTTGTATTGTGGATTAATTAATAAAGTAATGGGGTTTTCACCATCGCTTGAAACACTATAATTATCTTCTAATTATAACGTTTACTACTTGAAGCAATTACTGAGTTAATGATGTCTCCAACATCCCATTTAATTATATTGTAAACTGTAATATTAATCACTAATTAAATTACTCTCTAAAGTTTATCTCGGTTTCAGACATTACTAACCTTGTTGCCTTATTTAGAGTGGAGCAATGGGCCTCCAATATTTATCTCATGAAACCCCATCCCATTTCTTTTTACACTCCATTTGTGATGTATCATTTTAGTAAAACTAAAATCATGCTACATATCTTCTTCTTTTCAGCTTATTCTCTCATACATCCAAGGCAACAATGATCTATCAGCAAAAATCACAATGAAAGCACCAGTGTCGGTCAATATTACCCCCATCAATTGGACCTTTTTGCAGCTCATCATTTGTTCTACATTTTTATCTTCCTCTGAAGTATCAAAAAAAAAAAAAAAAACCTCCTCCTAAACACAAACTAACAGCTGTTAGCAAAATATTCCAAACGCTACAGGATTGGGAATGAAAATTTGTTACGAGAAATAATTAGACTAAAATTCAATATATTTTTTCATCCCGAATTAACTGTTACAAGTTTCAGCGGTTTCATGAATGACACTAACATTCCTACTAAAGCTTCTAAGAAAAGTCTAAAGAATTAAACTTGGGAATCCGCCAATTTTCAACAACAAAAATTCATATATGGTTTGCACCAAAAATAAAATAAAGCCAATCTATTAAATACAAGCTTAAGAGAATATGAGTCTATCTCCTCAGTAATTATAGAGAGAAAGTTGTGTCAAATAAAACCATCTCCTCTATAAATGCATTTTCTTAAAATAGCAGGAGCTGGTCAAGTGAGGTAATGGAGAAGTTGATGAATTTATTTCAAAGCCTATAAATTCAATAAAGTGACTCAAAACAAATTACAACCAAATGTAAATTTCAATTCAATTATTAGAATTTTTTATTCCAACACTATAGTTTAAATTCCTTTACGTCTTTGTTCCCATTTGTAATCAGAATCAAATTTAATTTCAGTACAAGATTATATTTTCAACTTTTAGTTTCTTCTTTAGTTATCTTTATAACATCTTCCTTGGATTTATTTGTTGATCTCATTCATTAGAGAGTTCATACATAATTGTTTTAATTTTTAAAAGTCAACATTTATTTAATTATTTTGAGGATCTACTCATTTGACGCGCTCGGGCAAGAACTCGATACCCTTTTGGAGGCAATGATATTTTTAACACGCCCGATGGGACATACTAGCAAGATGCAGCCAAAGAACAAGAAATAATATGGGAAAAGAAGTTTCCACATCTCACAATTGGGAGTTTGTGACTACAACAGTAGGGCAAAAAGGAATCGTTTCATATCTGGTGGAATAAATTGAGAGGAATCTTACTCCTTCAAAAATTCATAATCAAGAGATTCAAACCCCAATAGGACCTCATGTTGGGATATCAGATTATGCAGACGACTTCGAGACTAGTTAAGTAGGAAGAACTCGGGGGTATTCCTTTGGAAGTTCCCATGAAGCAAATGGTCTACTCCGTTATGCTGTTCTTGCACTCATTCTCAGAAAAAAGAAATAAGAAAAAAAAAAGATATCAATCCCTTAGCAGCATGGAATAAGTTAGAGGATTTGCAAAAATTCCTACTACTAATGGCTGCCATTTTAGCAATGAAAGACTTATGGCTCTTCAACAATTCTTTGGGGCTCAAAATTCTAACAATCATCCTCCAATTTATGAAGAAAGGGCGCTCATGGGACACTCCTCCAATGTTCAAAAGAGGAAATGATTATTTTTCCAAGTATTATAATTCTTATAATTATACCACTAATTTTTACCGTGGATTTAAAAAAATTGTTCAAGATAGGATCAATAAAGGCATGTTAAATTTTCTAGATAAGAAGGAAATTATTTCTAATATGACATCTACCAACTTAAACTTTTTACTTGTGTGATTTGTTAAAAGCAAAGAGGATGCGAAATGAAAAGGCTTTGGAAATTCGTCCAAGAAGAGATTTTTACCAAATTTGGGTTCTTAAAAAATATTTGGTGTAGGAAAATGATGCATGATGGAATCTGAAAGAGAAAAAGGCAATTAAGGTTCGACATCCTCCAAGTCCTCAACTACCTCATGCTATTTCATTTTAGAGGAGATAGATTAGATTTGTGGCTCCTCTAACGGTCGGGTCAAGGAATCGATGGCACAAAGTGGAACTCAAGATTTTTTCAGATAAAATTTTCTCTACCCAGAAAATGGGACTCCTACGCCAAAAGACTTCTCTAAATAGGAAAGAGATATCATTGTAGGATTTTGTAAATGTGAAGTCAAAAATTTACAAGAAAGCCATTGAGGATCAAGAATTAATGGGTATTTCAGATGATATAGTGGAGGAATTATACCAGTTTGTGGGATAAATTCTCACTCCCTTTGTTTATGCAACGACAAGTTTGACTCCGTCATTAAACTTTCCGAAGGAATGTGGAGAAAAGATCACAAGAACGCATACAAGAATTACAAGTCAATCTATTCTTCACTTAGAGGAAAAAAAGTCTTGTTATAGAGTGACTACCCAAGCAGTTGAATTTGGAAGTCCTAAGTATTTAAACTATTTTTCATTTATTTTCTTATTATTTATCATTTTATATTTTTTATTGTGGCCATTTACATGGCTATGTCCTTAATTTCTTGTTCTTATTTTCATTTCCTGTCTTTTGTAAAAATTTGGTCTGATTGGCCACTTTTAAATACAAATAAAGAAATGAGCCAACATATGACTTGTTTGTTCTAAAAAAAATCACGCAATATCCTACAATAGCTTGGCCAATTAGGTATTTTGACATGAATAAAAAGAATGAGTCAATATATGATTTGATTATTTTAAATGGGATTTGCAAATAAAATGCATGAATTATCTCATATGATTTGAGGATTTCTTCCAATCTTTTTGTCATTTCCTTCTAAATCTTCCATGATTTCTTCTAACCTTTTGGTCATTTCCTCCAATTTAAAGGAGAAATATATGATATCCTTGAACTTTTGGATCATTTCCTCCAAATCTTTCATGATTTCCTTCAATATTATGCATGAAAATCTAAAAGAAAAATGCCTAAAATCCTGTGTCAATTTATGGCTAATATCTTATAATGAAAATAAGGCCAAATAGTCACTTTGTGAACAAAAGAAAATAATAAACATAAAATCATGTAAATTTTCCTCCTGTTACATAATATGCAGGAAACTAAACTTCGGTACCTGGTGCTACATAATATCCGGCAGCTAAAAAAATAAAGTGAATAGTTTATACCATCTCAAGTCTACATATAAAGTCAAAACATTTCAATTTCAAACTAAACAAACAGTTTCTTTTGATAAAGATAAATCAAAGGTTCTGAAAATTAAAAAGAACTTGATAGACTTTGTTATTATAGTCTACAGTCTTTTGGATGCACTCTTCTTGGTTGCCCTCTTTAGAACTGGAGGAACCATCATTGTTGGTGATGGTTGCAAGTATGGTTTTTATATCAGTATCTCTCATTAAATGAATATACACATTTGATATATCAATTGGCTCATGAGGTAAATTTTGGAAGAAGTTGTTAAAGAACAATTAACGAATGCAATAAGATATATTATTGAAACATAAACATAAACATTGCAATAAATTTTTATTGAAACAAAAACTTATAACGCAAGTAAATAAAATATCAACAAACAAATCAAAATTGAATCTTACAATATAAGTAATTCAAATCAATAAACAAACTGACTTGTATAGATTGAGGCTAGCACAAAGGCTATGTCATATAGTAGAAATTCGTCCATACTCTTATGCTTGTAGTTCGTTGGATATCTGCCATCAGGATTCAACAATCTGCAAATCGAAATTCTGCACTGAATAATTCGACCCCTGGTGAATTTACTTGATTTTTTTATTTTCTAGGATCAGAAAGATTTTTGGTATTTCAATATCTGTAGAACTCTGCAATATTGTTCTATGTATATAGACCAATATGGAAAAAAGGAAATGCAGTTAATGATCAAGTATTGCAAATGTTAGTTTATCAGAAGAGTTATGTTGTTCAGACAAAACCTTCTGATTTAAACTTAATAAAAAAAATATTTTTAAGTAAGACAATTAATGAATCCCAAGGCCCATCTTTAATTTAATTAAATATATATTAAAAATATTAATTAAATCTAATACCAAGCTAACCAACCACACTCATCCAAGCCCAAGTCCAAGCCCAAGCCTTGCTTTTTCCAATTTAATATAAGTGTTTAGAGAACACTTATAAACCTTTCATTTTCCATATCATTTTCCATTATGGGATTGTTCCCTCTTTTTGCTATATAAATTTCTTACAATACCCCACATTTGTATAGCAAATAGTGGCGATACTGTACATAGCATGATCCAGAGAAAATTTAAAAATGATATGCATTGTGTCTTTTGTACTTGAACCTTCATTAGTAAGTACTTATTAGATTTATCGATGAGTCAGTGTGTATAGGAGACATTGATTTGTTCATCGAATTTTGTAAATCAAAACAATAAGTATTACACATATCGAATTTTGACACCTTTCGATTCATACGGTTCTGTTCATTTTGGTCATGAACAATCCTGGATTCATATGAGCTTTAGAGAATTTAGCCATTTCATTCTCATAAATGTGACCCCATATTACTCCTATATAGGTGACACAAACACTTTTATTATCATTAAGAATGATTAGTCATTCATCTTTATCGTCATAGTATCATAACTTTCATTATCATAGGAATCGCTTGAGTTTTACCCAACTAGTGTTCCACATTGAACCAGACTTGAATTACCAAATTGCTAGGTGGGGTTTCCGCTAAGTTACTTCTCATTGTGTTAGCTTTAAGCTCATTCCCCTCGATAAATATAACATTTGCTCCTTTGGTATACTCTTTGTTAATTGATCTGCAATATTCTCATTTGATTTTATAAAATCAATGGAAATAATGTCAGTCGAGAGCATATATTTTAAAGTGTTATGTCTTCGTCTTATGTGCCTTGACTTCCCATTATACATATGGCTCTTTGCTCTCCCAATAGCAGCCATGCAGTCACAATACACACATATGGCCGCCATAGGTTGAGGCCACATTGGAATATCTTCCAAAAAATTCTTTAGTCATTCCGCTTCTTCAGCAGCTTTATCCAATGCTTTGAATTCTGATTCCACTGTTGAACGTGCTATACACGTTTGTTTTTGTGATTTCCAAGATACTGCAGCCCCTCCAAGTGTAAATACATATCCACTTGTTGCTTTTTCCGTATCATTCGAAATCCAATTGGCATCACTATATCCTTCCAAAACTGGTGGATATTTGGTATAATGTAATCCATACTTCATTGAGTTTTTTAGGTATCTTAATACTCTAACTAAAGCATCTCAATGATCCTTTGAAGGATTACTAGTATATCTTGTCAATCTATTCACAGAGTAGGCAATGTCCGGTCTAGTACAATTCGTGATGTATTGTAGTGTGCCAGTTATACGAGAATATTCTAGTTGTGACACATTATCCCTAATATTTTTCTTTAATGTACTCTTAGGATCAAAAGGAGTTTTAGACAGACTACTATCAAAATATCCAAATTTCCAAAGAATTGCTTCCACATAGTGTGATTGGCTGAGAATATAATTATCACTACTTCTTTGAATTCGAATTCCTAAGATAACATCAGCTTTTACCATGTCTTTCATATCAAAGGTCGAATTCAATATTTTCTTTCTGGAGTTTATGACATTTAGATTTGGTCACATGGTGAGCATATCATCAACATATATACATACAATGACATATGAATCATTATTCATTTTCTTGATGTAAACACATTTATCACATTCATTGATCCGAAATCCATGTGATAACATAATATGATCGAATTTCTCATGCCATTATTTGGGTGCTTGTTTAAGTCCATAAAGTGACTTCACAAGTTTACATATATTTTTCTCGTGTTCTTTTGCTACAAACTCTTCAGGTTGTTCCATATAAATTTCTTCATCTAACTCACCCTTCAAGAATGCAGTTTTTACATCCATTTGATGTATTTCCAAATTATAAATTACTGCAATCGCAATTAACATCCTTATAGATGTTATTCTGGTTACTGGTGAGTATATGTCAAAGAAATCAAGTCCTTATTTTTTACGGTATCCTTTAACTACTAAACGAGCTTTGTATTTATCAATTGTACCATCAGGCTTCAATTTCTTTTTGAAAACATTTGTAACCAATTGGTTTGCAACCTGATGGTAAGTCTACTAACTCCCATGTATGGTTTTGTAGAATGGATTTTACTTCGCTATTTATTGCTTCTTTCCAATAAATAGATTCAGACGAAGTCATGGCCTCTTGATATGTTTGAGGTTCAGCTTTAGTGAGAAAGGTTAAAAAATCATATCCATAATATTTTGCTACCTTGATTCTTTTTCCTCTTCTAGTTCTAAATCTTTCTCTTGGAGAGTTGATGTTGATTTATTTGGTTCCAAAACCTTGTCTTGAACACCAGATTAAGAGGCAACATCAACCCCGTTTTCTTGACTAAATTCAATCACTTTATGTTTATTTTTATCAAGTCTATCCTTATAAGGAAATATACGCTCAAACCATTTAGCATTATTAGACTTAATAATGGTATTTACTTGGATATCCGAAATTCCAGATTTAATTACTAGAAATTGGTATGCTGCATTATTTTTAGCGTATCCAATAAATACACAATCAATAGTTTTAGGTCCAAGTTTAACTCTTTTAGGCAAGCGAACTTGAACATTTGCTAGGCAACCCCACACTTTGTATGCCGGTAGCCTTTTCTTCCATTTTTCATATGGAGATTGATCACTCTTCTTTGGTGGAATTCTGTTCAAGATGGTGTTAGCTGTAAGTAAAGCTTCACCCCACATGTTATGTGGTAAACCAGAACTGTTAAGCATGAAATTCATCATATTTTTTAATATTATATTTTTACGTTCAACCACCCCATTCTGTTGAGGAGTGTAGGGTGTTGTAGTTTGATGAATTATTCCATTAGAAGTATAAAATGTTACGAAGGCATTAGATTCATATTCTCCGCCTCTATTAGATCACAATATTTTGATCTTGTTTAACTGATTTTCCACCTCAGCTTTATATGTCTTATACATATTCAAGGATTCGTCTTTACTATGTATCAAATATACATAACAATATCTACTACTATCATCTGATATTGATTTAAAATCACCCAAATCTGTATGAATTAATTCTAACAATTCATTTGATCTTTTAGTCACAGATTTATAGGACTTGCTAGCAAACTTTGATTCAACACATGTTTCACATTTATGCATATTATATTTTGTATAATTAGGCAGTAAACCAAGATTAACCATTCTATGCATACATTTAAAGTTTATGTGACCTAGTCTAGCATGCCATAATGTAGAAGATTCAAGCAAGTAAACAGAAGCCTTATTTATTTTATTAATATTAGCATTATCAATTACATTGAGTTTGAAGAGCCCTTCAGAGAGGTAACCATTTCCAACAAATGTTCCCCCTTAGTGAGAATGAATTTATCAGATTCAAATACAAGTTTAAAATCATTCTTGCTTAAAACAGAATCAGAAACAAGATTCTTAGTAAATTCACGGACATGTAGTACATCCATAAGGGCAAGTTCTTTCCCAGAAGTGAATTTCAGAACCACTTTCCCTTTTCCAGTAGCAGTTGCATTGCCCATATATAACTTTTCATCGCCATTGTTAGGATTATAGGTGAGAAACATATTTCTATTTCCACAAATATGTCTTGTTGCACCAGTATCCATCTAACAATCTTTACTGTCAGTCAATAAATTGACTTCAGAAACAACAACACTAACAAATATTTCTTCAATAATATTTGTTTGTTTGTTGCTGTTATTACCATTTGGCCCAGGATTTCCTTTCTTGTGATGGCAGTCTAGTGCTCGGTGTTTAATTTTTCCACACACCCAACAAGCACCTTTAATTCCCTTGAAATTCTTCTTTTTTGCAGCAAGAACTTTCTGAGTTTTATCTTTCCATTTATTGTTCCATTTATTCTTCTGGTTTTGAGCTTAGGCTTAGGCACCCCTCCACTCTCAATGACATTTTCTTTGGCTTTAAATTCTGAAACATTCAGCCATTCACTCTTACGGTGATCTTCTTACACCCTTAGTTTGAGAACCAGATCCTCCATTAACATATCAGTCTTTTTATGCTTAAAATGTATCTTGAAATCATTCCAAGATTGAGGTAATATTTCTATCACAGATCTGACAGCAAACTGTTGGGGCAGTTATGGAACCCCTAGGGTCGGATCGGTACCCCGCGCAGAGGAAATGGGTCTAACCCATAGATATTAAGCATTGGTGTATTTAAAAATATTTTTATGTAAGACTACATTCCATTTCGAGTCCATAGGAAAAAACAGGGACCAAAATGGAGTCCGAAAACTCCGAAATGGAGAAAACAAAGTTTTAGTATGAATCAGTTATGGGCGGCGCGACATGCAAGCTTTGGCGTCGCAATGCCACCAAATGCTGAGAGCATGTTTTCATGTATGTCATCGTGTCGTGACATGTAGGTGTGGGCGTCGCGACGCGCGCACATTTAAAGCTCGGCGTCACGACGTAGCTCATGGCTGTGTGTATTTTTCAAGGTCAAAACATTACTAAACACTTCCAATTTTCTCTCAATACTTCAAATACACTTAAAATCCAATTTTAACTTCATAACCACTATCAACACATGTTTTACAACTAGTATACATGTATTCTAAATACTTATATGCATATGTTTGAATCTAATCATGAACCATTTTAGAATCCCAATTAGAAATGTCTCATGAACAATTCTAGTTCACCTAAAGGTGGTCAAGTTAATCTAGAATGGTAGCCTTAGCTCTAAGCTTTTAATCTTGAGTTCCAAACTCTTATTAATTGTTTCATGTCCAACATGAACATTTTTGACCTAATTAACAAACATACTGTGTTTATACTTCTAAAGCATCATAACATAATTTTATTAGACTTATTTCAACATTAAGCTATGTGATCATGCATCCAATACATAAAAGAACATAACTTAAGAGAATTTCAAACTTACCTAGAAAGATTGATGCAAAGATCAAATCTCATTCTCTTGTTGAAATGGTAGGAGAACCTCTAAGGTTTGCAAGCTTCACTTCAAGATCTAATCTTGTTTCCAATATTGGCAAGCTTCAATCCAAGATCCAATATTGATTTCTCCTAGATGAAATGTTGTAGAGACCTCACAAGCTTCTCTAAACACTTCTCTAACTTAGGCTAATTTTCTCTAAGAATTTGCTTGTACTTAGCTTTCTCAAGTTTTTCACAAAACTTAATTATAACCTTGCTAAAGCAAAATTTAGGCAATTATAAATCAATAAATGTCTAATCAAATATTAGGTATGCTTAATTTAAATTCATCCAAATATTCATAATTAGGTGTGACTAATCCCATTGTCTACCACTTTGATTTAAGTAAATTAAATCAAGACAATTTTTACTTAATGGATTAGTTCAATGTCTACCACTTTGATTTAATCTAATTAAATCAAGACATATGTATTTACACCTATTAATGTATATTTGTAATTACCAAAATATTCTCAAATGGTAGAGATATTTATGAATTTATAATTAAACCCTTGTGTAATTATTGAATTAATACAATTAATCCAATTAGGTCAAGTAAATAATCAATGTTATCCAATAACACTTAATTATCTTAGTTAATAATCATAATATCAAATATTATCTTTTATCAAAATTAATCGGCTACCCAAGTGCCTAACGAGAACACTTCATATTGGGACTCTCTAAGTTCAGACACGTTCATTATATTCGGCCACCTCCAATTTGTGAAGAATACGAATGACCTTTCTGAACTATACAAGTCGAGGTCATCTCATATGTTTAACAATCCCTCTGTCATAGGCCATCCAAGTTGTGCTTAGGAAATATAGAATACACCGTCAAGTTTCCGAGGCGCACATCTCATATCGACATGTCCATGATTCTTTACAACTGATGCGATCAACCCTATATGATCGACTTTGGCCATAGTTTTAGGAATTGTGACTAATTTACGTGGATACATAAACCCCTTATGATACATATACGGGCCAACAAATCCTATCTTAATTCACACTTGATTACTGAGTGCATCGATCCACACCCAACGAACATCTAGAAGCCAGACCATGAAAGGTTTCTGACATATATGGCATCAAAGTGTGGAGGATCTCACACAACATCAATGTTATCCTATAGTCAAAGGATTACATATGTTACCCAATTCGAGGAGATTCTTATTGACGGTGGTATGTATTTCCAACTATTAGGAATCACCTATGAGTCATTCAGTATTTGGTCCAACCAATACCCACACGTCTATACGAGTTTCCAAAACTCATGGCGCATCGATTTAAACCATTGGAACTCCAATTCCAATATACGATATGTGCTAGTCTTCTAGGTTATAGGAATTCGATCGTATTCCAAAACCAACGACTATGAATTTTTACTTTAAGAATAGTTTATAATAGTAATACTTATCCCAATGTCGGACCACCTAGTGTCCAGTATTACTACAAGACTATTCTAAGGTCGATGTCATTCTTAGCATATTTGTACATCAATCTAATACACATAATGATAATACCATTAATAAAGTATGAAATGAAAATGTAGTTATTTTATTAATAAATAATAAAATGTATAATACATAATATGGATTGCGCTTCAAACACCAATTCCAACAAAATCTCACTTGTTTAGTGCCAATCCTGATGGTACCGCAGTCTCATCTCCTCCACGTGTTTATCGAATAACTTATGAGGTAAGGTCTTTGTAAGCGGGTCTACTTTGTTGTCTAGTCCTTGAACCTTCAAGACCACTATGTCTTTTCGTTCAATTATCTCTCTAATTACGTGGTATTTCCTTTCCACATGCTTAGACTTGGAATGCGCCTTCGACTCCTTAGCATGCGCAATGGCTCCATTATTATCACAATACAGCGGGATCAAATCCTAAATACTAGGCACAACGTCAAGTTTCGTGATAAAATTTCTAATTCAAACAGCTTCTTTAATAGCTTCTGAAGCCACTATAAATTCTGTCTCAGTGGTGGAATCAGCTGTTGAGCCTTGATTTGAATATCGCCAACTTGCCGCACCACCGTTTGGGGTAAATATGTATCTGGATGTAGATTGTCTATCATCTGAATCTCCCTGTAAGTCGGAGTCTATATAACCCTTAACTTGCAGCTCATTTTCTCTATATATCAGAAACTTATCCCTATTACCTTTAAGATATTTCAGGATATGTTTCACGGCTGTCCAATGATCATTACCTGGATCAGATTGATATCGGCTAGTCACATTGACGCCGAAATTGATGTCAGGTCTAGTACATAGCATAACATACATTATGCTTCCAATATAAGAAGCGTATGACAAGTTAAACATCCTAACTCTCTCTTCCTCAGTTTGAGGTGTCATTTTCTTCGAAAGATGTATGTCGTATCAGAAGGGTACAGTTGCTACCTTGCAGTTGGTAAAACTGAACTTTTCTAACATTTTATCTATGTACGTCGATTACGACAAGCCTATAAGCTTCCTAACTCTATCTCGGTGGAGCCTTGTACCAAGTATATAGGAAGCTTCAACCATATCTTTCATGGAGAATTTCTTGCAAAGGTAGGTTTTCACACTTTGCATCATCCATATATCATTTCCTATGATGAGGATGTCATCCACATATAAGACTAGGAAAATTATCATGCTCCCACTAATTTTCTTATAAAGACATGGTTCTTCCTCGTTCTTGATAAATCCAGATAATCTAATTATCTCATCAAAATGATGATTCCAGCTTCGGGATGCCTGTTTAAGTCCATAAATAGACTTTTGGAGCTTACAAACCAAGTTTGAAGTCTCACTGGTTACGAAACCCTATGGTTGTTTCATATAGATATCCTCTTCAAGGAATCCACTTAGGAAAGAAGTTTTCACATCCATCTGTCATATCTCATAGTTGTGATAAGCATCAATGGCTAAAAGAATCTTGCACTGAATAATTCGACCCTTGGCGATTTTACTTGATGTTTTTGTTTTCTAGGATCCGAAGGATTTTTGGAATTTCTATATCTGTAGAACTCTGCAATACTGTTCTATATATAGAGACCAATATGGAAAAAAAGAAATACAGTTGATGATCAAGTGTTGCAAACGTTAGTTTATTAGAAGAGTTGTGTTGATGAGACACAACCTTCTGATTTAAAATTAATTAAAAAAAACGTTTTTAAGCAAGGCAATTAATAAATCCCAAGGCACAAAGCCCATCTTTGATTTAATTAAATTTATATTAAATATATTAATTAAATCTAATACCAAACTAACCAACCACACACATCCAAGCCCAAGCCCAAGCCCAAGCCTTGCTTTTTCCAATTTAATATAAGTGTCTAGAGAACACTTATATACCTTTCATTTTCCATTATGGGACTACTCTCTCTTTTTGCTATACAGACTTCTTAAACAAGTCTCATTGAAGGAAGAAGAAACATTATTGGAGGATGAAGAAGTATTCTTAGAGAGCCGGTCTAGTGGTTGCTGGAATGAAGAAGCCACAGCAAACAACATAATTTGAAGCTTAAATACTACCTTCAACAAAGCAAATCCCATCAGAATTAAATGGCAAAATAGAGAGCATATATGGAAACAATGGTTAATGTTGGTTTTCAAAGTTCATGCGCAGCGGAAACAGGAAAAAATTTATTATTACATGAACATTAAAAATCAGATCCGTATTTTCTAATAAATTAATAATATAAAATATTTAGAACTCAAATACGAAATATACATGTAGATCTGGATCTATTTGAATCATGATTCTTTAAACCACGATTTTCCTCGACTTATCTCCTCACATCCAACGACACGTGTGATTGTGAAAATAATCACGAAAACACTCTAATTTTTGTGAGGATTCGTGTACTCAACACATGAGACGAATCCTTAATATTATTTCCTTTTTGGATTTCTCAAAACCAAACAAAGAAAGAAAAAACAAAGCAAAAAACTTTTCTTTCTCACGTTTTTCTTCTTTCTTTTGATCAATGCAAAATTCTCCTACTTCCAAAAACTCAGCTCACGATTTTTGCTCTTTTTTTTTAATTTATCAAAGCAAAAATCAAGCTTATCCCTAAAGGATATTATCAATTTTTATATTCAAAAAATCAAAATAAAATCCTTTAATAATTATCTTATAATTTATCAAAGATAATTCATTGAAAAATAATTTTCAAAATCTCAACTTTTGAAAATATTATCTCAATAAATTAAAATTTAATTAATCAAATTAATAAAATATTAATTTTCATAAATTAATAAATAGATACATTATCTATTGATAAATATATTAGGACAATTTTTGTCATAATTTCCAAACAAGGGTTATATGAAATAATTAGAGTGTAAAATAATTCACAATTATTTTTAAATAATTCACAACTTTTTTTTCGCAATAATTATCGTTTGAACGGTAATATAAGACAACGAGGGGACCGATGGACCTATAATTCTAAGCTCCAATAATTTCGTTGATTGATTATAAACTCTTTTATTAATCAAACAGAATTATTAATTTTGGAGTAACTTCACTCAATACCCAGAATTGCACTCTCAGAATTATAGAATTAATTACTTAAAGTATTCGTCCATTGATATAGTCATAACCTATGCAATGATCATCCATAAAAATTTCGTAAAGGAGCTAGGTATAAAATCTGTTAACCTCTCCAATTACATCTTTATCATTGACTTCCATTAGTTCTCAAGTGAACAATTAATTCATGACTTTTATGAATTTGTGCGCTAATCGTTCAGGTCCTGAACTAACAAATAAGAGAATCTTATGAACGGATTTCATTATATCAGGTTAGCATTCCCAGCTATTTATTCAACTCATTCCCAAAATATAAGGTTTACGAAATGTAATAAATACAAAACCATACCAAGTAAATTAAAGAATAAATTAATATGCTATAGGAGTCTGCTAAATACAATGAATTAAGATCATCACATATATGACCATCATTATGATAAAATTGATGTTCTTTATTTAACGGAAATTATTATAAAATACATTCATATCTATGTCTCTACACAATATAGTCTGGATAGAACTATATCATTCATAATGGAATGAACTCTATTTATAACTTTGGATTTGAAGATTCTCAACTTCAAATCATAGTCATTGATAAATTTTGATTATTACTCTTTATATTTTATCCATACATATATGTATGTAATATTTTACATAGACATATATATTTAATTTAAAGCTACATAAATAATCACGTAATTTTCATGAATTTTATAAAGCAAATCAAAATGCATGCATGGAATAAAATCGAATCATAAATTTATTAATCAATCATGTTTCGAACACATTTGCTTGTCGGGCATAAAAATCCCAACAAACTCCCACTTGCCTTAAAACAAATGAGACATGTCTTTAAGCCTCAATCCTTCTAGATGCCCCTAAAAACTCTTTACGGGCAACATCTTGGTAAAATGATCGGCTAAATTCTCTACAGATGGAATCTTCAGAACAACCACGTCTCCGCATTGCACAATGTCCTTAATCACATGATATTTCCTCTCAATATGTTTTAATCTCTTGTGGCTCTTTGGTTCTTTGGAATTAGCCACCGCACCACTATTATCACAATAAAGTGGCAATAGCTTGTTCATATCTGGAACCACTTCAAGATCAGTAAAGAACATTCAGAGCCAAACCGCTTCTTTGGCAGCTTCACAAGCAGCCACATATTCGGCTTCCATAGTTGAATCAGCAAGACATGATTGTTTGACGCTTCTCCAAACTATAGCTCCCACACCAAGAGTATATATTAATCCAGATATCGACTTTCGATCATCTATATCTAATTGAAAATTAGAATCATTATATCCAATCAGAATCAAATCTCTGCCAGAATAAATAAGCATATAGTTCTTCGTTCTCCGTAGATACTTGAGAATATACTTAACTGCTGCCCATTGATCTAATCCCGGATTTGATTGAAAACAACTAACTATTCCCACTGCATAGCATATGTCAGGTCTTGTGCATATCATATCATACATCAAGATCCCCGCTGCTGAAGCATATGGAATCCGTCTCATATCTTCTTCCTCTTGGGGTGTCGAAGGAAATTGCCTCTTAGAAAGAACAATTTCATGACGGGAAGAAAAATTACCTTTCTTGGAGTTCTGCATTGAGTATCTAACAAGCATCTCGTCAATATACAGTGCCTGAGACAAGGCTAGCAGCTTTTTCTTGCGATCTCTAATAAGACGGATCCCAAGAATGTAGCTTATTTCTCCCATATCTTTCATTTGGAATTGTTTAGCTAGTTAAGCCTTTATGTATGATAATAGTTCTACATTATTCCCAATAAGTAGAATATCATCAACATAAAGTATTACAAAGACCATTCAATTGTCCTTAATGAATATATAAACACAAGATTCATCAGGATTTTGGATAAAGCCATAAGATTTGATCGCCTCATCAAATCTTATGTTCCAATATCTGGACGCTTGCTTAAGTCCGTAGATAGACCTTTGAAACTTACAAACCTTTTTCTTTCCGTCCTTGCTTATAAAATATTCTGGTTGCTCTATATAGATAGTCTCTTCAAGATAGCCATTTAAAAAGGCTGTATTGACATTCATCTGCCAAATTTCATAATCATAATAAGAAGCAATAGAAAGCAAGATTCAAATGGACTTCAGCATGGCTACTGGTGAAAAATTTTCCTAATAGTCAACTCATTCTTTTTGGGTATAATCATTTGCCACTTGCCTTGCTTTGAATGTATCTACATTACCATCCATTCCTCTCTTTCTTTTGTAGTTCCATTTGCACCCTATATGAATTACTCCTTCAGGTAGATCTACAAGCTCCTATACTGATTTGAAATACATGGAGTCCATCTCAAGTTTCATAGCCTCAAGTCATTTCTCTTTGTCATGATCTTCCATTGCACATCTATATGTCAATGGATTATCTCTTCTATCATTAATGATAGCAACTTGTGCTTCACCTTCTTGTCTATATCGAGAAGGTAGTCGTATTATCCTCCCACTATGACGATATGGTAAGTTCTGACTCGAAGATGTGGTATTCTTGCTTTATGGAACAACAATCCTCCCAGGTCGTTGACTGATCTCATCAGATTTTAATTCCTCCAAGATTATCTAGTTTTGAGGTTTGAAGTCTGCCATATAATTATTCTCAAGAAACGTAGCATTTTTCGACACAAATACATTATTATCTCGAGGATTATAAAACACACATCCCCTTGTGCCTTTTGCATACCTTACAAAGAAACAAACTTCAGAACGCATTTCCAACTTCATTGTCTTACCTATTAGCACGTATGTTGGACACCCCCATATACAAAAGTGTCTCAAACTAGGTTTATGGCCACTCCATAACTCTAAGGGTGTTTTAGGTACCGACTTAGATGGAACTACATTAAAAATGTAAGTTTTTGTTTGTATAGCATACCCCCAAAATGATTTTGGGAGTGACGAATAACTCAACATGGGATGAATTATGACAAGTAAAGTTTGATTCCTCCTCTTAGCTACACCATTTTACTGAGGTGTACCGGGTGTAATTAGTTGAGACAAAATCCCATTCTCTAATAGGTGATCTTTGAATTCATTATCAATGTATTCACCTCCTCGATCTGATCAAAGGCACCTGATTGATTTACCTAATTGTTTTTCCATTTCGAATTGGAATTATTTAAACGTTCCAAAAGTTTCAGATTTATGTCGCATTAGGTAAACATAACCATATCTTAAGCAATCATCAACAAGAGTAACGAAGTACTCATAACCACTTCTTGCTTGTGTAAATATAGGTCCGCAAACATCTGAATATATAAGCTGTAGTTGTTCTTAGGCCCTATCATCTGTTACAGAGAAAGGCCTCTTAGTCATCTTACATTCAATACATGACTCACAAACTGGTAGAGTACCAACATTTTGTTATCTTAAAGGACCATCATTTACAAGCCTATTTATCCTGTCAAGATTTATATGACCAAGTCTTAAGTGCCATAAATATGTGTTATCAGTGTGAGAAATCTTTTGTTTCTTTATTTTGAACAATTCTACTTTAAATATTTTAGTATTCAGTAATGAATTAACAATATGCCTTATCACATAGAGCCCATTTTTAATAAAACCAGAACAAATATTCTAACCATTTCTTGAAATAACAACTGATTTATTATCAAAAGAAACTGAATAAAATTTTTCATAAAGTCGAGAAAATGAAATGAGGATTCTAGTAAACCCTGATACGAAATAAATATTATTCAGAAATAAAAATTTATTGTTCTCAACATAGAGTTTTATTTGTCCAATTGTTGATGCTGAAACTAAAGCGTCATTCCCAACTCTCAAAGTAGAGTCCCCATCAGCAAGTCTTGTGTAAGAATCAAGCTTCTGTAAGAAATAACAAATATGATTAGTCGCCCCTGAATCAATTATCCAGGATGATAAATCATTTTCTACTAAACAAGATTCAGTAATAAGTAAATCTGAATTATCTTTCTTCTTCTGTTTCAACTCTTCGAGATACTGTTTGCAGTTTCTCTTCCAATGCCCATCAATCCCACAACGGAAACATTTTCCTTTTGGTTTTTTCTGGATGGAGCTATTCTTATTTCCTTGACTGTTGTTTGACTTGTTCTTTTTGTTGTTGTTGCCTGATGTTTTCTCAGTTCCTGAACTCTTTTTTTTTCTTTTTTTCTCTTTCTTTTCTTTAAAGAATAGTTAGAGGTAGAAGGTTCAATAAAATTTGCTTCTCCCTTCTTCTCCACAGAAATAGACTCAAAAGTTGTGAGTTCGTTAAACAATTCAGTAAAATTATAACTCAACTTATTCATAAAGTAATTGGTTTTGAACTGAAGAAATTGTGGGCTAAGGCTTTCCAAAATCATGACCACTTGTGTGCCTTCATCTATGGTAGCCTCATTGATTTCTGCCTCATGAATTGTACTAATCATCATTAGCACATGTTCACGAACAAGAGTTCTAGCTTTCATTTTGCAGTTCATGACTTTCTTGACTGCTTAATGTTTTGCTTGATTAGAGGGTTTGCCAAACACGCCCTGTAGAGACTCCATGATCTCATAATCAGTCTCTGTCTTTTCATGTTTTGTATTAAGCACGTTAGACATGGAAACAAGCAACTAACAACGATCTTTGACATTTGCCTGAATCCAATTTTCATAGGCATCTTTAATGTTTTTGTTGGCATTCACAGCAGGTTCTGGAGGACATTCCTTCATCAGGACAAACTTCAGGTTATCTAGCACAAGAATTATATTCATATTTTTCTTCCACTTAGCAAAGTTATCACCCGTTAATTTTTTAGTAGCAAGCAGTGATAGGATTGGATTTGATATTTTTATGAAATAATTAAGAAAAATATTCTAAATTATTCAATGCATAAAAATCAAAATAAATTTGGCATCATGATGCATGATGCATATGCAAAATATAAAAATATATATGCACTATTATAGCCTCAGAAAATTTAATAAGCATATTGTGTTGTCTTAGGGTCGATCACAACACATTAAAATAGAGACAATATCAATTAATAAATTTTTTCAAAATATCTCATATTTTCAAAATAAATTAATTCCGATTTTTGGTCTAAATGTAATTAACACGTTTAACTACATTCATATGAGTGTAACCCATCGTTTTGGATCTTTACAATTTAACTCATAATAACCACCTTAGGGTAAGTTAATTATGAAATATATTTATAAATCCTATCGTAAGAAGTACAACCTTGATATTAACTTAAGCGAACACTCTCCTTAAGGAGGACGAAACTAAAATCATCACGAAACTCCCACTTAGATTTCACGGTGTTGCACTAACGGTGGAGACCAAATGACATTTCGACAAACTAACTGCTCCCACTCATTATTTTAAGTTTAGTGATTTTATATGTAAAATATCTAATGTTTTGTAAACCAAGCGAAAAGACCAAGAAATCAATATTAAAGGTCTTCAATTACCAAGTTAGTTGTTTTATAATAAAATTACCCGCTTTACCAATAAAACTTAAATCTATTATGAAACATCTAAGTTATTCATGATAAATAATTTATTTGAAATGTTTAGAACTAAATTTTATGATTTTACAAACTTTAACGATTTAAAATTAATTCACAAATTTTATTTAATTTAATCGACTAATCGATAAAATTCTAAAATAATTTTAATGAAATTACAAATCATTTAATATCATAAACAAATTTATGAAAATACACATGTATGTATGGCATGTTATAATGCAAGAGTATGCATTGTGCTAATTCTATATGACATTGAAAATATGCATGAGTGTAAATAATTTATAATTCACACAAAATAAATAAATTGGATATTAATCGGGTTGACAATTTGGGTATTTCTAAAATTACAAATAACCAAAAGTAAAATTACATTGATTTTCAAATCTGGAAAAAATTTAATTAAATTTCCAAGTGACTTCAAAAAAAAAAAATTTATTTGTTTTACTATCACATAGTGGGCAGTCAAAATTGTTGCATTGTGCGTCTGGCAGCTGCAAAGCAACAGCGAGACTGCTGTGCATCAGTCTCACTACTGCTCGTGCAACAGTCTCCTGCTGCACACATGTGTAGCAGCGAGACTGCTGCTCGTACAACAGTCTCTCTGGTGCTCGTGCAACAGGAGACTGCTATTCACACAGCAGTGCCCAGACATGCTCACAAAGTGATTTTACTCCTAAGTATAAGAGTGTCGAAGTAATAAAATAACCCAGTAAGTCCGAGGTCGATCCACAAGGAATAGATTTAATAGGATAAAATAATAATTTGAGTGAAAATAAAAAACTTGATTTGTTTGAAGTGATTGTAAAATTTTAAATTGGATTGCAACAATAAAATAAAATACTAGGATTATGAGATCCACTTTTAATATTTCAAATTTAGAAATCTCACTTTTTATAATATATAAATTTTCATTATTACCAATTAATTTATTTCAAGAATTAATTATGTCAAAATATATAAAATCAGTCATAAAGGCGGTGATAACTTTTATCTATAACAAGTCAAGTTAGGTACTCAATTATACCAAATAAATAAAAATTAAAAATCCAAATGTCAAGTGTCAAGTGTTTGGCCTCCAAAATCCAAATGTCATGTCCATTTTTCTAGTTATGCATCCAAAGTATTATTTCACATACATAAGAAATAAAAATCACAATAAAAATATATAAAACATAAATTTAATTATTATCTTATAAATATGCTAAATTAAGGGGATTAATAAAATTATAAGTGTAAAATGATTAGTTTCTCTTTTATTAAGTGTACACTTTTTAATATGTATCACACCCTCCAACCAGTTTATTACTATTTCCTTGTAATTTAAGAGAAAAATTTTAAAAGATAAATTCTTATCGAAATTAATAATTATTTTCTCTCTCTAAATGATCAAATAAGTAAATTCTCCTGTAATTTTTACCACACATAAAACAAGGTATTAATCAAATCATTGTGTCCATAATATTCATAGGTCTTGTTGAAATGAGTGTAATATTTTTGTCCTAAAATTTTATTAGAGTTCACACATTTTGGCAATGAAAGTTTATTTATAAATACAAAAATAGTTTTTTTTTAAATAATAATACATCTTCAATCCTTGTAACGAACTTTGGGCCAGTGACTCCCAAACCAGTTGGCTTTAGGGCACTAGGTGTTAAGACACCCCTATGGACTTAATTGATCGGATCTCAGATGTTAAAAAGAAGAAGTGTCTGATTTCCTTAAGCTTTATCTTTAACCCATGTAACGAGCTTTGGGCTAGTGGCTCCCAAACCAGTTGGTCTTACGGCACCAAGTATTAAATCACCCCACGGACTTAATTGCTTGAGTTAGAGAGGCTACGAAATTGAACTTATTCATACATTTTTATTTAATACAAACTCAAACTCTACCGTTTTACGCGAACAATCACTACTTACTGAGATAAGATGTCCGGTTACTAAGTAAAAACTTGATTATTATCATTTTTTTTATTAAACTAACTCAAGCTCTACCGTTTTATGTGAACAATCACTGCTTGTTGAGGCAAGATATCCAGTTACTAAGTAAAAGCATAGTTAGATTTTTTTAAAAAAATAAAAACATAAATTTAACTGCCTTTAAGTGCTACCTCTAACAAACTAGAGAATTGAATATTATAAAATTTTCACTTACAACACATGATCATATGTTATCGTGTATGTTGATAATACATATCAAATGAGCTTATGAATATCAAATTTAATCAATATTATGGAGAATTTATAAATTTAAATGATTCAAAAAGAAAAGAACAAAAATAACTTGTTGTAAATTATTTTGAGATGCATCTTAGGAGCGAAAACTCCTTACACAGCCACCGCTGAACAACAATTACACTTGATTAGTTAAAATTTGTTGTTAGTTTGTGTATATATATTTTTTTTTAATTTTTTTAAAAATACAAAAGAAAATCAGCACAAAACATTTTTTTACACACAAAATAACAACATAAAAGATTTTTTTAACATAAAACATCAACACAAAAACTAATTTTTTTTGAACAAAAAACACAGCAACGAAACATAAAAACGAAAACTATCTAGTTAACTATCCCCTCCCCTCAACCAATTTGAAACATTGTTCCCAATGTTTGAAAAATAAGAAGTAGAGTTTAGAAGACATCATCTGGTTAGTGTGGAATTGACAATTGAATATACGACTATTTAAAAGAAAAAAAATTATAGATTAAGGTTTAAGTCCACGCTTTAATTCTTGCCACGATCGTTACCAGACCAGTTCAACTTGGAAAAAATGGGGTCGATTTTTGGTTCATAAGCTAAGAGTTGATCAATTAATTCATCATATTTTTTTTTTCCAGTTAGGACGATATTTTTTACCGATTTTGAAATGAACCCATTTCTTTTTGCATCCTTAAGAAATACAAAAAGAAAATCGAAAAAAAGATCAACACTAAGTAGTCTGATGGGTTTTTGGTGAATGTTCAAGTTCGCCATGATGCCACTGTGAAAATTTCTTCCAGTGTGCGTAGCCCACCTGGTAAAGCAATAAAAGCGTCCGCATAATTAATCATTTCAATAAGTCTTTCAGAAATACCTGAGACAATGCATTCTTCTCCATTTGATTTTCCGATGAGGTTTCCGCCTGCCAAAGGTTTTGGAATGATCCACAAAACTTCACCGTCAACTTCTTGTACAGCCTTTGAAACGCATCCATCAGTCTGAGGTTGCCACCGCCAAATACTAAGTGCATGTTTCTTTCCGCCATAACTCTACCTAATTCTTTAGCAGCCTCAACAAATTCTGGTTTAGTTCCAGAGCTAGTTCCACAAAACACACAGATATTAGTGACTCGTTTTCTTGAGATTGTCTCCATTTTTGTTCTCTCTCTTATATGGATGTGTTGAAGAGAGAAATGACGAGCTGTATTTATGGATCCTGAAAAAGGGTGAGTGATAAATGCACTAGTATCTGCAAAATGACAATTGTGGGATGAAGAGTAAAATAGATCATGAAAGTCAAAAAATTTAGATACTGTCGGCAAAAGTAAAGGAAATGAAAATAGTAAATTAAAGTAAATCAAAAAAGCAAATTAAAATAAAGGAAATCAAAGCAATAATTTAAAAAAAATATATGTATTGGAAGTTGTGATTATGACTCACATCTTCCTCTGGTTTTACGTCCAGTAACGGCTTGAACACCTTCTATGGGTCGGGGATATGCTTCCCATCCAATTTTCTTATAAATTGGCAAACAAAGTCTTTTAAAGTCAGATTCCTAAGATTGTATTATTGTCTTTCCTTTTGAAATTATGTATGCAAATTACGAATGACTCGATAAACATGTCCACTATGATGCGTCTCAAGAGTCAATGATATATCATCTAAAGACTCCTTACTCAAGCCATCTCTAATGAATTGAATTTATCTTCGCTATTGTCAGACATCATTCCTAAAGAACGATAACGAGTGTTGCATGTCCATCATGCACATTTATAATAAACACCTAATTGTTTAGCTCTTCGTTTTTTAACATAGGTGATTTTCCCTAAACCAGACATGTAAGAAATGAAAGAGTCAGATGACTCATCTACCAAGTGAACCCTTGATTCAATTACCCAACGAATATCACTAGGAATACCATTGATCATAAGAAGCCTTATTTTTTCGGTGTGTGCTTTGTAAATTTTCATTAGAGCATTTTAGGGGAGAAAAGGAAAATATTTGTGGAGTTTTGCAAGAGTTTTTTCCATGCCTTGACAGTTCCATTCTGGAGGTATTTTTCCTTCTTGATAGCTTGTGAGAAAGAAAGAAATTTCCATAGGGTAAGTTTGTTCATCTCCAAGAACTGCATACTTCAATTATTCTGGCAAAGTCTTCAATTCCAAATTGGGTGTTTCCTCATATTTTTCTTCTTCCAATGTACCTAGTTCCTCAAGATTTTACTTCTCTCCATCATCTTCCAGTACTTGTGTAGAATCAAGTAAAAAATCTTTAGGAATATCTGAATCTAATTGTGCACTTGATTCAAAAAAATTAGCTATACAAATTTCCATAGGATCATATAAACTCCCCTAAATATATTCATCCATAATTGGTTCAATTAGTTCTATGCTCTCGTCTTCACTGTCCTCATCGTATTGTTGTTTCCACATGTTAAAAACATTAAGCTTCAACGTCATATTGCCAAATGACAAATTCACAATTTCATTTATGCAATTTATTAAGGCATTAGTTGTTGTTAAAAATGGACGACCAAGTATTACATGAATTGGCTTATAATTGTCTATTGTGTTTTCAAGACAATAAAATCCACATGATATATGAATTTATCGACTTGTAATAACACATCGTCAATAATTCTTTTTGGTACATTGACTGATCTATCGGCAAGTAAGAGAGTAGTTGAGGTTGGTTTTAACTCACCAATATTAAGTTGTTGGTAAATCAAAAATGGAAACCAATTGACACTGGCTTCAAGGTCAAGCAAAACATGTTCAATTTTTTGAATTCCAATAATACATGAAATAGTTGGACAACCAGGATCCTTATATCTTAATGCATTATTGGTTGAGAGAATGAAACTTACATGTTCAGCTAGAAAAGCTTTCTTTATTACTTGATGTTTCCTTTTAGCGTTGCATAAGTCTTTTAGAAATTTGGTATAATATGGTATTTGTTGGATGACATCTAACAAATGAATATTGACATTTACCTGTTTGAATATTTCATATATCTCTGGAGAATGATTCAATTTCTTTATTTTTAATGCTTGAGGAAATGGAGGTGCATGAGAAAAATTATTATCATCAACGGTGGGTAATGGTTCATCAAACTCTTTCTTACCCTATGAATCTAATTTATTTTCAACTTCGTGAGGTTTAAGAATAGGTATCTGGATGACCTTACCACTACGAAGAGTAATAACATATTTGACTTGATCTATGTGTTGACTATCAGAACTACCCTCGTGAGGGTTTTGATGACTCTTGGGATTTGGTTGTGGCTTTGCATGAAACTTTCCTTTCTCATTAATGGACACTGCAGATGTGATTTTGGAGAAAGTATCGTTCATATCAATCAATGTTTGCACATTTTGGTTATTGATGGCTTCCTATTTTTCAATGAATGCATGCAAGGTATCCTCAAGGATTTTCCTAAGTGGTGGGACATATGGTGCATAATTCTGGGAGTTGTGGAAATTTCGATGTATCTGGGGAGGTTGTTGCGATGGTGGTGCTTGGTTATCATTCATCCAATTGAAGTTTGGATGGTTTCTCCAACCAGAATTGTAGGTTTGAGAGTATGGTTATGAAACTGACTTGGTCATTGAGACATTCTTGCAGGGCTGGTATGGTTGGGAAAACTTGTGTGACATGTTCATTTGAATTACAGATTTGATATGTTACTTCTTGAATTGACTTGACATGATCACTCTTCCTCATTTCTAATGCCTCGACTTTTTTAGCTAGAGATACATATTTAGCAGAAAGGTCATGGTCTTCCCTAAGGTTAAACATATCTCTACCAGATGACTGTGGTTTTACAAATGACTCATAAGTGCCAATTGTGTCCCATTATTGTGCATTCTCTGCTATGTGTTCTAGGTAATCTAGTGCATCTTCAGGATTTTTATCCCTAAATTCACCATTACATATCATTTCCACTACTTGTCTACCTTGGGGTATTAAACCCTCATAGAAGTAGGCGACCGGCCTCCATGTTTCAAACCCATGATGTGGGCAAACATTTAACATCTCTTAAATCTCTCCTAATATTGGTAAAGTGTTTCCCCCGACTCTTGTGTGAAAGTAGTGATTCTCCACTTAAAGGAGTTTGCCCTGTGAGGGGGAAATAATTTTTTCAGAAACTGTTCTGGTAAATCATCCAATATTCTAAGCATATATTCATTCATAGAACGACTTTATGTATACATAGTGAATTCTTTGAAACTTCGATGAGGGATTCTATGATGTTCCACTCCGGACAGCCCATGATATTTGGGCCATAACTTTCTCATAAGAACTCTGATTTTTATGAATCTTATATCGTCGGAAATTTGAGATCGAGACCTACAACTTTCACGTTGATCATTTTTCCAAAATCAGAACAGAAGATAGTCAAAAATGCAGAACAAAATTTAGATGAATAGTAAATTTTGGACTTAACTAGAAGAATCTCAAAACTTCTCCACTTTTCCACATTTTCCCCATCTTTCCAAATATCAAATAACCCTTACTATATAAAGAAGACACTATTCACAAATCACAAAATGAAAGAAAGAAAGAAAGAAAGAAGAACACGTTGGAGAAAAGAAGAAGAGAATGAGAATAATAAGAGAATAAGAAAAAAAAAAGAAAAAGAAGAAGAAAGAGAGGAGAGGAAAGAAAAGAAGAAGGAAAAAAAGAATGAGAGAGCTTGGCAACCATTGGAGGTTTGAGAAATGAAGAAAAACCAAGAGAAATAAGATCATCGCAGGAAACACAAGTTCTTCAGCGAAGTGAAGAAAGACCAGCGGAACTCCAAAAATTGTGAGTGAACACTTTCTCTTTTACTTGATTTTCATTTCGTATTTTCATATCAGACTTACTATTTTCGTTTTTAGGGCGTTAGCCAATTTATTCATCAGTTATATTTTATTAAGCATATTTTGAGAAATGTTTTATAAAAGAAATGAATTCGAAACATGAGTTTTATGTTTTCGAGTCATGGGGAAAAAACTCACCTCAGTATGTAACTTGTATAGACATGGAATTGACAGACAGAGAACATGTGCACATGTAGAGGACTGGGGGGACGGCGATATGTAATGCCCCCAGATCCTAGTTCAGAGCTAGGAGGACGGCGATACATAACGCCCATAGTCCTTAGTTTCAGGGTCAGGTAGTAGCATGGATCAGCACTACCGGCTCTAGTTCAGTGGCTTAGGCACAGCGATACGTAACGTCCCAAGACCACCAGTGTAACATCCCACTACTGGAGATGCTACCGGTAAGCGATAGGCTGTCCTACCACCATAAGCCTCTAACTAACTCTCATGCAAGACTCATAAATGATCAATGTAATGCAGTCTATAGGGGTCAAATACTTATGTGATGCTGAAATGATGAACTCAAAGCTTACATAATTGGGACTCCATGCCCAAAAATATATATGTACAAATTTTTTTACAACTTAATCTATACACATTTGAACTCTTTACAACTATACTTATAAACGACTTGACCCTTATACGCCCAATACCTGGTGACTGGCTGACTGCAACTATGCTATCCGGCTCCTCAAGCTCTGAAGACTAAGTTCGACCGATCAGGTCACCAACCTGCAAAACTCAAACACTGTTGGATAGTGAGTCATAAGAATCAATAAGTAACTATGCTCCTACCTTGAGCGACAAACACAGAAAGTTTGAATTCTGTTTCTGTATTAACCTGGGATGTCTATGTGACCTTGCAAATATTTATAGAGTCTGAAATAACTATATAAATCTTATCCATTTTACAAACATTATTACTTTGTTACTAATTTTCTTATCTGAATCACACACATATTTTAAATCATATTTCCTATTTATATTTTAAACATCTTTAACATAGATATCAAGTTTCTATAGTCTCATCTACTGTGTTAAGTCCCACTACATTTCTGCTGCGTTATTATGATATATTTCCACTTTTCTATACACTCTTTACTAATCTAGTTCCGGTATTAATTTTAACTTCTTACTTTTACTTTCTTGAAATATCAGTCATATATTTATATAGATGTAATCACGCTATCATGCATTAATATCAGCTATATGCATCTCAGATGATTATTAGGATGTATGATTGATATGCATAATTTATAACTATACTCTACTTTAATATGTCATGTTTTTAGAAAATACTTTTCTTGAAAACTCTTTCTGAAAACTCTTTTCTGAAACTCTGTTTGAAAATCTCTTTATAAAACTTGTGTTTTTGAAAACATGTTTGAATCTCTGGTTTTTGGAAACTGTTTCTAAAATCTAGTTTCTGAAAACTGTTTACTAAAAATCTGACTTTTGAAAACTACGTACTGATAATCTGAAAACTGTGTACTGAAAATCTGAAAAACTGAAAGTTGCTCTACGCCTAGGAAAACGATTCAACTAGACGTGTCCATGAACAACTCAACCGGGTCTCTAAAACTAGTGATCTCTCTACACCCAGGAGAACGACTCAACTGGGTGTGAGAAACTGATGGTACTCTATTCCCAGGACAACGACTCAATTGGGCATCTCTGAAACTGGTGGTGCCCTACGCCCAGGAAAACGACTCAACTGGATGTTGAGCTGTACGCCCAGGAAAATGACTCAACTGGACGTAGCCACAACTAGAACTGGGGGTGCGGATCAATGCTACCACCCAAGCTCTGAAACCAGGATTTCGGGGCATCTGTCATCCCTAGTCCTGAATTAGGATCTGGGGGCGTTACGTATCGTCGTCCCCTCAGTCCTCTACATGTGCACATGTCTCTGAATCCGTCAATTCCAACTGTATCAAGTTACATACTGAGGTGAATTTTTCCCTCATGCCCCGAAAAACATACAACCATATTCTGTATCTCAAAACTGTAAAAATATTTTCTGAAATACATTTCTTTCAAAAGAAAACACTTAAAACTTTTCTTTTAAAATACTTGAATTTCATAATCTTTCTTAACTTTAATTCAATTTCTGAAAATGACAACACACACATATGCATATTCATTTCTAATACTTTCTCTTTCCCTAATCATACTTTATTATATGCTTATCTCATATTGTCACATATGTTTATGCATATATTCATGCATTCCTACAAATTAATGACATGCGAATCCTATTCTTTTCATACTTTCATCTTTAACTGTCTTATATTCTATATACTAACTCTATCATTAATACACTTCACATGCAGATAAACAAGTTCACTTCACAATATAAATTGTCATAATATTATGAACATATGCACTCTAATGTACCTTTTACATCCATAATATTATATATTAATATTCAAACTTATTGAGCTTAAACACTATAAATACATACATATGCAAATTACTACTATCAACTCAAATAGCTATAAACATTAATACTTATATGTTTCTTAATCCATTTGTATTATGGCTCTAAATGCATTTGCTAGCACATGCTTGCATAAATATAACTTACATACCACACTTCACATTTATAAACTATAAACATTGCCAAATAAACATTCCATATTTCGTCATATCATGATTTACTCAAAATTTCTTATTCGTCAAATAAAGTTTCTCAACCATTACGGAACTATAAACCCATACATAACTGATTCACTTCACTTGTTCTTAACATTATTAGTTGTATTCAATTATAACGTCCATATATTCTTTTTGATTTCGTCTTTCTATCTTATCCCACAGTCGGCTCGTCGTTACAATCCTATTAGTTGTTTATCCGAGTGAAGATATTATTAACTCTTTGTTTACTTTAATCTAACAGCTCTAAATGCCTTACCCCTCATCAATCAACCAAAACAACCATGCTCCCTCTCTAACCTAACCTTGCCGAAATCATCAACAATCTCAAGCCATTATTATCTTGCTTCAATACATCAATCTGCTTACTGGAAATATTTCTAACTATAACAACCAACATTGATTTGTGTAATTCAATTAAACAAATGCTTAACTCATGCTTTATTATCACAAAATGCATAAGTAGACACCTTAATATAACATCCGCCATCTCATATTACTTCCAATTAATCACTTAGCTATCTTAAAAAAAAAATCCCCAAATCACAACTAAGCTACTGTTATTGCCATATACATATATTCTTGTGCTTATTTTCAAAATTTCATACTCCAAATTACCAACAGTATACTCGACATATCTAATCGCAACTTTATTCTTCATTCCAATTTTTCCCCAATTTATAGGGTTACCACTGCCGATTCTTCTTTTCTTTAGTCAATTGTATTTCTTTACTCTTAGAATTCCTTCCAATTTTATACTAAAAATCAATTCTAGAGTACTTTTAACATATTCTAACTCATTATTTGCCCAAATTCGAAAATTCAATCAAGACTCAATTGACACAATCAACTTAACTCAAGGAAATCATAGACATAATGTACTTACCAGCTTCATACGCACATACGAACATGAAGAAATTTCTGAAATTTGGATTCCGGCTTCAATTTTCAAGTCATTCTTCTCTCCCTCTGCTCTCGGCTTCCATCTCTCTCTCTCTTCTCATCTTCTTCTCTCTTTCTCGGTCTCCCTTTTTCTCATCTCTTCTCTCTCTCTCTTCTCATCTTCTTCTCTCTTTCTCGGTCTCCCTTTTTCTCATCTCTTCTCTCTCTCTCTTCTCATCTTTCTCGGTCTCCCTCGTTTCGCGTGCAACTGAGCATGGATTGGAAAAATCATCACTGCCATCTTGTAGTACTCTTCGAGAGCTTTGATTTGGCGGGTGGCTCGGACTGTGAAATGAAACGACGAGCCGGGATCGAACGACCCATTGTCGCGCGTCTCTCTCACTTTCATCGTTGTTTCCTGCATTTTTTGCATTGCCGCTGGCCACCGTCGAATGCGTGGTGGCCAGACGCTCCCCATGCGCCGATGCGCCGATGCGCCGGTAGTGGCCGGCTGGCCACTGGCGCAGCCAGAAACCAGTAGCTTCGAATTTGGGGGTGGGGGCCGGCTTGAGGGTTTTGGGAAGTTATGTCGTTTTGGAAATTAAGGAAAATTATGGGTATTTATAAAAAAAAGTTTCTAAAAATACATCTTAACCCCTGAAAATTATAATTAGATCCCTGTCATAGAATTTTATAGAAATTTCTCATTTTTGAAGCTATTCTGATGCACATTTCGAAAAGTTTTCAACACGAAAGTTGTTCGTCTCGGAAAAATGAGTCCAATGGTTCAAAACTCAGCTCAATCGGAGTTCGTTTGCTATATTTATAGCCAAGACAAGAAACTTTTAAGCATATAATGATAAAATCAGAAATCGCGTAACTGGTTATCGAAACCACGCGTTTTCCAACGCGACGAAACTTCACTTTAAAATATTACGATCTATTTTCTAACACAAAAACTCTGATTTTTTATTACCATCCTGTTCCAAGTCCTTAACTTTAATTCAGAAATCTTCCGGCACTGTTCCGAAAAACTCGAGATATTACAATATAAAACAAAAATTAAAATTCTAACCCAAAGTCAACTATACAATATCCATACATCCATCATCACATGATTAAAAAAATATATAGTCTACTCTTTTACATACATATTAAAATGATTTACAATAAATCATTCTTATTAATATACTAGAATAAATACTACCGCTCTGATAACATTTGTTGATTTTGAAAGTTCATGCGCAACGGAAACATGTTTAGTAATAGGAAATTTTTTTTTATTACATGAAAATTTAAAATCATATTCGTATATTCTAGTACATTAATATTATAAAATATTTTGAACTCGATAAGAAATTAGTTGTAGATCTGGATCTATTGAATCACGATTCTTTGAACCACGATATTCCTCGACTAATCTCCTCACCTTCAACGACACGTGTGAGCGTGAAAATAATCATGAAAAAACTCTTGTAATACCTAGAATTGTTTTTGGGTGCTTCATTAGTGGTGGCTTGGATTGGTGTTGTGATTAATTTGATTAATGTTGAAAACGTTGGATTAAAACATGAAAAATTGATTATTTTTGTTACAAAATCAGATATAGGTTTATTGTGATGAAAATAATGTCATATGAATGTATTGGATGTGTTTTGGGTGTTGGAACAATTGCCGGAAACTATTTCGGAGTTGAGATATGTGAAAACGGCGAAAAACAGCGTTACCGGGTGACTTTTGAGCCAACCCGGTGACGGCTGCCCAAACAGTGAATTGGTCACTGTTTGGGAAGCCCATGAACTGCCCTAATACTGTTGGGGCTGACCTGGACAGCCCTCATATGTATTGGGTGGTCGGTTCGGTCAAAAACGTGTTTTATGCCATTTTGCGGAAAAATATTTTCGTAAAAGTTTCGCGATGTTTCTTAACTATTTATGTCGTTATTTGATATTGAATAAATATGTTTACGTGAAATATGAATGAATTATTCATATTGGATATTGAATAATTTATTCGGTAATTTAAAAAGTTTTAAAATTACGATTTCACCTGAACCGCGAGCTTCCGCTGCGCCCGCGCCAAAACCCCAACATGTATGACTTTGAATTTGAAGATTCTCAACTTCAAATCGTAATCATGGACAAATTTTGATTATTACTTTTTAAATTTTATCCATACATATATGTATGTAACATTTTACATAGACATATATATTTAATTTTAAACTACATAAATAATCACGGAGTTTTCATGAACTTTATAAAGTAAATCAAAATACATACATAGAATAAAATCGAATAATAAATTTATTAATCAATCATGTTTCAAACACATTTGCTTGTCGGGCATAAAAATCCCAACATTTAATTCTTTCAATTTTATTGAAATTTCCGGCTCAAATATCATTTAGATCAAATCCTCTTATTTTCAAGAATGATATTTTATCGATTTATCATTCCTTTAAGTTCTCTACAACCACATATACTTCCTAAAGTCCTCACCATACCAAATACCCCTTAAACCTAAACCTAGATCAAATCAGGCTAATGACTACAATTACATTCATGTAATCATATTCCTCCACCAAACACTCATAATCTCATCTCCTCCAAGATCAAAACCAAATTCCCAAAACACCCAAACACAAAATTTCAAACCAAATTCCATCCCAACAAACAAATTAAAATCTTAATAAAAAAGTTACCTAAAAAGAATTTGGTACAGTTCAAGGGAGATGAAGGGACACCAAAAGAAATTGGTGACTTAATTCTTGTAATACTGGAGACCATGAAGGATAAAGACGAAATTGAAAAATTTGGAGATAAATCTCCAACCACTATTGACGCCAACATGGAGCCATAGTGCACGTTGTTGGAGCCATGGTTGAAGGCAATTGAGCAATGACTGACGATGGCCGTGGGAGTCGAGGAAAAGGCTTGTGGAGAAATAATCATTGTTGATAAATATAGATTTTGACTTTTCCTCTCTTATAAATTACGACTTGAATTTGAAATTGGACATTTTTGAGTTGGAAGATGAAGAGTTTAAGGATTTTGGGAATTTTGGAGGAGAATTGTTGACAGAGGAAATTCTAGTCACCCTGGAACGAAATCGCCCTAAGACGAAGGAAAGAACGAAGGGAGGAAGGACGATGGAGCGAAGAACGACGAAGATCTTGAGATGACCGAATTAGCGGTTAGGACAAAAATGCATGATGCAGTTGCTTCCATGATCGCAGGAGTTGAGACGCACAGCCCAACGGTTGAAGGCACGATCCAGCAACTGCAGGGAGATACTGGGACCACCCAAATGGTTTACAAGCTTCACTATAAAAGCTCAACCCACGATCAAGCAGTTAAGACGCACAGCCCAACGGTTGAAGGCACGATCCAGCAGCTGCAGGGAGATACTGGGACCGCCCAAGCAGTTTACAAGTTTCACTATAAAAGCTCACTCGGACAGAGAGAAAAGCCCCGATCAAATGAAGACTCAAACGAGTATTTTTTTTATCTTTTAGTTTCTATAACTTTTAGGACTGTAATTTGTGTGTTTGCGCCCCTTGGAGGATTATTAACTTAATCAAACACCCATTGCTGGGACTTTGTCTCATAAGGTTTGAACCTTACACGTTTCTCTTTCTTCTTCGCGCATAAAAATCGCGCAAACAGTTTTTGGCGACCACAGTGGGAGAATTGGTGTAAATAGTGGAGATGCCTCCGAAAAGAAACGCTCAAACTGGCTCGAGCGCGGAGGAATGAGGACTGGAGCAAACTGACCAGCCCCACGTTCCAGCCGTAGTTGGTCATTTCGAGGGTCTGGCAGACGCTAGTCAATATGAACCTATGAGGGAGCTCGGCCCTAACGTGGTACGCACGTTGTTCGGTGAATTCACGCAGGATGTTGTCGAACAGGTTAGGCTTCAAAATGCGCATATCATAGACAAATTTGTATCAACTAGCAACTCACATTACGAAAACATGGCCAAACATCTAAGCTCATTGAATGAATTAATGGCCAAACGTGTGAACGGCGGGACGGCGCTGCCGTGGACCACGCCCCTCCCTACACCAAGCAGTCAGGAGGCTGGTCCTAGTAATGTTCCTGCGCAATGGACCAACATCCCTATGGTTCTTAGGGGAGGAATAAGTCATGGGGGCAATGGCCCAAAATTATGGCCAAATATGCACCAAGGTCCAAGCATGGCACAACATGAAGTGGTGTTGCCTCAAGGCATCCAAGCTTCTCAGGGGCAGAATCACGATTATGTCCCACTTTTGAGAGGACAGCAGCCGCCGCCCATAGCCGTGCCATTTAATGGCAATGATATATTAAGGGAACGAATGACCGAGATCCTTCAAGACCAATTCGGTCTAGGCATATGGTCAATTCGGCCAAGATATCGGAAGTCGTATCCTGATTGGATCGATATGGCTTATCTGTGGCCTCAAAACTACAAAATACCATATTTTTCCCTATTTACGGGGTCTGGGGAGGTTTCTACCATGGAACACATAGGGCGATTTACCCTTCAGTGTGGGGAAGTCAATGATTTCCACAAATTGAGGTTATTTCAAGGCTCATTGTCAGGAGTAGCTTTCTCCTGGTATGTCAGTTTGCCGGCCAATTCGGTAGAAAGTTGGCAGCAAATGGAACAATTGTTCCATGCGCAATTTTACAAGGCCGAATCTGAAGTAGCCTTGGACGATTTGGCAAACCTAATACAGTTGCCAGGAGAGTGGGCCGAGATTTTTTACAGCGGTTTAAGGTAGCCCGAGGCCGATGTTACGTGCCTCTGTCCGAAAAGGAATTTGTGAGAATCGCTCAAGGTTGCCTCAATCTCGATCTAAGGATCGCGAATTTTGGGACCTTCCCCAACTCACCACTAGTGTGGTGCGTTATGAGCGGTTATTACGAGAAGATGAGCAAATAAAAAATTCGAGTAAAGGGACGTATTATAGAAACATTGATTATTAAATGGGCGAAGTAGACGTCGAATCGGCCGACTTATGTTTGGCCGAATTGGTTAAGGGGAAGCCTTACATTTGTAAGACGTGGGCGGAGCCCCAAGCCAATGAAAAGAACGATAAAAAGAGTAGGAACTTCTCTTTTTATATCACTAAAGTGGATGCCATATTCGACCAGTTGTATAAAGATAAATAAATTAGTTTGAGCGGTTGACATACGTTGCCAACAGCCGAACAAATCGGTAGTAAAAAATATTGTAAATGGCACAATGCATGGTCTCATACAAATAATAATTGTCTTGTTTTTCGAAATGTTTTACAAGATGCCATAGAATCTGGACGAATTACGTTCGAGAAAAAGATGGCAGCGGATAACAACCCCTTTCCAAAATCGGTAGAATTGAACATGATCAACCCAGACTTGGCCAAGATGAATCTGCCGAAGGTCAAATTAGTTCTAAACGAAGGACGGCATCATCATCGTCCAAGCGCTCTGGAAAGGATTAAGGCACCTTCAGAGCATGGAGAAAGACCGAATGTTTGTATTCGATGCAAAAACAATATAGAATGGATAAGGAAGTTAGAAAAGACTTGTGAAAGTCCCGTAAAGAAAGAGTCAGCAGCATGGCAGCCACGGACCTTCGCCCCAAGATTCTATGGGGAGAATTCAAATTTCGTCCAAAATATAAGAACGTTTAGGTCGAAAATTCATCGGCCCAATATATGGCATTCATACCGAAGGCCACTGTCAGGACAGCGTCCAGGCAGGAATTATTCCCCCGTGGACGAAATGACGAGGACGCAGTTAATGCGACATCAAAGAAACTATGGCCGGATGATGCACCAACAAGGCGAAGCAAAGGCCACCACGGGCCATAGCCCTCGCATCATGGAGAAATCAGAAGCAAACAAAAATGGGAGTGACAGCAAAAAAGGAGCAGTGATGAGCGGCGATGAACGCACTAAGTTTGACAGGTGAAAGCGGGAAGAAACAGACGATGAAGAACCTTCTATCGTCATTCAGTTCGGCAGTATGCCACCGATTGTGGCCAACCATTACTTGTTGCCCGTGAAATTCAAGGGGGATAACAGCTGAAGAGCTGGAACAAGCGAAGACATCTATGAAGGCAACGAGATCGAATTTGCAGCGCTCTCGATAATAGATAGGGAAGCTTCAGATGAGGAAATGACCGACATAGAAGAAGAAATAGACATCAACACCGAAGCAAGGAAAAAAGGAATTTCACAAAATCGGCATCTCAAAGAATTGTATGAGGCCGGCAATCCTGCAGTCGGGACATTGGGAGAAGATTTGGGACGATATCTATTCCCCATTTTGTATGGGACACCTAAGGTAAAACGGACCATCACCAGAGCCGAAAAATGGAGATTGGCCGACAATAACATCTCTCAAGGTGCACCAGCCACGTTGCTACCATCTGGATGGGACGTGGAGGGAAATCGCCTCAAGCTAACAATGAGGGCGATCAAGCAATGAAGATAGGTCTGTCAAGGAAGGTGATATTCCCAAAGCCACCACCACAAATGAAAAAACATTTGCGGCCGTTGTACGTAAAATCAAAGGCTAATGGGATACCTATCACCAAAATGTTGATTGATAATGGGGCGGCCATTAATGCAATACCAGTTAGAATGCTAGGACGTTTGGCAAAGTCAGAAGAAGACCTCCTCCCTACGGAAGTGGTTCTTACCGGCTTTAATGGAGGGGCGACGACGGCCAAAGGGGTTATCCGTTGGACTTGCAAGTGGGAAGTATTACGAAAACAGTAGTATTTTTTGTCATAGATGGGCCAACAACATACAATATGCTCTTAGGACGAGACTGGATACACGGCAGCCAGTGCATCCCTTCGTCCTTCATCAATGCCTAGTTTTCTCGAACCAGAGGGACGAGGTGGAGATAATGCATGCCGACAACAAGCCTTTCACTGCAGAGACAAATTCGGCCGAGTACTTCATGTACGAAGGGAATTATGGGCCGACCAGAGTTCTAAATGAAGGGGAAAGCCCGACCATTGTGGCTCAAAATGACGAGCCGTACCCCGCGGGACTGATGAATGATTTGTTTGCACATACGAGACCAACCACAATGGTTTTTGGAGAGCCAATGCGCAGCAATTTAAATGAAGAACAAGCAGAATAAGGAGCAAGCCGCCCTTGCGGCCTCCAAGGCCAGTTTAATGGCCTATGTAGCAGAGCGAAAAAATGAGGCCGAAGTATAGGCCGTGATTTCGGCTTTAAGAGGCAAATTATTGGCGCATCAGACAGAGGACAAGATAAGAGAACTATGCGGAGTGGACTGCTTGATAGAAGGAGGTGAATCAATAGAGGAAAAAAATACATTTGAATGGACGACGAAAGACAAATATCTCAAGAGGACAAGATGCATTGGACGAGGTAAATCTGGGGAGCGAGCATGATAGACGCATCACTTACGTCAGCAAGGAACTGGAGTCCCAGGTACGCGAAAAGCTAATTTATTTACTACGAGAGTACAAAGATTGTTTTGCATGGGACTACAATGAGATGTCTGGTTTAGATAGGATGTTGGTGGAGCATAGGTTGCCAATCATGCCAAGCCATAGGCCTCATTAGGACGACCAGATATGTGGAATGGTTGTCAAAATCATTCCAGTCAGGAAAAAGAATGGAAAAATAAGGATCTGTATAGACTTCAGAAATTTAAACTTAGCGATACCAAAAGATCAATACCCAATGCCGACAGTAGATTCCCTAGTGGACTCCACGGCGGGGTACCAAGTCTGCTCTTTTATGGATGGGTATGCAGGTTATAATCAGATTTACATCGCCGAAAATGATATACACAAAACAGCCTTTAGGTACCCAGGCTCTCTAGGGTGTTATGAATGGGTAGTGATGCCGTTCGGCCTGAAAAATGCTGGTGCCACCTATCAGCGGGCCATGAATTTGATCTTTCATGACATGATCGGCGAATCTGTAGAAGTCTTTGTGGACGATATAGTAGCGAAATCTATGACCATGGAAAAATATTTTAGCCATTTAGCAACGGCCTTTTAGCGAATGAGAAAGTTTAAACTAAAATTGAACCCTGCCAAATGTGCTTTGGGGTGTGCGCAGGAAATTTTCCTGGGTTTTCTAGTACAACAACGGGGAATCGAGATTGACACCAATAAATCTCGGTCGATCACCGAAGCTATACCACCTCGAAATAAGAAGAGTTACAGAGGTTCTTAGGGCAAATTAACTTTTTAAGACGATTTATCTCCAATTGTGCAGGGAAAACAAAAGTGTTCTCCTCCTTATTAAGGTTGAAGGACAAGGACGAATTTGTCTGGACCGAAGAACATCAACAAGCTTTTGACAGCTTGAAGAAATACTTGTCACAGCCGCCGGTGATGGTACCTCCAGTGCCAGGAAGGCCAATGAAATTGTACATATCGGCCGAAGAACAGTCCATAGCTGGGATGATCCCGCAAGATGATGACAAACGTTGAGAGAGCCATTTATTATATTAGCAGACAATTGCTGAATTATGAATGTAATTATTCTCCAATGGAGAAATTATGTTTGGCTCTATTTCACATGTACTAAATTACGAGCCTACCTTAGGCCGAACATAGTGTATTTGATCACAAGAATTAATATAATAAACATGTATTTCTCTCGTCCTATCTCGCATCAAAGAGTTGGGTTTTGGTCATTGTCATTTTCAGAATTCAAATACGGTATGAGCCCCAAAGGGCCGTTAAAAATCAAGCTTTGGCCGATTTCTTGGCCGATCACCCATGATTGAGCACTATTAGAGAAATAGAAATAGATCTAGAAGAATGCAGCCTAAAACCATGGACAATGTATTTCGACGGATCCAGCACAACGAAAGGAGCTGGAATAGGGATTGTCTTAGTCAGCCCGTTGGGGGAATCATTTCGGTTCTTAATCAAGTTGAACGAATATTGCACTAATAACCAGGCCGAATACGAAGCCTTGATACTTGGGTTGGAGATACTCCTCAACATGGGAGTAACCATGTATCCATTAAGGGGGATTCGCAACTAGTAATCCAACAAGTGATAGGAACCTTTAAATGCCAAAGCCCATCAGTCATAGCATTATTGGATATGGCCAAAGAGTTGGTAGAGCGATTTGATCATGCAGAGTTGGAACAAGTTCCAAGGGCAAAAAATGAATTGGCCAATAGTTTAGCCCAAACAGCTTCCGGGTACAAGCAAGCAAACATAGATGGTATATATAGAAACGGCGAGGTGAAGCCGGTCCTGATGCGACGAAAGGAAGGGACAAATGTCACGACAGTTGAAATCGAAAAGGAGGACGATTGGAGAAGTGAAATCAAGACGTTTCTAAAACAGCCCGAATGAGGGAAGGATCGAAGGCTAAAACTTAACGCCCTGAACTACGTAGTCTCAGGAGATGTGCTATATAAAAAACGACAAGATGGATTTTTGTTGAAATGTGTAGGGCCAGCTGAATCCAAAACTATCATGGCCGAAGTGCATGAAGGTGTTTATGGGGCACCAAACAGGAGTAAAGATGAGATGGTTGATTATACGAAGCGGCTATTATTGGCCGGAGATGGGAGAATTGTGCATCTCATATGCCAAATGATGCATTGCTTGTCAGAAGCACGGGCCTATTCAAAGGGCACCAGCGACCGACGATGATCTCAATCATTAAACCGTGGCCATTTATGGGATGGGCGATAGACTTGATAGGGAAGATTTACCCACCATCAAGCAAGAGGCATACTTTCATCATTGTTGCTACCGATTTCTTTACCAAATGGGTGGAAGCTATCCCAGTTGTGGAAATCTCCCAAGAACAGATCATCAAGTTCATGAAAGAGCATATAATGCACCGATTTGGTATACCACAAACAATAATAGTAGACCATGGCACCTAATTAAACGGTGAAAAGGTGAAAGATTTGCTGGCCGAGTACGGAATCCTGTTGGTAAACACTACCCCCTATTACCCTCAGTCAAACGGTCAAGCAGAATCATCCAATAAGACCCTTAAAGGGTTGATTCGGAAGATGGTGACAGATAATGCTAGACGATGGGACGAATATTTGAGTCAGGATCTATGGGCCTATAGGACGTCACCACGAACAAGTACTTTAGTGACACTGTTTCAGTTAGTGTATGGTCACGAGGCTGTGCTTCCAGTAGAATGAATATCGAGTCTACCAGGGTGATGTTACAAGAAAAGCTGACAAAGGAAGACTACGACGAGGCAATGATCCAGAATTTTTTGGAATTGGACGATATCATATGTGATGTGCTAAATCGTCTAGAAGCACCAAATAGAAAAATAGCCAAGGAATATAATCTCAGAGTAATGGCTAAATCATTCAGGGAGGGCGAATTAGTGTGGAAAACTATATTACCACTTGGTTCTAAGGACCCGGCGTAGGAAAATGGTCGCCCAACTGGGAAGGCCCATTCGTGGTGAAAAATATGTTACCAAACGGAGCCTACCATTTGCAGGACTTAAACGAAAGAGTGCATGCAAGAGCGATAAGTACTTAAAGAGATATGGGCCATCTTTGTGGGAGCACGAAAATGCACAAAATGCACTGGAATAATAATGTATTTTCAATAATTATGGACGAAAACGTCCTAAAAATACAAGGAATAGACGATATAATGTCTTACAACAAACACTAATTTTGGCCTGAAGACCGCCGAAAACCCCCGGGCAGCTCCTTAATGACCGAAAGCGTCTCTCTCTTCAAGCGGCATTCATCCTGAATCCCCAAACCCACTGCCATCCAAATCAGCCAAGTTTTCTCAAAATCTATACGGGCCAGACCTTCATACTCTGCCATAGACTCGTCCATCTCCGTTACTTAAGTAGCAATGGTCCTCCTCTTAGCCTTTTTTCTCATACGGCTTTCTCGACAAGATGTTGAATCTCTTGTAACTTTCGTTCCAGGTCCAAAAAGACCGATTCCTCGGTCATCATTTCTTCTATAGTGTCCCTTAGGGCCTAATAAAGGGCGTCAAGAGAGCAACGGGGCGTTTCTTTCCTAATTACAGAGGAGAGAAGCCCAACCCTCTGGCTATGCATATTGCGATACCGAGAGAGAAGGGCTGCTATGCCGTCTTACATTTCTTGGAGGAAAAGCCGATCATCAACCGATATGGGCAAGGAAGGAAAGGCCAATATTTGGCTTAATTCGGAGGAGCTTTTTTCCAATTGAATGATGTTCTCTGGCCGAGCAGCCTGACTAACCTCCAGTGCAGCAAAGTAAGCATATTGACCAAGAATCTCCTGAAGGCCCTCCAGGTCTGTACTGGTGTTGACCGAAGGTGAAGGGGGCCGAAAAGAAGCAGAGGACAATCGCCCAAAGCGGTCGAAAATATCTGGACCGATTACAGCAATGGGTCGGATACCTGCACATGAAGAAGGAATTAGCAAAATGAACTAAGGCCATGAGCTAAAGGAAAAGGAGGAAAAAATTACCACCCCAGAACCAGAACTGGAAGGCCGATCCACCAATGCCTCAAATGCCTCATCTTGTGGCTGCACTAGTTCTTGCTGAGATGAAGGATCTGAGGATGATGGATGATGGGGGACAAGAGCCAGCGGCCATGCGGCTTGAGGAGAAGATGGCCGAGTAGGAGAACTTTGTGGCAAGATGGGAGACTCAGCCCGAATGGGCGATGATTATTCAGAAGCGGATAACACTGGGACCGTAGGAACATGAGCTGCGGAAAAAACAATCATGAAAGCCGGAGAAGACGACTATTTAGGCACAAGGGACTCCAATCGAGAAGGAGAGGATGGAGGAGCCGAAGACGACGGCTGTGTAGAAGCCGAAGTCTGGTGCGCAGAAGTACTTGGAGATACTACTTCTGGCGTTGGGCATTGCGGCGCAGTAGTAGGCCGAGAATCTGCAAGAGAATCAGAGTCAGACGAATCAGAAATGTAAATGACTTCATCTTCTTCGTAAATGCGATGAAGTACGTCGTCTTTATACATAGACCGAGCCTCCTCTAACAAGTCCAATTCGGCCAAACTATAAAGGCCGTCCACGTCCCTATAACCCTCTCGAAGCCCTGAGGCAGACATCCTGCGTACTAAGGGATAAAGTTGCTTGAGGTGGTGCCAAGAGACCCTGTCGGCCAAATAGGCTTTGGCACTTCAGCCTCATCATCCGGATCCTGCACAATTGGTACAGAACCATCTGAAGAGAAGCGTTCAAATAGAGGATGGTCTCTTGGAATTTCCTCAACTCTGGGACGCGAAAAGCCAAATTCAATATATGGCTTCATACCTTGGGGATCGGCTCCGACTGCACCGCCCTCTCCTGGTATTTCTCCTGATAGGACCCTCAGCCACTTCATCTGCATCAGCATGAAACTGAACGACCGACATTTCTACAGGTCCCACCTCCTCGCCTCCATCTATATGAGCTTCGGCCCTCGGAGTTTGCGTCATTTCGGCATTGCGGAAGGCGGCTCAATCCTAAGCACCTGCACAAGATACATAATTATGATTTCAGAGTACATCAAACTCATGTCAAAAGAAGACGGGTCTCAAACTCATACCTTAGAGCGATGAACGAGCGGCACGTCCAAATCAGAGCTACGACTGGGAGAAGGCTGTCTCCTTTTAGCAAGCTTTATTTTTTTGGGCTTGGACGCCTCAGTTGCCTTCTTCGACCCCGTCGGCTCAGAGGACTTGGGGGACAAAGGAATGGAAGAAAAAACTCTCATGGAAGGCAAGGAGAAAAATCATTCGCGGGCAGGTGGCCAGAAACGATCAAAAGAGGAATGAACAGACGTGAAAAGAGAAAAAGGAGCGATAACAAAAGAAGAGATCAAAGAGCGAGTTTCCGCCAAGGAATCCTCAACTTCAGAGACTGAAAAGACCTTAAAAAGGTCTGACAAAGCAGAGCGCGTGTGAAAGAAAGAAAGATGCCACCCTTGAACGAGGCTAAATTGATGGGCAACGAAGTTGGATGAGTACACCTCTACTCCGGACTTGCCATTGGCCCCAGTCATGATGTCATGAATCAGGTCGCGGCTACATAAAAACCTGCGCCATATGCGAAGACCTGATTCATCATCTTCCGAAAGAGGGAGGTCATGGAAAAAGGATGGACTATCCGACACAAAAAAAGGGAAAAAATAAGGAACCCAATGAAGAGTATAGAAATACTCAAAAACAGCGCGATGGGAAGAAGAAGATGGCCGAAGTTGAGAAAAAAGAAGACTGTCACAAGGATAAGGGTAAGTTGAATCAATTGTGCCGAAGACAGGGAAATAGGCTCTCAACCAGAGTTGAACGAGCCACAACGGACCAGAGGCAATGGGTGATGCCCCCGACCGAAGTAGTTTCTGGAGGACGGCCAATCCCCGATATATGGCGGCCAGTAAAAAGGAGGTCATGTCTAAGTGACGGCCATGGGCAAGGTCGGAAGAGATAGGGAGATAGCCCGCCACAGGCTTTTGGCTAGGCACACAAATGATGTATTTGCACAGCCAATAATGAAGGAAAGCCGTTCGCTCTAACATCGAAACAGGACCAGCCATTTTCGAAAACGTGCGAAGAAAAGAAGAATATGATGAAAATGACGAAGGGTCCATTGAAGGAGGAGGGAAACGGAAATTTGTACAAGCCGAGATGGTCACTCCAAGAGGGGCCAGTCCAGTAAGAGCACCAATATCACGAAGGGTGATAGTGAGGGGCCCTACCGAAAGAATGAATACATTGTATTCAGAAGACCAAAAGAGCAAAGAAATAGGAAACAAGTTACGTTCAAAAGGGGGCAAAGCTAATGAAATCTCGATGAAAGGAAGAAGGTGATGTTTGTCCAAAATGCTCGAGTATCCGCATGCAACAGCATACGTTGAAACCAGGCTTCGAATGCGATATCGGGTTTGGGCCAAGTGCGAATCAGATTGGATTGAGCGAGATGAGAGATGTTAAGCGGCTCAGAAAATGGGAGGCCAGAAGAATAGGGGAACTGCTAAGCCAACGGAGCCATTGCAATAGTGTCATCTTCAACGAAGATGGGGCCAAGAGCGCACTGGTCGAAATTCTCATCAAGAGTGTGAACGCCAAAGGTGCCCACAGAAGAAGATTCCAGCGCTATTTTATAATCGGTGAAAGTTGTGGCGCTAGTTTTGGGAGCAGAGGATGAAGAAGCCATTGATAACAGGAGGTCGAGAATGCGATAAAAATAAGTTTGCAGAGGAGGTCGAAGGTAAAGTGAGAGCCAGAAGGGGATAAATCCTTATGTAACAGACGAAGGGTTTAACCTAGGACAGTTGTCGCAATACGCGTCGTCGAGAAGTGAAAGCGGCGGGAAAACAGAAAAGGATGAAAGGTTGCCCTAGACAGGTGTTCGAATGCAACTCGCTGCGAAAGTGATGTGCGACGGAAGGAAACATGGAAGTGACGTAAAAAAGTCTTTTAAATAGGCCTCATGATGAAACGTATAGGAAAGGGCCGCACATTTATTGCATAAGTGATAGGTTCACGAAGGACTCCAAAAGGAAGCCCGACAGATTACAGAGCGAAGAGTTCCACCCTGAGTTTTACCTCGCTCGACTTTGCAGCATCGGCCCCCAGCAGATCGGTTGAACCTCAAAATCTTAGCATCGACCTCCAAGATCGGTCAAGGACATATATCAATACTACATCCTCTAGAGGCATGCCCAAGCTGTTTCCATTATTGGCACAAGCCAGTAAAGACAAAATTGATATGACTAGACCATCAGGCCCAGGCTTACTTCGGCAAAAAACCAGACCTAGAGCAGGAGCCCCCCCATTTGGTCAGTAACACATGGAAAAAAAATCACTTCACGTGAAAACAGTATAATGGCTTGGAGTATATAAAAGAGGAAGGTGAAAAAGTAACTTGGCAAGGTCTCCCAACCGCACATTTAAGGGCCGACCTTACTCAAAACATCGCAGCTTGGCCCTCCGTAACCAAGCGAACTCCCTAAGATGAAAAAGAAAAAGATCGGGAGAGGCAGAATGAGTCGAGAAAAAGAAAAGAACTGCATGAAAAAAAGGCCATCAGAAGCGAAAGCTTCTTTTCAATGAAGTGTGAAATGGAAATGTAAAGAGTTAGCTAACATCCATTAACGGTGTGAGGTGTTGAAATGGAATGTAATTGGTGTTGATGGATATGTCCTAAGTGAGGCTGACCAGGTTCCCTCTGTGTGGAAGGTACTGATCTCCGGTTACGGATGGGTTAAGACGGTGACAATGGTGGATCGTATGCATCTGCGCAGAGGTGCTGACCGGCGTAAACACACACGTATAACGCAAGCGCACGTATCGTTCAAGTAGTATAAAAATATCGATCCCACGAGGACTTAATATCTAATCTATTAATTTTATGAGGTCAAATGATTACTAGTATCTAACAGGTTGTTTGATTGATTTGAAATGGTGACGATTCTAAATTTAAAAACAAGTAAATAAAATTATTTGAAAGTAGGTTTTAAGAAAATTCAATATTAAAAACTATCTAGGGTTGTGATTTCTTCCAATATCATTTTAAAGATGAAGTGGTTATCTTAAAGTTGGGTAATATATTGATTTATTAACCTGGAACACTAAATTATGTGTAAGCCTCTGTCGATGGTCAGACACAAATACCCAGTTTAACCCAATTGAACCATATGTCTATGTCAACCAAATTATCTGGATTCATTAAGTTTAAGTTCCAATTATGGCTACCCCCGCCCGACAGGTATATTCCTATCCTGTAAGGAAATCTATTAAAGGGTTATCTATCCTCAAGGAAGATCGTGGGCTATTGAGTCTAAGGCTGAAACCTAAAATCCCTATGTCTAGTTCATTTTAGATTTACCAGATCAATTTTATTATGGCCAGTTAATGAAAAAGCATTAAGTTTAAGACTCAATAAATAAATCTTTATATTACCCAAGCTATAATCTAACCCTTATAAAATGGTGATATTGGATTTCATCACAACCCCAGATAACTGGCTTAGTTACGACACATATTTACGGGTAGAAAAAAAACTTAAATAAAATAAAAGACATAAAGTAAAATACTGAAAATTAAATACTGAAAAGTAAATGCTGAAAGTAAATGCTGAAATTAAATACTGAAAATTAAATGCTGAAGTAAATTACTGAAAAGTAAATTGCTGAAAGTAAATTGCTGAAAGTAAATTGCTGAAAGTAAATTGCTGAAAGTAAATTACTGAAAAGTAAAAACTGAAAATTAAAGAAAGAAAAGTACTGTGCGTAAAAGTAATTGCGGAAAGTAAAAACTGAAAAGTAAAGAAAAGAAAATGCGAAACGAAAAATAATTACTGAAAGCTGTAAATAAACAAACAAGATACAATCTTCTTAGTATTCTTAAGGAATTCCTTAGAAGAAAGTATGAATTTTACAAATGAAATGGCTTGGTATTATAGGCAAAATTTTGCCTCCATCAAATCATCCACCAAATCAATTATTAATTGCTCCACTAATTGCTCCACCAAATCCATTATTAATTGCTCCACTAATCTCTTATCATGTTTGGTGATGATTTGATAATTTTTATTATTTATTTATTAATTTATTTTTTGCTTTGAAAATGATTGAAAGTGACTTTAATAATTACACAATACACACTTCTGGATTGTTCATCAATTCGGGCATGAAATCTTCAGAATTCGAAATTATTTTGTCTTTAAAAGTTGTAGATCTTTGAGTCTTCTTTAATCTGGAACTTGAATCAGCTCAATCCGATATCGGAGTAAAACGTTATGCCCAAATACGACAGATGCGCAAAACTGGAATTTCCAAAACTGCACTTCGTCAAAACGCCCTTTCAAATTCCAATCTCCAAAATTAAAATATCAAGTCCAATAATTGCCCTTATTTGACCCATATTTCATCCTAAATGATTTCATTGAGACCCGATATTATTTTATCTGCAAAATAAACTAAAACACATCAAAACGTTCATCAAACCCGAGAAACTAAACAAAATATTAAGTTAAAGGGGCGGTAAATATTGATATATTTTCCGCTCATCACACCCCCAAACCTAACATTTTGCTAGTCCTCGAGCAAAACAACAAATAAAATACAAGAAACAATTAAAATTAAACTAAGCCACTTTCGTAGGGATCACGGTTGCATTTAGCATATGCAACAAGCCTTTAAACCCCTAGGTGTCCCTAGTGGACGAGTTGTAGTCTCGTGAGGGTTTACAGCAATGATACCCACAAAAATTTTACAAAAGTAAAAAGGTAGTGAAACTAATGCACACAAAAGCAAAAAGACAAGCGAAAAGAGAATAAAGAGTTAGTGACTAATCAGGTGAAACTTCTACTCCAAGTTACTAGTTGTTTTGTTTCATTCTAAATTACCGAATAAGTAAATTCTCCGATTATTTTTACCATTCTCCATATACACAGCCAACAAAATATTAAACAACTCATTTTTGCCCACAACAGTCATAAGTGCAGTTGATAAGAGAGTAATATTTTTGTCCTAAAGTTTTATCAGAATCACACCTTTTTGAGCAATGGAATAATTTTTCATTTTTCTGATTTTTTCTTTGATTTTTCTTTATTTTTTATTTATATACAATATCTTCCATCTATGTAGCGAGTGGGGTCGGTGGCTCCCAAACCAGTTGGCTTTAGGGCACCAGGTGTTAAGACACCCCTACGGACTTAATTACCCAGACTTCAGATATATATATATATATATATAATATATTATTTGCAGCATCTTGATCCATGTAACGAGCTTTGGGCCAGTGACTCCCAAACCAGTTGGTTTTAGGGCACTAGGTGTTAAAACACCCTTACAGACTTAATAACTCGGATCTCAGATGTTTTTTTTTTTTTTTTTTTTTTACTCCATTGCTTTTTGAGATTTTCTCCAATTAAACTAGAGCACTGAATATTACAAACTTTTCAATTTAGCTCATGTCCGTATGTTACTATATATGTTGATAATATCTGTCAACTGAGCATATGAAGATTCCTTTTAGTCAATTTTATGGAGAATTTACAAATTAAATAATTCAAAAGGAAATAAACAAAAATAACTTATTTCGAATTAGGTTTGAGATACGTCTCAGGAGTGGAAACTCCTTACTCGGCTATCTTTTACCAATTTCACCTTTTTAGTCAAAATAAAAACACAAAAATTTTTTGTAATTTTTGAAAATTTTCCAATTTTTTTGTATTTTTCGAAAAATTTTGGACTAAAAATAAAAAAAACAACACACAAACTAAAAACAAGGTACTGATCAACTAATTCCCTCCCCCAACCTAAATGAGACATTGTCCCCAATGTCTTAAACAGTAAAATGAGAGTTAAGAAGGTTGTACCTGGTTAGCTGAAAATCTACAGGAAATTAAAGGTTAAGATCCAGATTAATCCTACGCCTCTTACCACGATCGTCCTCGGACCAATTTATCTTTGAAAGGATAGGGTCAACTTGTGGTTCATAGGCTATGAGTTGGTCTATTAGATCTGAAGCAGTTCTGGCAGTGAAGAGGAGTTCTTTCATAGGTTTTGACACGAACCCATTTCTCCGAGCATCATCAAGAAACACACAAGAAAATCATAAAATCCATCAACGTTAAGCAGTCCAAGCGGTTTCTGGTGTATGTTCAGGTTCGCCCAAGATAGAACTATAAAAATTTCCTCCAATGTGCCCAAGCCACCTGGCAAAGCGATAAAAGCATCAGCACGGTTAATCATTTCTACCAGTCGTTCAGACATACCTGGCACGATCAGTTCCTCTCCGTTTGATGATCCAATAAGATTTGCCTCTGCCAAGGGTTTTGGATGATTCCCAAAACATGACTGCCTCCTTCCTGTACAGCCTTTGAAACGATCCCCATAAGTCCAAGATTGCCTCCGCCATATATTAAGTGCATATTTCTTGCAGCTAAGACTCGACCCAATTCTTGTGCTGCTTCTACGTATTGTGGCTTAGTACCAACACTACTACCGCAAAACACACAGATATTTTCAACTCGTCTTCTTGAAGTGGCTTCCATTTTTTTTTATGTGTTCTTTCTCAACTCTGGATGCCTTCAAAAGTGCAATGACGGGCTGAATTTATAGTACCTGAAAAGGGTGAGTAAAAATAGCACAAGTATCTTCCAGAGGACGATTAGTAGCGAAATAATATCGTGTTAGTCAAAAAGGTCTGGATCCTGTCGGAGAAAATAAAAGAAAACAACAAAACAAATCACAATTATTAGGAAAAGACAAAGAGATATAATATATACAAGAATTTACAGCTTGATTAACGTCTATGCGTCAGGGACAAGCTTCCCATCCAATTTTCTTATAAATTGGCAAACAAGGTCTTTTTGAGTCAGATTCCCAAGACTTAACTGTTGTCTTTCTTTTTGAAATTGTATGTAATTTGCGAAAGGCTATGTGAACATATCCACTGGGATGCGTCTCAAGAGTCGAAGATATATCATCTAAAGACTCCTTACTCAAGCCATCCCTAATGAATTTAATTTTGTCTTCGCGATTATCAGACACCATTCCTAAAGAACGACAACGAGTGTTGCAATTAAATCGTGCACATTTGAAACAAACACCCATTTGCTTAGCTCTACGTTTCTTTGCATAGGTGCTTCTTCCAAAACCAGGCAGATGTGAAATAAAAGAGTCAGAAGACTCACCTGCCAATCGGACTCGTGCTTCAATTACCCAACGAATATCATTAGGAATACCATGGATTGTCAATAACCTCATCCGTTCCAAGCGAGCTTTGTAAACTTTCAATCAGAGATTTTTGAGGGGAGAAGGAAATTGCTTGTGAAGATTTGCGAGAGCTTCTTCCATCTTGAAATGACTTAATCTGCAAAAACTAAACACACAAAATTAAATCACACCAATCACAATATATACAAAAATTGCATGGGTTGCCTCCCTGCGAGCGCTAAGTTTAAAGTCGTCAGCTAGACGTGACTTCTTGAACGTTAGGCTGGATCTGAAAGTGTGACACTTTCTTTTTGTCGCTCAAATGATTCTCCCCAGTAGTGCTTGACACGCTTGTTTTTAACCTTGAAAGTTTTGTTAGCGTCAGGATCATGTATCTCAACGGCTCTATTTGGTAAAACTTGGTGATCACAAATGGACCTGACCACCGTGATTTTGGCTTCCATGGGAAGAATTTCACCCTTGATTTGTTTAACAGTACCTTCTGCCCTGGTTCCAGTTGTATGCGCACTAACTTCTCATCATGTCTTTTCTTGCCCTTTTCTTTGTACAATTTGGCATCTTCAAAAGGCTGATTGTGAAATTCCTCCAATTCGTTGAGCTGGTGGAACTTTTTCTCTTCTGTTGCTTGTAGAGCAAGAATTGGCTCTTTCAGTGCAAAGATGCTTTATCTTAGGCTCCACAGGCAATTGACATGTTTTAAGTTTGTCAGTAGAACTTTGTCTTTCATCAGAGTTCTGAATGGTACTATGTATCACATCGAGTTTGAAACATTCCTCCTTCTTTTCATCATCTGGGAAATTCATGGCCTTGAAAACATTGAATGTTACTTCTTGGTCTTGTACCCTCATGGTTAGTTCTCTTTTGTACAATCAATAATGGTTCGACCTGTAGCCAAGAATGGTCTCCCAAGGATGATTGGCACGTCTGCGTCTTCCTCCATATCAAGGACAATAAATCTGCTGGGAAAATGAATTTGTCAACCTTGACCAGCACATCCTCAACTACGCCTCTTGGAAATACGAGCGTTCTATCAGCAAGTTGCAGTGAGACTGAAGTTGGCATTGTTTCTCCAATCTGTAATTTCCTGAAAATAGAAAAAGGCATCAAGTTAACACTAGCACCTAAATCACATAAAGCCTTACCAAAGTTATGTTCTCCTATGACGCAAGGAACAGTGAAACTGCCAGGATCTTTCAACTTCGGGGGAAGTTTCCTCTGAATGATAGCACTGCATTCTTCTGTTAATGCTACTGTCTCGTAATCTCCCAATCTCCGCTTTCGTGAAAGAATATCTTTCATGAATTTGGCATAGGTGGGCATTTGTTCCAACGCTTCTGCAAATGGAATGTTGATATGCAGCTTTTTGAAGATTTCCAGGAACCGAGAAAACTGCTTGTCCAATTTGTTCTTCTGAAGACGTTGAGGAAAAGGTGGAGGTGGAGTGATCTGTTCTTTTTCCTTTGCTTCTTTTTCCTCCATCTGTTGCTTTGTTTCTTTTGGAACTTCCTCAATTGTTGCTTGATTCCAACATCTTTGTGATTTCAGTACCGCTTTTCAAATGATGGCATGACATTGCTCCTTCCCTCGTTCCTTGGATTTGGTTCTGTGTTGCTGGGAAGGGTACCTGGCGGTCTGTAACTCTGAGCATTGGCCAGTTGTCCGATTTGATTCTCCAGTGCTTTGAGGAAGCTGATTGGCTTGAAACATGGCATCGTACTTTTTTAACTGAGCCATATCTGCTATTACTGGTTCATTTATTGTCTTGGCCTTTTTTCTGTTGTTGGAATCCAGGGTGGATAGTTCTACTGTTGGAATCCAGGTGGTGGATTGTTCTTTTGCCTGAGTTGTTGCTCCATGAAAAATTAGGATGATTCCTCCACCCTGGATTGTAGGTGTTGGAATATGGATTGTTCCCCTGTCTGTTGAAATTGTTGACATAATTCACCGTCTCTTCAAGTTGGTTTGGTTCTGGTGCTCCTCCATATGGTGAACTTGTGGATCCAGTGGTAAGAGTCTCCATGAATTTGCATATTGATCTAGCTTGGTGTTGACTGCTGTATTAGCTCACTTTCATAAATTCCTGCAATTCTTTGGATCATGCTCCTTTCTGTTGGCCACAAGGAATTGTTGTTGGCCATTTCTTCGATTAGGTCCCAGGCTTGATCTTCTCCTTTTGCCATTAAAGCTCCTCCAGCAGCAGCATCGATTGTGGTTCTCATTATTCCAGAAAGTCCATTATAGAATGTTTGGACTTGAAGCCATTTTGGAATCTCATGGTGTGGACATTTTCGGAGTAAATCTTTGTACCTTTCCCAAGCTTCGCAGAGGGATTCTGAATCTTGTTGTACAAAGGATGTGATGTCATTCCTCAGCTTTCCGGTTCTGGCTGGTGGAAAGTACTTTGCAAGAAATTTGGTGGCTAAAGTGTTCCAAGTTGTGATGGACCTGCTGGTAGTGAATGTAGCCAAGCTTTAGCTCTGTCCTTCAAGGAATATGGAAAAACACGCAGTCTCATTGCTTCTTCAGCTTCTCGGTTGTAATTAAAGTGCCACAAACTTCCAGGAAGTTGCTGATGTGGGAATTAGGATCTTCAGTTGCATTCCCCCGAATGAACTGACTGCTGAATCATCTGAATGCATGTTTTGATGTCACACGCATTTGCTGGTAAGGGAGGAAGTACAATACAGGAAATGAGTCTGTCAATCACCGGAATGGTTCTGTCTCGAATGGGAATTGGTGGTGCAACGATCAAAGGTTCAGGTTCCATGTTGACTAAAGCTTCTTGGCCTTCTCGCCTTTCCTTCTCAAATGTCTGATGGTTCTTTCAATTTCTGGGTCAAGCGGTCGAAGTTCAAAGCTTCTGGTTCGTCTCATGAAGTTTCTGAGAACCTGAAACACAAGAAAACAAAAACAATAAGTAAAAAGAAATTAGATACAAGTAAAGGTATCTAACCCCTAAACTAATAGTAAAAGATAAATAAGTCCCCGGCAACGGCGCCAAAAACTTGACCGGCGTAAACACACACGTATAACGCAAGCGCACGTATCGTTCAAGTAGTATAAAAATATCGATCCCACGAGGACTTAATATCTAATCTATTAATTTTATGAGGTCAAATGATTACTAGTATCTAACAGGTTGTTTGATTGATTTGAAATGGTGACGATTCTAAATTTAAAAACAAGTAAATAAAATTGTTTGAAAGTAGATTTTAAGAAAATTCAATATTAAAAACTATCTAGGGTTGTGATTTCTTCCAATATCATTTTAAAGATGAAGTGGTTATCTTAAAGTTGGGTAATATATTGATTTATTAACCTGGAACACTAAATTATGTGTAAGCCTCTGTCGATGGTCAGACACAAATACCCAGTTTAACCCAATTGAACCATATGTCTATGTCAACCAAATTATCTGGATTCATTAAGTTTAAGTCCAATTATGGCTACCCCCGCCCGACAGGTATATTCTATCCTGTAAGGAAATCTATTAAAGGGTTATCTATCCTCAAGGAAGATCGTGGGCTATTGAGTCTAAGGCTGAAACCTAAAATCCCTATGTCTAGTTCATTTTAGATTTACCAGATCAATTTATTAATGGCCAGTTAATGAAAAAGCATTAAGATTAAGACTCAATAAATAAATCTTTATATTACCCAAGCTATAATCTAACCCTTATAAAACGGTGATATTGGATTTCATCACAACCCCAGATAACTGGCTTAGTTACGACACATATTTACGGGTAGTAAAAAAAACTTAAATAAAATAAAAGACATAAAGTAAAATACTGAAAATTAAATACTGAAAAGTAAATGCTGAAAGTAAATGCTGAAATTAAATACTGAAAATTAAATGCTGAAAGTAAATTACTGAAAAGTAAATTGCTGAAAGTAAATTGCTGAAAGTAAATTGCTGAAAGTAAATTACTGAAAAGTAAAAACTGAAAATAAAGAAAGAAAAGTACTGTGCGTAAAAGTAAATTGCGGAAAGTAAAAACTGAAAAGTAAAGAAAAGAAAATGCGAAAACAAAAATTAATTACTGAAAGCTGTAAATAAACAAACAAGATACAATCTTCTTAGTATTCTTAAGGAATTCCTTAGAAGAAAGTATGAATTTTACAAATGAAATGGCTTGGTATTTATAGGCAAAATTTTGCCTCCATCAAATCATCCACCAATCAATTATTAATTGCTCCACTAATTGCTCCACCAAATCCATTATTAATTGCTCCACTAATCTCTTATCATGTTTGGTGATGATTTGATAATTTTTATTATTTATTTATTAATTTATTTTTTGCTTTGAAAATGATTGAAAGTGACTTTAATAATTACACAATACACACTTCTGGATGTTCATCAATTTCGGGCATGAAATCTTCAGAATTCGAAATTATTTTGTCTTTCAAAGTTGTAGATCTTTGAGTCTTCTTTAATCTGGAACTTGAATCAGCTCAATCCGATATCGGAGTAAAAAGTTATGCCCAAATACGACAGATGCGCAAAACTGGAATTTCCAAAACTGCACTTCGTCAAAACGCCCTTTCAAGTTTCCAATCTCCAAATTTAAATATCAAGTCCAATAATTGCCCTTATTTGACCCATATTTCATCCTAAATGATTTCATTGAGACCCGATATATATTTTATCTGCAAAATAACTAAAACACATCAAAACGTTCATCAAACCCGAGAAACTAAACAAAATATTAAGTTAAAGGGGCGGTAAATATTGATATATTTTCCGCTCATCAGGTGCCGCACTCATCGGCTTCACAGGTTCTCTGGAATGAGGAACCGAATGGGGGACTAGTTCCCACATTCTATGGATGGGGATCGGCTAGGAGACTGGACTCGGTTGGAAGTGGTGGTTCTCCTGCACAAGGAAGGAACGAACCGGACGAAAAGCCAAAAATCGCCCTAGAACAAAGAGGAATGACCGTAAAAAGTTCTATATTTCCCATCTATACGCCTTTCGTCGTGGAAGACGAAAAAAATCACCTCGATTTCACTTCCGGGTTCAATCAGGTGAATTTGGGGGACAATTTGTTGATAGAGGAAATTCTAGTCACTCGGAACGAAATGCCCTAAGACGAAGAAAGACGAATGGAGGAAAGACGATGGAGCGAAGAGCGAAAAGAGCTTGACGACGACCGTTAGCGATTAGGATGAAAATGCATGATGCAGTTACTTCCACGATCGAAGCAGTTTAGACGCACAACCCAACAGTTGAAGGACGATCCAGCAGCTGCAGGGAGATACTGGGACCGCCCAAGCGGTTTACAAGCTTCACTATAAAAGCTCAACCCACGATCAAGCAGTTGAGACGCACAGCCCAACGGTTGAAGGAACGATCCAGCAGTTGCAGGGAGATACTGGGACCGCCCGAGCAGTTTACAAGTTTCACTATAAAAGCTCACTCGGATAGAGAGAAAAGCCTCGATCAAATGAAGACTCAAACGAGCATTTTTTTATCTTTTAGTTTCTATAACTTTTAGGACTGTAATTTTTGTGCTTGCGCCCCTTGGAGGCTTATTCACTTAATCAAACACCCCTTGCTGGGACTTTGTCTCAGGAGGTTTGAACCTTACACGTTTCTCTTTCTTCTTCGCGCACAAAAATCGCGCAAACAAGAATAAACTTAATTATTTATATACACTTTTGTGTTATAACAGATTTTGTTATTCTAATTACATGAAAACTTAAACATATAATTTTTCCAAACACGACCATGACTATACAATGCATAATGAACCCAATTGGATGGACTCTTGACACCCTAATGATTGCAAATAATATACAATTCCACAAGCTCGTCCTTCAAGAATCCTGCAAAACAAATCTGGAGTGGTGGGGTGAGTATTTTACAACACTTAGTGGAGGGATAAAAATCGAAACAAACTTAATAAAATCAGTAAATCATTCAATACTAAAAAAAAATCTCTCTATGTCTGAAAACATTTATTTGAAAATTTCTTCTAAATCTCGAAAAATCTTTAGCTGAAAAATAGACTAAAATATTCGAAATCCAATTTCATAGGAAATTTGAAAACTCATAAATCAGAAAACTAATCTATTTATTGTGGAAAATATTGGTGTAATTAACTCTGTTGTAATAAAATCGAATTTAAAATTATGTTATTACTAAAATCTCTTACAAAACCAAATCATTGTAAAACTATTTCTGTAAAAATCTTATGTTAAGGGGTGCTACGTATCGCTATCCCCCCAAACACATCTTTGTAAATTTCTGGTATCTTAAGGCGTTACGTATCACCGTCTACCAAAATATTGAAGATGGATCTCTGTAAAAATCTAGTGTGTATGGGCATTATGTATCGATGTCCCCCTAGACACATCTATGATAAATAGCTAGTGTCATGCGGCGTTACGTATCACCATACCCTAAGATATTGAAATTAGGGATCCATGGGCGTTACGTATCGTCGTACCCCTAGTTCTGAATCTATATATGTCATGTGCAAAAACTAATCTGAATCCGTCAATTCTATATATTCTGTTAATTCCAGTATTCTGGAAATTTCATGTATACCATCAATTTCATGTATATTGGTGCTAATCCAATTTCAATTCGCGGAATGTCTATGATTGTTCCAACAACGATCTATAAATGGACATGTCTTTGTTAGGATAAACGACATTGAATATTTATATTTTATATGAAAAAGGTATATCATGCATGAGCAATCAAATTTCTAGAAATTCAGATTACTTAGAATCTCTACGAATTTTACAGAATGCGATTTGGAATTTCTTAAGTCGAAATTTCATAAATTTTTTTTCCACTTATTTTATGTATTCCTACATTGCACAAAGCCAACTTGCTACAATTAATTGAGAACAACACAGAGGCTGGATTTTTGTTAGAATGACCTTTTACATATCCATTTTACGTCACTTTTTACAGTTCTAGATTTCGATTCTTAAAACCTATGTTATAACCAAATATTTACACACTGTTTAGAAGAAACAAATTCAGATATTTCAATAGGGCAGTCACCTTACGAAATTTATCATGATTTCATCATTGATCAAAAAATTCTGATTTTTAACTATGTTATACTTTATCATGTCTAGATTCATTGAATTTTTTGCAGATATCAATTACGATTCTTAAAGATCAAGTTATAGCCATGTCTTTACACCCTACGTAGACAAAAATATTGTCAGGTTTCATGCTTCAATGGAAAAACCTAATTTTTGAATATTATAGTTTTTGTGTACTATTACAGATCTCGATTTCATTTCTTAAAACTCAAATTATGACTGAATTAGTGCAAACTATTTAGAGGAAAAAGGATTCAGGTCATATGCAGGGCAGCCACTTTACGAAATTCACCATTAATTCCTCATTAAATAAAAAATTATGATTTTTAATTATGTTAATAATTGATAATTATAGTGTCCGTATAATTTTACAATGCATCAAATGGAACTCTAGAACTCAAGTTATAAGTATTTCAATAGATATTATTCACACTGTATCAATTTCGATTCCGTGAGGGATCAGTGCCTGGAACAGTATCACTATGATTTTCATCAAGTTCTACTTTCCTCCCAATTACCACTGCATTTAGGAATTCCTCTTAGGAAAACCGCATGGAGAGCAAAAAATTTCTTTGTTCTCTTATGAGTTGTGGAATTGGTTTCCTTAAGATAACTAATTACAAATGGGCACTTGTCCGATTTGGGTTCTAGTTTGGTACCATCCAAACATATGTCCAGCATTCCCAAATCTTCAGGAATGAGAAACCTGGTTTCTTTCCTGTCCATATTTAATATGGAGTCTGTCCAACAAACTTTGACGGAAACTTATTCAAAATAAGTATTGCACTATTCAATGCGTATCCCGTGAAGGAAATTGGTAGCTCAGTGTGACTCATTATTAACCTAACCATGTCTAACAAAGTCCGGTTTCTTCGTTCAGACACACCACTCAATTGAGGTGTTCCGGGTGGAGTCCACTATGAAAGAATACCATACTCTTTCAAGTAATCGAGAAAATCATTGCTCAAATATTTTCCACCACGGTCCAACCGTGACGTTTTAATACTTTTGCCAGTCTGTTTTTCTACTTCATGTCGAAACTCTTTGAATTTATCAAAAGTTTCCGATTTGTGTTTCTTAAGAAACACATAACCATAACGCGATGCAACATCCGTAAAGGTTATGAAGTATTTTTATCCACCTCTAGCCTGGCTAGATATGGGCCCATTACGTCACCATGAATGAAAGCTAACAGCTCGGTGGCACGTACATCTTTACCGCTAAAAGGCATTTTAGGCACTTTGCCTAATAAATAAGATTCGTAGACGTCATATGATTTAGGATCAAATCTGTCCATGTATCCATTCTTCAAAAGAGTGGATATACGAGTCTTGTTAATGCGTCCCAGACGACAATGCCATAAATAAGTCTCATCTGATTTACTCAGTTTGAGCTTTTTGTTTGTCATGTTATATGTTTGAGATTCATTTATATTCGAAATTTAAATATTGTTATTCACATCTAATGTGTATATCTCAATATCATCTTTATAAACAAAACACCTGGTATTCTGGAACATAAAGGTATACCACAACGAGTTAAACTAGATATAGAGATAATGTTTTTAGTCAAACTATGTACATTATAACAGTTTCCTAATTTAAGTACATGCCCAAAGGGCAGTTCCAAAACTTAGGTTCCCACAGCCAAAATAGCGACTCTCGTCCCGTTTCTGACTCGTAGGTCAATCTCATCTGAAGCCAGTCTCCTGCTAATCAGCAGATCCCGTACATCAGTACATATGTATGTACCACACCTAGTATCAAAATCCAATTTTAAAACTAGCAGTGGATATGTTTATAACAACACACCTGGAGTCGGAGCCGTGTCTGCCTTCACTTCCTTTATGTCTACCTTGTCCATACGACAGTCACGCTTCCAGTGACCCTGTTTGCCATAGTTTAGGCAGACATTTTGGGATATGTCCTTAGCCTTCCCAGAAGACTGTGACGATTTTGCCTTTGCCCTTTTTCTTTACACCCCAGAAGCCTTCGGCCAAGCCTTGGCCTTCTGAGATGTCGAAGTAAGATGCGTCTTGTGCTTCTTGCCCTTTTGGAAGCACTGGCTCTGCCTCCTTGAGCATAGCCATTAACTCCCCAAGAGTTTTCTCTTGGTTCATGATGAACCTGCCCCAACATTCGGGCAGAGACTGTAAGATCAAATCTATAGAAGTCTCGGCCTCATAGGCAATGCCCAGCTAACCTAGTTGTTCGATGTCAGCAATCATCTGCGACACCAAGTGCTCGACAGATGTACCCTCTGACATACACGAGCGAAAGAGCTTCCTTTTTCAATTCGTACTTCTAAGATCTAAGGCTAGATCTATGAAGATCCTTTAATTTCAACATCATGGTATAAGGATATAATCCTTAGTTCTGACGACGAAATTAATGAGTCATTGCGGCAAGCATAACGGATTGAGCACTAAAGTTATCATCACGATGAGTCTTCCTAAGCTCATGCTCTACTATTTGCTCACTCCGGGCACAGGCCCCGAGAGGTTTCTCTATCCAATAGAGTAACTTCTTAGCTCCCAGGACTATCCTGAGATTTATTTCCCAATCTGGAAAATTTACGACGTTAAAGATATTTTCACCCAGGATTATGTCCTTTAACGCTAATCTTTCCAGCCATCTCGATTGCAATAGTCCAACTATCCAATCAACGATTTTGGGTACACTCAAAATGTAATGGTTGCTATAGTTCAACTATATAACCAACTACAAGTGGAGTAGTATTTTAAGTACAGTCCAACTATTCATAGAAAGCAATAAAAAATATTAGTTCAACTAATATATTTATAACAATGATAAATAAATAAAGAAGCGCGTATTGGCAAGTATTTAAATGAAATTGCAAATTTAATATTTGCCTCCCACTATTTTTCGACGAGCCTCTAACCCTATGTGGATTACTCGGGAAACCTAGTTTCCTAGTGGGCTAGGATACCGTTAAATAACACACAACCTTGACTTTGGCCAACAAGCTGTATGAAACTTAACTAGGTAGATCTCTAAGATCAATTAGATCACATCCAATTCCTAGATCCAGTAGGTGGACCTCCAAGTCTGAAACATATATCCAATATATGTAAATATATCCAATATATGTAAATATATCCAATATATTTTCTAACATATTTCCTCTAAATCAACTAAGCCTTGGCTTTGGCTCAACAAGCTTAATGATTCCAGTTAAGTGGGACCCATTGACAGTGGGAAAGCTTCGTAATCCACGTCAATGAACTAGAAGTGACCTTGATTTTGGCCAATAAATCACAACCGCCCAAGACATGCAATATAGAACAAAGCTTTCGTGGTTCAAACACATCCGCGATGGAAATTGATCTTGCATTTGGCCAACAAACCAATGCCAATCTTGGATCTTGAGAGAGAACCACTCAATGAAAGGAAAAACGCTTAATATTTGATGAGGGTTTTTTTGCGTAATTGGCAACCAATTTATTATCTTTGATTAGGTCTCATCATACACCCTTAAGCATGCATTCTAAAAGCATAATAAGGTGCGAAATAAATTAATAATGGTATACGGATGGATATATAAAAAATTTATTCCTAGAACAAATCTCTCAATTTCCTCTCTCCCGCTAGCACTATTCATAATTCTACCCAATTACATAACACTAAAAGAAACCTCATTTGCATCGAGGGGAATTGGTGAGAAGAGAAATACAAAGAGAATATAGATAATAGACTGGACACGCAGGTCCACTTTAAATAAATTCTAAATTTATTACAACAATTTTCAAAATTGTCCTCACCCTTCTAATATCCATCTGATATACATTATTCATACAATACATCCAAGTATTCACACATAGCATGTTATTCAATCAATCTAATCTAATCTAATTAATTAATCTTTGAATTAATGACCATCCAATGTTCAAACAACGATTGGATTTACGTGAGTCCAACTCGTTTAAGAATAAATACCCAAAGTACGTATTTTTGAATTATATCGAACTACAATTTTAAATCTAATTTTAAATTGTATCCAATACTAATTCATTTTAATTCCAAATTAAATAATTACACTTTTAAAGGTGTCTTTTTGACTTGGATTCCAAATAAAATCATATTGGGTCTCAAAGACCCAATTAGTGTCCAATACTATTCAATTAAAGTCCAATGGGCTTTTAATTAATTCTTTAGGCGTGGACTTTGGCCAATATGGATCAAACCCAAAATGCCAATGCCCAAATAGGAATCACCCTATGCCACAAAATCAATTTAGGCCCAATTAAATTATTAAAGACCTAATAGTCATATTTGGACTTTATGAAAATGGTTTTAGGCCCAATTGGATCCAACCCAATTGTCCAAAACCAAACTTGGCCCAACCAAGCCCATTAAGCCCAATTACAACAATTAAATTAATACATTATTCCAAATTACATATTAATCCAATTCAAGTGTAATTAACATAATTAATCAACTAATCTAATGTTTCCAAAACACTAGTTAAATCAATTAATCATGCTCATTAATTCCAATTCATGTCCAACACAAATTGAAGCAAAATCAATCCATTAAACATGTTTCACTCACGGAAATTAACATGAATTTAACATCCAATTTTGATTTCAATCCAATTAAACCAACAATTAATATACATTTCATGCCAACAACACATCCAATTGTCTAATTATCAAAAATTACCAGGAGAAATTAAGGGTTCAAGTTTCGGCCAAGGGCAAAGAATTGGGGATTTTTTATCCAATCAATTTTTCTCAATTCTATTGATGCACAAATCCAATTCATCATCATCCAACCACAACCAAACAACCAATTTAGGAAAATCAAGCTCCAAGCAAAAAATCCCAAATAAAGTCCATAAACCCTAATGTTAGGATGGGTATTTCAGACCCTTCAAATATGAACCTTATGGAACTTGTGAGTCTTGTTTACTTAGTAAAATGACCAAATTACCCTTCAAAGGTAAAGGACAGTGTGCAGCGGAGACATTAGAACTCATACACTCTGATTTATGTGGACCAATGTCAGTCACCGCTAGAGGTGGATTCTCCTACTTCATTACCTTTATCGATGATCACTCGCGATATGGGTATGTGTACCTTATGCAGTACAAATCTGAAGCCTTTGAGAAATTCAAAGCCTTCAAGGCTGAAGTAGAAAACCAGCTTAATAAAAGTATTAAGTCACTAAGGTCTGACCGAGGTGGTGAATACTTAAGCGACAAATTTCAAGATTACTTGAGAGAAAATGGCATTGTTTCCCAGTGGACTCCTCCGGGAACTCCACAGCATAATGGGGTCTCCGAAAGGAGAAACCAGACATTATTAGATATGTTCCAATCAATGATGCCAGACACGGATCTACCTCTTTCATTTTGGGATCTTGCTTTAGAAACTGCAACACTACTACTAAACCAAGTTCCTTCCAAGACTGTTAGTCAAACACCATATGAGTTATGGTCTGGGAAACGTCATAGTCTTAGTTATCTAAGAGTTTTGGGATGTGACGCATATGTTAAGCTCACACAAACTAACAAATTGGATGATAGGGTAGTTAAATGTAAGTTTGTAGGATATGCCTTGAACTCAAGAGCATACGTGTTCTACGTCCCAAATGAACACATAACATTTGTCTCACGAAATGCTAAATTTCTAGAGAATGAATTCCTTCTCAAGAAACATAGTGGGAGTAGACTTGACCTCGATGAGGTACGAGAAGAAAAAACTAACATACAACTAAACCACATGTCTCTCAAAAGGGCAGCGACGGAAAAACAACAAGGTTATGAACTTAGAAGGTCTGGTAGGGAAAGACATGAGCCTGAAAGATATGGTTTCCATATTGATGAGGAACATGATCAGGTCATTGATAATGACGATCCCACCAGTTATGATGAAGCAATGCATGACATTGATTCAGTCAAGTGGCTTGAGGCTATGAAATCTAAAATAGACTCTATGTATTAGAATCAAGTCTGGGACTTGGTGGATGCACCTGAAGGGATAAAACTCATAGGTTGCAAGTGGATTTACAAGCGTAAAACTGATGCAGAAGGCAACATCCAAACCTATAAGGCTAGGTTGGTGGCGAAAGGTTATAGACAACTCCAAGGAATTGACTATGACGAAACCTTCTCGCTTGTTGCAATGATAAATTCCATTTTTATTTTATTGGCACTAGCTGCACACTTTGATTATGAGATTTGGCAGATGGATGTCAAAACAGCCTTCCTTAATGGGAACCTCGTAGAGGAAGTCTATATGACACAACCTGAGGGGTTTGCATCTAATGATGATCATAATAAAGTATGCAAGCTTAAACGATCCATTTATGGACTCAAGCAAGCCTCCAGAAGTTGGAATATATGATTTGATGAGACAATCAAATAATTTGACTTCATCAAAAATGTAGACGAGCCTTGTGTTTACAGGAAAAGTAGTGGGAGTGTTGTTTTATTTCTTGTATTATATGTCGATGACATATTAATTATCGGGAATGATATTCCCATGATGCAAGCCACCAAGCAATGGTTATCTCAGAATTTCTCCATGAAAGATTTGGGAGAAGCAGCCTACATCCTCGGCATTAAGATCTACCGTAATAGATCTAAGAGGTTGTTAGGACTTTCTCAATCTACATACATAGATAAAGTTTTGAAAATATTCAAAATGGAATATTCCAAAAGAGGTAATTTAACTACTTGTCATGGAATCAAATTATCTAAGGAGCAATGTCCACATACTCTTTCAGATAGAGAGCGTATGAGTAGAATCCCTTATGTTTTAGCAATAGGATACGATCATGTACGTCATGCTATGTACAAGACCTGATGTCTCTTATGCTCTTAGTATAACGAGCAGGTATCAGGCAAATCCTAGTGAGCAACACTGGGCAGCTGTTAAAACAATCCTCAAGTATCTAAGAAGAACTAAGGATGTGTTTTTGACATACGGAGATTGTTCTGAGATGAAAGTCATTGGTTACTGTGATGCGAGCTTTCAGACCGATAGGGATGACACCAATTCGCAAACAGGATATTTGTTTACTTTAAATGGCGGTGCTGTCAGTTGGAAAAGCTCAAAGTAGTCAACTACAGCGGACTCCACCACTGAAGCCGAGTATATTACATCATCTGAGGCAGCTAAAGAAGCAGTCTGGATAAAGAAGTTCATCACGGAGCTGGAAGTGCTTCCCGCGATAAAGAATGGCATCACGATGTACTGTGACAAAACGGCGCCATTGCTCAATCAAATGAACCAAGGTCCTACCAGAAATCCAAGCATGTATTCAGGCGATTTCATCCCATCAGGGAGATTGTTATTATAGAGAAAATACCCACAGAAGATAATCTTGCAGATTCTTTGACTAAAGGGCTGTCTCAACAAAAGCATGATAGGCACACCGAGAGTATGGTGTCCAGATTCATACTAGTTGGCTATAGTGCAAGTGAGAGATTGTTAGGGATATGAACTATACCCAACTTGTGGATGGGCTATATGTACATGTATTTGTAATATTTTCATTAATTAATAAATGGCAATCTTTATTATATGTCTTACATAACTTATATGAATCATCAAACACTGTAATAAAGCCATTGGAGTAATAAGATGATGGCTTCCACACCTTATGAGAATCATTACTCTTAAACGTTCCTAGTCATAGTTTTGTGAATAATCTGGGCGTTCACAAAGCGGAGAGACTAGCATGATGATATGATCCGCCCTTAAGTGGGGTAGCCAATCTCATAGGCTACTAGCGGAGATCCATCCGCTTGGTGTATCACATGAACGCATGAGTTGCTCGTGTCCATAGAACCGACCGCCGAAAGTTTTCACATGGAGTGTTTATCTCATGTGTCTATGAGAAATTTCATGTATAGATTGTATGACTAGTCCTTAGACTTGAGGTCTTTACAATCTTATGTGTGGATCAAATAACTTTGACATTCTCCTTCCCCGGTTCAAAAGATTCGGTCATAAGGGTATGATTGGGTTATTTGTTGAAACACATGAAGTTTGTAAAGATACAACAGAGAATCGCCACTCTCTCGGATAATATTTTCTTATAACATTAGTATTCCAGTTCATGGGTTGATATGTGTGATCAGTGTTTGAGACTGTGGCCGCAGCGGAAGAATCATGTGAGATTCTTGGGTTAGCACGATTCATGACACAATCAACATCATATCTTTGACTATATGGGTAGACATTTTCCATGCCTTAGGTCAAACGATGGGGATACAATGAGGCGAGTGACCGTATCATATGTAAATCGCATACAGAATGGGTATATATATTTCCTTCTCATTTGAGGGCATTGGCATGTTGCTAGATGTCAACCTTGGTCATTGAAATCGAACGACCATCTGATCGGAGGATAATTTATGTTTGATTAAATTATCACGATTCATTTCATGTCCAACTTGAGGGGAACCCAAAAGGTCACACACAACAAAGTCGAAATCAATGGTTAACAGTGCACAGTACAAATTTAACAGCATATATGATTGCTATAGGAATTCTTCATAAAAGGTTTAATGTGTTTAATTATTGAACAGATCATTTATGAGGTTTCATAGTGTCTTATGGATTAGTGAATGACGATAAGGGCACTTTGGGAATTGGAATAAAAAAATGTGAATAGTAATGTGAATAGTAAAAAAATGTATTTGTTATTTGTTTTGAATTCCAATTCGGCCCAAACTCTTATTAGGGTTTTATAATCTCATTAAACCACTAAATTAAGATCCAATGGCTAAGATTAAATTATCTTTTATCCCACATCGGATTCTTAATTAATTTTATTATCTTTGGAGCACCTATATAAACCCAAAGAATTCTTTACAAATTTTTACACCAAAACCTTTCATATCTTGGGTTTATATAAGTGAGCAACTCTAAAGTTTAAGAGTAAGCCATTGATTTTGAGGATCCTTAAGTCTAATTGACTAGAGGAATCTCAAGTTAAAAGTTTTGAGGTATTTGTCTATGCTAGCACCAAGGGCAAAATACCTGTGCACTCAAGGCGTAGTCTTGCCGTTGAGTTTTGGCTTTGGTGTGTGCACCTTTGGAGGCCACACACTTGGGTGGCTCTTTGGAACGTGGAAGAGCTTGCTGAGTTCGAGAAAAGCTTGTAGATTGGAGGGAGGACTGGAGGAGTCTTCGATTCAAGTAAGTCTTTTTCTTTCTTTATTTTTAATTAGAGTTCTTATGATAGTTAGCATGTTTAAGTTTATGTTCTTTGCATGTTTTATGAGTTTTTATGCTTAGAATATATAGTAACATGTCTAGGCTTGTAGAATAATCAAAATAAATGGGTCTTGGGCAAATGGATAGCGGCATCATAATTTTTAATTTTCCGCTGCACACTCGCGGCCGCTTCCCAACACCTAAATCCAAATCAAGCTTAGATCTCTCTCTGATACCATTGTTAGTGTTCCTAGAACATGCCAAGGATCTCTAAGAGTGATTCGTGTGTGACAATTACCAAAGAAAGTTGCGGAAAAACTTACATTGGTTGGATGAGATTTCAAAACTTTTCATGGATGTGTAGAAGCTCCAAGCTTTAACTTTGAATTCCAAACTGAATGGTGAGTTTCCATATCACATTTTTTTGACTCTAAATGTGCTAGCATTGATAAAAAAAATTGAAAGAAAATTTTCTCTCCAAGAGAGATGAAGTTTTGGCAATTGCAAGGGAGGAGGAATAGAGATTTTTATGTTTGTTGTGAATAGTAACTTAGTCACACTTCCAAAGTTGACTTGGTTTAAATACTAAGTTTGTGTGTTGGAATTAGCTTGAGTGTTGTATAAGTAAAGCAAGCCTTACTTTCAACAAATCAAATTCATAAATCAAGCCCAACCACTTCCATCACATGTCCAACAAGTTGATGTAAGTGAAGTGGGTCCCACCACTTTTAAATTCCAAATTTAAGTCGGCTAACTCAACACGCAACTTCACTTGGGTCCGGGTTCGTTTAATTCTGAATTAAACGAATTTACCGTTGCGACATTATTAAATCCAATTTAATTGAATAATAATGCCTTGCAAAATTATTACGAAAGTCGCTTACGAATTAATTCCAAATTAATTCGTTCGCTTAAATTAAAGTCCAATTTAATTCCGTTGTTGAAATCTGATTTCAATTAATATATCCAATATATTATTTTAGCCAAATTAATTAAATAGTAAAATCTAATTTCACTATTGAATTCATTTTGCCGATTAATTCTAAATTAATCGCGTTCTCTCCTCTCAACGAATTTAATCTCAGATAAATTCTCGACACAATTAATCTCAGATTAATTCTTGCCGTAATTAATCCCAGATTAATTTTCTCTCTCATAATTAATCCCAAATTAATTATGTTAGAGTCAAATGTCATCGGTGAATCTTCGAGAAGCGACTCAAGAGATCCGTGGATATATTGGCAGTAAATACGGTCATCGGACTATCCGAACACGTGCGTACCCGGTACCACATTCTTACCGATTTACAAGACATTGTTGGCTTCTAGCAAAACACCATGCCTACCCAATTCTCCAGAATATTCTTTAAAGGAATATATAATCTTTATCAGGCGTAGTATACTAAGTATTGCGTATTCTGATCTAGTATCGGATGTCACATGCTAGGCCTAGGGCTGGAATTGTGTCTACCCCTTACGAAGCATATATCGGATCACTAGTAACTAGTCTCTATAATCGGATAATCATAACCTAGTCAAATTATCCCGATGACTGCAGTACTTAAAAGTACTAGTTCCGTACTTATGACTGAAGTGATACTTCCATCTTGACATCACACCCAATACACTACGATTCTCAGTATACCCAGAAGAGGCGTACACAGAATCTGTTAAAGCTCCGGATGACCAAAACCAAAGCATACTTATTGTCGCAAGTATTAGCGATGCAAGTCTCAGGTTAAGACCAAATACACCTACCCTGATTCGGATTCCCATAGACATATAGTCATACTACCAATGGAATTCCGAGGGGTCTATCCAGAGCGAAGCTGTTCCCGTACCATCGGTTAACAGAACCTCCTATCACACTTGCATAAGTACCCAATACTTAAATATATGATAACTATGTCGTTAAGCTTCCATAACGCGCACAAGTGCAATACTAGCCTATTCCGTATTATCGATGTCTAGTCTCGATAATACTACGATTAGGGATATTTAATGATCAAATCTTTCGTGGATTAATACTGTCTCATATATTTATTAATCTGGAACTGATCATATGGACTTTTATCATTTATATATCTAAGTAATCCAATTACAAAATGATAAAAGAGCAATTTCCTTTGTCACATAGTTAATTTGTACAAAGAACACCATGTCTTTTACAAATAGTGATGTTATGGTCATAATTTTCCAACATTCCAAAATGGTAAATTCACAATTATTCAATAACACATCTTTTGGGCCTAAATTTAACTTAGTTCTGGTCAGTTTTAGGGAAAATGCTTAACGTGAAAGCGCTTTGTCAAAACTTTTTAATGCCACTAAAATCTCTGAAAAATGATGTTTGTAGCTCAAGATACGATCAAAATACTGAAACATATTCATGAGGCTATTACATCAAAATGTGTGCTGAAACTAATAATTTATCACAGGCTTCCGTAAGGGTTACGCGAATAATTATTCCATTAATTCATGATTATATGCGTAATAATAGTTCATGCATAGAAATTACAACCACATTGGACACTTCATAATAACCAGGGTGTCACATTCTCCCCCATAAATAGGATTCATCTTCGAATCCAAAAGCAAGTTAATTTTCGGAGCTTATTTTTGTCACAATCCAAAACTGGGGTCTGTGACTTTAAGGTAAATAACAAAACAAAAATTATTCAAAGACCAATCAAAATGGTAAAAAAAGTCAAATAACTTAAAAAAAACATGCCTCGGGGACTTTTAAAACATCAATAAATACAAGATCATATGTTAAAAAAAAAACACTCACAGTTTAAATGTGAACATCTATCGTGATCAAATAATCAAAATTCAAAATAATTGTCTGATTTTATTGTAATGCATCCCCTAATTAAATTCATAGTCTGATAATTTTAAATACAAGTCAAATACCTCCAAGAATATACCAATATCGATTTGCGAAGATCTTCATTTGACACAATTCAAAACCCCTCGAAGAAATCAAAGACGCTCCTTACTCCCTCAAGGCTCCAAATCCAAATATGAAATGTTAAGTTGAGGGGTAAGCAAAATCATACACTCAGTAGAGATTAAATAACTCATCTTAATTGGTTTTATAAAAATCCTGCATGATTAGTAAGATATATAGATATATGTATGTCTAATAAAAATAAATATGGATGATGCGAAGGTTAAAAGAAAAATTATAATTATACATATACACAAGTACAATTGAAATATGCATCATTACTACTAATTAATCATTTTAAAGAAAAACCATGTAAATAAAATACTACATAGGGCCGCGTAAACATGTTCCATAACGGGGCCACATAAAAAATGCCACAACGGGGTAATATAGGTCTATAATGTACACTGCAATGAGGCTCCACATAATCAAATGCCACAACATGGCAATATAGGTCTATAATATGCACCGCAACGAGGCTCCACATGATTAAATACCACAAATGGGAAATATATATCTATAATGTGCACCGTAACGGGGCTCCACATGATCAAACGCCACAACGAGGCAATATAAGCCTATAATATACGCTGCAACGGGGCTCCACATGATCAAATGTCACAACGGGAAGATATATGTCTATAATGTGCGCCGCAACGGGGCTCCACATGATCAAATGCTATAACCGGGAAATATAGGTCTATAATATACGCCGCAACGAGGCTTCATATGATCAAATACTAGAATATGGTAATATAGGTATATAATGTGTGTCTCAACGGGGCTCGACATGATCAAATGCCATTACCGGGCAATATAGATCTATAATATGCGTCATAACAGGGCTCTACATGGTCAAATTCCATAATGGGGTAATATAGATCTATAATATGCGTCGCAAGGGGGCTTCACATGATCAAATGCTACAACGGGGCAATATAAGTCTATAATATACACCATAACGGGACTCCACATAAACCAATCCAGGTCCAATCCAATTTAAATTTATATTATCATACATGTATTTATAAAAATAAAATAATTAAACTTATAATGGTCGCGTCGTGCCCTCTAATGCTCTATTTCATATTCCATAAAAATATGGTAAATATTAAAACGCATTTTATATCATTTTTATATGCATAACATAATGATATAAATAAATAAATTTAAAACCGTAATTAAGGTGTGAAACTGAATCCCTACCTCAACTCGATATTCGAAACGCGAAACCAATCTCATAATAATGCTAATCGCATAAAATCCATTATGTTGGTCACACTGCTACAAAACTATCATCGGGCCCACCCGACATGCATTACAAGGCACGTGGGTTCCACTGACCGGTGACCTCCAAATGGCCACTCAAAAGTAACATATCAAAATCTGAGATGTAAAATGTCCAAAATAAATATCTCGTATAATTCTAACGGAAATTCAGCATGGTTCTGTTTAAAACACGGACTTCCCACTTACAATTCAATATCACAAAAATGACCATCCGGGACCTACAATAACCATCACTATCAACACTTTAACTCAACATATGGTCATATATGTATATAATTTAAAATTATAACTAAAATAGATAAAGATTTGATTACCTCGTTTTGCATGCACTCGGGTTCAAAGTACTGTTTCATAAATCTGAGATCACGATTGGATTTGTCTTGTTGAAACGAGTCCAATGGATGTCTATTGGGGTCAAAGCGATGTCTGTAACTCTCAGAAATGGGATTGACCAAAACTAACTTTTGACCACCACGATCAACACCCGTCAACGTCGGTCAATGGTGAATTTTTTGGCGGCTGGGCAGATTTGGACAAAAGGGTTTTATAGATTTCAATATTTTGAATACAATAGTGGCCTCCATTTCTCCATCTGACGCTCTGATCTTTCAAAATGAATCTTTCTCAAGCTCGGTTTTGCTGGAAAATGGCCACCTCTGTTGCTAATACCATAACCAAAATGCTCTTTACGGCTTCCTCTATTATTTCCCCAACTCACTTCGTCGAATAATGGCCTAAATCACTGGATTTCCCACTCTCTCTCCCCTCTATTTTCTTCTCTCTCTAAAATCCATTTTCACGTTTTTTTTGCAAGGAAGAGGAAGTTTGGGCTTTTAATAGAGGATAGAAAATTTTGTTCAGCCCCCCTCAATTCTTTCTCTTCTTACTTAAATCAAAATAAATAAATAAAAAATTCATTTTTAACACCCTTTGACCAATTTGACCATTTGAGTCTTTTGACTTGTTTGGTGATGAGTGGTAAATATATCACTATTTCCCACTTCTTTAACCTAATGTTTTGTACAATTTCTTGGGTTTTATGAATGGTTTGATGTGTTTTGTGTTATTTTATAGATAAATAATGTTTCAGGACTCATTGGAAGTAATTTGGGGCTAAAACATCGAAAAACGGACAAAAAGGACAAAAATATAAATATCCTGCTAAAATGCGCTGACATGCGTAAAAGTGAGCCTGCCACGTGTCAACATCACAACAAATCAGCTGACATGCGTTGTGCCACGTGTCACCATCATATGCTGCCGACAAAACGCTTGCCACGTGTCATCATCCGATTGGACCGCATCAACTGCGTGCCACGTGTCAGCTACATGTCATCCACGTGTCGGACACGTCAACCGTATATCGAGTCAATGTTCCACGTGTCATGCCACATCAGCGTCCCACCGATTAAGCGTGCCATATGTCAACATCTCAATGGGCCGCGCAAAACGAGCCGCCACGTGTCAATATCTCAGCGGATGACGTGTTAAAACGTCGACGCGCCAAAATATTTTTGTCTATAAATTGTTTTCATTTTCATTTTCAATTTTCATGCTTTCCTTAGGTTTCTATAAGGAATTTAAGGATTGCATCTTGTTTGTATTTATTTTCAGTATTTTAATTATGTATTTTTATTTTTAGTAATAATTGTTTTAGTGTTTTTATCTTTCTTTTTATATTTTGTAGTTAAATTTCCGCTTGGGGAAGTGTGAAACCTTTAATACGATAATCTAGGTCAATCTCACTTAATTTATAATATGGATTAAAAGTTGATACCGCCTTAATGGCTAGTTTTATTTATGTAACATAATGTGATACCGGCTATATGGACGGTCTTTATGTAACAGATGATTACCGCCTATATGGCTGGTTTATGGACAAATAATAACACCGCCTTTATGGATGGTTTGACTTAATTGATTAAAACTAACAATTTCTATATTATAAATAAGTGAGATTCCGAATTTTGAAATATTAAAAGTGGATCCCCTAACCCCCAGTATTTTATTTTTATTTTAGGGAAGTGATGAAACACAATATTCACATGCTTAATAATTGATCTAATTATATTATGGGTAATTCTTTAGTTTGTTTATTGAATCTTAAGCTTAATGATTCTTGTTGCCTGATCACCAATAAGATTGATGTGGTAAACTTAAAATGAACTTGGAAAGGGGATTTTAGGTTTCAGCCTTAGATTCAATAGCTCACGATCTCCATTATGGATAGATAACCCTTAAAAGATTTCCTTCCAGGATAGACATATACCTGTCGGCCGGGAGTAGCCATAATTGGAACTTGAACTTAATAAATTCAGGTAACTTGGTTAACATAGACATATGATTAATTGGGTTATTTGGGCATTTGCATCTGACCATCGGAATAAACTTTTGCATATTTTCGTGTTCCATGTTAGCAAACTTATTTATTACACATATATAAAAGAATCAATTCATCATTAGAATAATATTGTGTGGAATCACAACCCTAGATATTTGTGTCTTTTGTTTATTTTCCTTAGTATTTTCTTTTGTGTATTTATTTATTTAGCAAATCCACATTCAACAAATCAATCAAACAATTATTATTTTCTTCCTTTAATTAGATACATGTAAATAAATAGTATCAATAATTAATAACAACAGTAGAAATTAAGTCCTTGTGGGATCGATATTTTTATACTACTTGAGTGATACGTACGCTTGTGTTACATGTGTGATTTCACCGATCACTTGGGAAAAAGACAAAAATGTCCTTAGAATCTTTAGAGATATACATTGGTCTAAGAACAATCGGCTGTATTGCTACCTCATAACATACTTAGGTTCTCATGTAGCTTCTTAGTCCTTGTGGTATTGTCAAATGACTAACCTTCACTGATGGAATGTTCTTGGAGAGTAACTTTTTGACTTTTCAATCGACGATATCCATGGAGAGTTCCTGATATGTCAGGTTCTGACTAATTTCTACAGACTATGGCACCAATACATGAGAGTCATCATACATGTACTTCATGATCATGGAAACATGAAACACATGATGGATCTTGTTCATGTCAGGTGGAGGCGCTAACTCATAAGCCCTACTTCCAACTATCTTAAGAATTTGAAACGGCCCAATATACCGTGGGCTAAACTTGCCCTTCTTCCCGAATCTTATGACACCCTTAAAATGAGAAACCTTCAAGAACACATAATCTCATGCCTAAAACTAAAGATCTCTCATTCTATGATTTTCATAAGACTTGTATCTACTCTGAGCTGCCTGCATTATACTTCGAATTGACTTGATTTTTTCAACTAAGTCTTGAACCAAATCCGGGCCCAAGAGCTTAGCTTCTCCAAGTTCAAACCAACCTATGCGTTTATATAAAGCCTCAAATGGGACAATCTAAATACTTGAGTGGTATGTTATAAGAAAACTCGATCAGTGGTAAGTGATGGTCCCAATTGCCTCCAAAATCTAAGGCACCAACACTTAGCATGTCGTCTTACAGTGACATCTTCGGAAAATTAGGGAATTGTAAGGATGAATGCCGGAAAGAAAATAAACTCCAGGAAACACGGCCAAAATCCGACCAGACATCACCTATGTCCAGCCTACCTTGTTTGTAGTAGGAAAAGCTGGCCGGACAAGCCTTAAAAACCCTAAATTATGCCAGACATGATACAATTGTTAGTGAATGAGCAGATTGTCAGTTATTGAAGTTTAGGGGTATGATTCTCTGTGGTCTGACATATAATTTAGATTGTATGGCCGATCGGACATATATTGAGCTGTCAACACACGTACAAAACTAAATTAGCTGGATTCACATACTCGATTACGTTTGGACGGATATACATCCCAAATCCTAAATCCGACTAGACATGGTTCGAGTTGTGTCTGATGTTTTAATTGCCAATCACTCAGGGAAATTGGAGGGAGATGAGAGATTTTACTCCCCCTTCCATCCTTAGCCTCATCTGTTTCACTATAAAAATGGGAGACTTTTTGAGTGTTAGAGGCAAATAAGAATCCGGTGATCAACAACAAAATCTGAAAAAAAAAAAAAAAAAAAACTCTGATTAAAACCTACCTTTAATAGGAGTTATGCACGCTCCAATGTGAATCCAGCAAAGACCCAACGATCAGAATCGTCTTCAGAGCCTAGCTACATTGAAAAAAATCTACGAACTGAGGGCACCCTATTTAGTTTTCCAAATTCTGTCACACAGTATCTCTGCCCGGTATTAAGATATATCTGGTCGAATATACACAACATATTCGTCACGTGAATAGCACATCCGGCCAGGCTTCCCCAAAGCCAGGCCGGGGGATATGAACCTCATATCCTATAAATAATCTTTGTTTACGTATTTTGCTTCATGTATACCTTGCATCATGTAATTATCCTTTTTACATTCATAGTTCTTTTAATAGTTATTGCTTTAATATTTTCCATTATCGTAGTTAGATTTGATTTTCAAGTATGTTATTATGATTGTTCTGTTTTCTGGTTCGTGAAGGATATCCAGCCTGATCTATCAGAGATCCGGCTGGAAATTCCTGAGACATACCTATGTTCGACTGTGTGATCCCATGGTATATAGGATAGAAACCCAGACGTAAGTTCTATAGCCGACTCTGAATAGACGGTTGTATGATTCGCACTCAGGATACAACTCCATGTACCACCAGGAGATGGATATTTCGTTATGAATGCATTTAAAATTCTTATTTATTTTATATGTATTTGCATGTGCATGTTTCTGAATTTATGGACTAAGCAGTATGTCCGACCTAACTTTTTCCAAGTTCGGTCGGACATGAACAACTATATCCGGCCAAGCCTATCTAAGGCCAGGCCCACCTAATGTATGCTCCAATCTGTTTAATTATTGCTTTATCATTACAGGAATTGTTAGTGTCTCATTATTCATATTACTTTTTCCCTTATTGTTTATCAGGCCGAAACATTCTCAAACCAGTATATGACTGATATGGACATTGACCTATCACTTCGTGACTTGGAAAATACCAAGTAGAAGCAGGAATAAAGTTTTAAATAGTATATTGACCGCTGGAGAAACCAACTATTGAGAATGTAGACAAGGCCCTCGGGGAATCACCAAATAAAGATGATCATCAATGGCACCAAGCTCTCCATTTATAACAAACTGAGGAGGATAACCTCAATGATTTCTTATTTTAGGTAGTTAAAGGAGACTGTCATAGATATCGAGGATGAATAGGCTGAAAATAGAAAATACTAAAGCCAAAATCGAAACAAAACTAGGGGACCTCAAGAACCAGGGCTTATCCTGCCGAGATCGTTGCTATCCGAAACCGCAGATATTCCAACTTTGGTAGACCCTTGTCAAAGGTATTTGAGAAGTTGAGGAAACAATGCCTGCTACAACCTTATACACCAAACCCTTACCCAATACAATCCCTCGTCACTTTAACCTAGACAAATACTGCCAATTCCACCAATAAAAGAGGCACAACACTGGCAAATGTATCCGTCTTAAACATGAAATACCAGACTTAATTGACAACCGCAAGATCTCATACCCCGAAAAAAGCCAGCCATACAAAACCGAAATCCACTACCAAATTACCATGTCGTACCACCACCAAACAACATGATCAAC